>QVQW01000048.1:0-207448 GCA_003635345.1 Coniochaeta pulveracea | reverse complement strand
ACCTCCCCCACCGCCGTCTCCGCCCTCGAGGCATCCCTCACCCGCCTCGCGACCGGCCTCGCGCGGTGGATCGAGACGCGCAACTCCGCCTTCCACCTCGCCTGGAACCCGCTGGACGAGGTCATCTTCTCCGTCCCCGACGTGCTGCTGACCCTGCCCTCCGCCAAGGCTAAGATCCTCGACGTCATCTCCAAAAACGGCCTGTTCGCCCATGCCAAGGTGACGCCGGCGAGCCTGAGCGTGGTGTGGTGGTTTCTGAAGAAGTGGGAGGGGGACATCCTCTTCGGGGTGGGGAATCAGGGGAGTTGGAATGTGAGGAGGAGGGTGGAGGTGGTGGTGGTCAGGGGAGGGGAGTTGATGGTGGAGATGGCGAGGTATGAGGTCGTTAGTGAGAACGGGGCGGTGATTGTGAGGCCTGTGGGGGAGGCGGGGAGGGCGTTGGTCGGGTTGGTATTCCTTCTTTTCCTGTGGCTTGAGTCGTTCACTGACATTGTGATAGGTCTCTGCAAGTCGAACTCCTCCTTGCCGAGCTGGCCCACACTCATATCCTGTCTATCCTGGGCCGGTTCAAGATGCGTCTATCCGGGGCGAAGCTCATGGGGCTGGTGAAGACATGTGTTGGCGACTTCCGCCAGAAATACCTGCATACTGATCCCGGATACGAGACGTTCTGGGTCGGTGGTCTGGATGTGCCGCCGTCTTTTCCTGGGCTGGAAGAAGGCAAGCTATCTTTTACGCGAGCAGAGATCGAGGGGTGTTTTGAGCCGGCTATCAAGAGGGTGGAGGATATGCTGCGGGAGATGTCGGCTGCGAGGGCAGGTGATGAAGGGGGACGGGTATCGGTAAGTCTTTTCATTCTTTCTCTGGGCGATATCGTTGAGTGTGACGGGAGTGAAGCTAATGAACTGCAGAATATCTTCCTCGCCGGCAGTTTTGCGTGTGCGGACTGGGTTACCAAGAGGATCAAGGAGGCGGTTCGGTATACGGGTGCACCGACGGTCTGGGTTGGGCACGACTGTATACCGTACGGTGCGGTGTTGCAGGCCAGGCAGTTGGATTATGTAAATGTACAGACGAGTTGATTTGGGTAAATGGACAAGGGATTTAGAGGGTTAATGATAGGGTATGGATGGTCATGATGGTCTTGTACGTCTACGATACCCCTTTTTTGAGTCGCGTTTTGATAGCGACAGGCGTTGGAATAGGTAGCGAGCTCTTGCCTTCATTGCTTGAGCATAAATGATATGAATGAATGCAAGGAGCCAAATGAACTGTGAAAATGTCAAGTATGACATGAACTACGATATACTCCATGCGGCCGATCACAAATGACCTACAAAGTCATCCAACATAGTGTCTCCCCACACCCCTTACGAGGTTGTAGGGTAGGCCAGATGGACAGCCGCACTATCAGCTCATCGCTGTCATAAACTGTCGAGGGCAAGACAGGAGCTAAGATGTCTCCTTTCTCATTATAGGTCTGATGCTACATTGTAACTGGCGGGTTGGCGGTAAGGCCGAGTCCCTGTCCTCCGTATCCCAGTGGCCGACCAGTAACAAGGACTAGTTTGCACCGAGGACGTCGTAGCCCCACGTCATGATGCATAAACCGCATTAACACGAACTAAAAGAAACTTTTCTGCAAGAAGGGACTCTTCTGTGCATTGCCGGTGATAGTCAGCATACTTCTTCAACCCAAACTAGACGTGTGTAGCAAGCGTTCAGTGACCACGATTAGTTGGGTTGGAATATCGCGTGGCTGTGACGGACCGAAGATCTCGAGGCCCGACAAGGCCTTACGGCGATGGCCGCTAATGAGTGTTGGTGTGTAGCTGGAAATTTGGCCATTCATTGCCGTAACATCATATATCTGTGCAACACGGCATATATTCTGTTTCGTTTCAGATGTCATGACCTGAGTCGTCGGTCGGGCTCGTAGTAAACGTGCTGGTAACTCTGATGCTAATGTCCCTATCGCCAGAGTTCACAAAGGAGCTCAATGCGAAGACGGCGACATAGGAACTATACCATAGGCCATGTCAAACCGCCAAGTAGAATCTCATTCAGGGTCTTAAATGTCTTTGACTCTTCTGCCCAACAAGACCAAAGTCATGAGGCTCGCGATCTGATTCAGGGATCATCTGCATTTTCTCGGCGGAGAGCAAGGTACAAAGGCACATTATCAGGCTGTCACCGCCAAAACCGAGACACACACGAAAACCGGGCACGGTGAGTAGTGAATGTGAACCAGGCGCAGCCATTCAGAGGAGCCCTTGGACCACTTCTCAATAATTAGTGTCGCTTGCTCCCTCGTTTAGCGTGGTGCTCCGCCCGCTCTTAATGCCCCGCTCCCCCTTCGAGTGTCGTCATAGGACCCGTTTCCAGCTTCCCGCTTCCTCCATCTCATGATCTTTCCCCTGAACATCCCTTGCACTACTTCTTTGTTCCCCAACTTAAACCTCATTCCATCCAAGCATTTTCGACCATCCTAACCTTATTCCGGAGCTTCTCGTCCTTTGTGATATCGTGCACTCGACCACAACACCACACGGACTGAGCGCAGGGCTCCGTAGCACACAGAAATGTCGCGCGACCCTTACCGTGCATCCACTGGCGAACTCGGCCGTAACAACGACCGCTGGGACCGGGACCGCTTTCTGTACGAGCGCGACAGAGAAGCCGACCGGTACGGCGACGTCATTGACCGAGAACGCCGTTTTGAAGAGGATGACCGATTTTACCGTGGCCCACCCTCTCGCGCACCTCCATCCCGCGGCCCGGCGCCAGACAGACGACCACCGAGGCCCTGGGACGATGATTATGTCTACCAGCGTCGACAACATGTTTACGAGGATGAGCGACCTGCCTATTCCCCAAGACGACCCTCACCCCCTGGCAGCTCAGATTATGGCGGCAGACGGGTCGTGTTCGAAAAGGAGCGAGAGAGAGAAGTCGTGCGCAGCCCCTCTCCGCCCCGCCTGCGCCGGCCTGGAGGTCCTCTGTTGAGACGTCAATCGAGTCTGGACACATTTGACCGACCGAGAGGTTTCCACGACCGGGAGGAATACGGACCTCCTGCCAGGAGAGAGGATTTCAGGCCTCCCGTTAACACGCCCATCCCTCTACCAAGATCCAGGGCTCTTCCGCCTCCACGAAGATATGCCGAACGGGATTACTACGACGAGATCAAGGTCTCGGATCCCGACAGGTATGGCGACGATGGTTTCCATGGGGCTGAAAGAGTTCGCGAGAAGGAAGTAGTGCGAACTCGTCAGCGCAGTCGCAGTCGGGAGTCGAGGCGCAGCAGGGCTCAGAGCAGTAGGAGATCGCGAGCTTCCAGTGTCAGCTCTTCCAGCAGTGATGAGACAACCACAACGACAACTACGAAGAGCGAGTATCCGAAGAAAGGCAAGACGAGGATTCCTGCCCGACTTGTCAACGTCAGAGCCCTCATGGACTTGGGCTACCCATTCACACAGGAGGGTAGCACCATTGTTGTTCAGAGAGCTCTAGGCCAGAACAACATTGACGACCTCCTGAAGCTTAGTGAAGATTACAACAAGGGTAAGTCTACCATCTGCGCTCTTGAAGCTCCCGCGGTTGTGGCATGCAGATAACTGACGAAAAGGCAGCGGATGAGGAAGTGTCTGCGTCAAGGTCCTCGGCCGGCGATGTCATCGAAGAGCGCCATCAAGAGGTCGTCGTATATCCGCCTCAACCCCAGCAGCCACAAGTGACGTTCGCCGCGCCACCTCCGCCTCCACCTCCAATGGCGGCTCCTGGGCCTCCGCCACCTCCTCCGGGTTGGGCAACTCCTGCACCTCCACCTCCTCCCGTTCCTATGGCAGCTCCCGGTCCACCTCCGGTCATTGTCAATGCTACACCACCGCAACAACCAGTGTACCAGCAGGCTCCGTACGAGGTTGTCAACACCACTACCCTTGTCCGCGACGTCTCGCCCGCCCGCACTGCCTACACAGGTGCCTCATACTCTTCTTACACCGACAGCACCTACACCGATTCCACGTATACCGACACAGCCAGCACCTACACTGCTGTGCCACCAGCTACTTACGGTCAGGGCCCGTATGTTATGACCAAACCACAAGCTGGTCAGATGGTCTTGGCCGAGAGGCCACGCCATCGCAGTCGTTCTCGTCACCATGGAGAGCTAGTCAAGGCGGAGAGGATGCCCAACGGTGAGCTCGTGGTCTTTGAGGAGACAGTCGAGCACGTCGACGAGGGCCGCCGCGGAGTCCGCCTCCAGAAGGACAAACAAGGTAGGATGTCTATTAGCATACCGAAATATCCTCGGGTGTAAAGGTGCGAAAACGCTAGATTATCTTCTACCCGAGGAGACGAGTCACTACTGGGTTTCTTTGCAGCAGTCTCGCTAACACCGTGGTTGTTGCAGGTCCGCCGCCGAGGTTGGTGAAGGCTATGCTGGCTACTCTTACCTGAATCATTGGTGCATACTGGGAACAAGGAATCTGGTTTACGATGTTGTCATGATCATGGTCACGAGTTTCTTTTCGTAACGGAACTATAAGGGATGCGCAGATATGCCGATATGATACTAGAGACGGTCTTTCATGAAGTAGGGAAATCAGCTGGAGTTTGAGCTTATCAATGGATCTTGCTACCATACACTCGCACCTCCCTATCGTGATGTTGGCACCGTAGCGAGCAATGCCCTCCCCCGTACCGTCCAAGTAACTACAATCTGCCCTTGTTTGTCATCTCGGTTATCAAAACAATAGCATTACAGTCTCCCTCAGCTCATATTTGTTAGTAGTCCGGGTATAGCACCTGTCGACCCAGGAATCAGCCGTTGACACCGATCCACAAACCCTCCATACTGATGATAAACTACCCACGGTATTCTTTTATCACCTTGCTCCCATTCTTGTCCTGGTCATACGATGCCGGGGTATATCAGTAGCGTTGGATCCGTATCCACGGCGCCGCTTCGTCCTCGCCATGGCTCTTCGTCCCAAGACCAAGATTTATGGACTCTCAGACCTGTGTGTTTGTTAGTCGTTTTCACTTCATTCACCCACGGTCTCCCTGCTCTGCAGGGCTCCTTACCGCTACTTCTTTTCTTTGAGGTTCCTGCAGGTCTTACTACTGCTACCTCCGACGTCTGCTCTTCGTTTGAAGTCTGTTTGTATGGCTCCGGCCTATTGGATGGCCCTAGCCCCCTCAACCTTCGTGTATTTACAAGCTCAGGTTAGCCCACATGGGATCTCAGTTAATATCACCATCTGTACCTTTCACTTTTCATCAAGTTGATTTCACGTGCGCAATATCCACACAGCGGGATGGTCCTTTGTACATGGAGGTTCGACGTCGAGTGTCCTTCGAGGTACACATGTTCTTTGCTTTTTTGGTACGGTATCTATATCATAAAGCATTGCCGCAATCTACCCCTATGGATGTCCTGGAGACAATGCATATTGTCTTTGTCAACAGAGCAGACAATGAACAATGGATCACTCACAGAGGAGGAGTCAATTTGGTCACTACCTGCCAATTCACCTTGCTGCAGCGATGAAACGCCCTCGTACGTTATGGCAACTTTCTTTGTCTTGTGGTGGTGTAAGTTTCCAGAACCCATCTTCAAGCTTTACCTTCAAGAAGGCAGACCACGCACTCGACAATTATACACCATGTTGACAACCTCGCACAATGTGGGAGCTGTGTTCGCCCTCATTGTCCGGCATGCCGGACGCTCGATATATGCCTTTGTCTGAGGTCACCACTCCAACTGATGTATATGTCAGTTTGTCGTCGAAGTATACTACAGTTTCACCTCGCATCCATCTGATGCACTCACCAATATAAATACCATGACATACTTTGATTCCAAGAGAATTTCGATCTCTCTGCATAACCACCTTGGCAACTTTCAGTCAGACCAAGATTTGAACCGACATATCATCTTCGACACACACTGACCTTGCCCCTTACTCAACATCATGCCTCACACGTCTGCCGACTCAGCCCCGTGGGAGGGGGACAATGTTGACCAGGTATCTCTATCGTTGTTCTTTCTCCACGTGGCCGATACACCCGAGATGTGCGGAGGTGTCATGGAGGAGAATGGCACGGATGAGACACCGGGGATAGACGAACAAGAGCAGGAGCCAGATGAGACGCCCGAAGGGGACGTGGAGGAGTACAGCACAGACGAGACGTACTGGGTTGAGGGCTACTACGACGATGACTACCCAGAGCACGAGAACCATTGCTATCTGAACGGTACTTACAACGAGGTTGATGGCTGCTGGGCTCTCGAGGATGGGTGTATCGTGAAGGACGAACACTACGTCACCCATGAGCACGGTGGCGCAAGAGGATGGTGGAATGAGGAAGAGCAGGGCTGGGATCTGGAGGACGGGTGTTTCGTGAAGAAGCTGTGGGATTACCCTCCCGTCGACGGCCCGTACTCTCACAAGGACTGGGGTTATGGCATTGCCCAAATTAGACTGCCAATCCCGGTAGACTTCACCACAGCGTACGTCAAGCCTCCCGAGAGCATTATCCTGGCTGACTCAGAGAACACTATTCAGGCGATGCTCCGGGATATCGTGTCCCCTGCGCGGGAGGACTCTCGAATCATCATTGACCTAGAAGGGAACAACCTGGGAAGCAGCGGAACCCTCGACCTCCTCATTCTCCATATCGAGCACTTCAACAAGACATACCTCGTCGATGTCGTGACTCTTGGGAAGTCGGCGTTCGAGATCTCCATCGACCATGTCCAATGCACATGGGACTTCTGGGAGCCATGTACCACCAAAGAGACCATCACCCTCAAGTCGGTCCTCGAGTCTGAAGAATGGCCCAAACTCCTCTGGGACTGCCGCACCGACTCGAACGCCCTCTACTTCCTGTCCGGCGTGGACCTCAAGGGCGTGGAGGATGTCCAGCTCTTTGAAAACCTACAGTACACTGAGGACTACGACTCTCGTCATCCAAGCAAAAACTACCTCCTGGGTCTCGCCAAGGCGATCGATCGCTATGCCCCTATCCCGTCCTCCGAGAAGAACGAGCTGGCGGCCCTCAAGGCGTCCTTCAAGGGCCAGTACCACATCTTCGGCATCCGCCCCCTGTCCGATGAGGCCATCCGCTACGCCGCCAATGACGTGAAGCACCTCGGTCCCATGCTCGACGTCCTGGCCCGCAAGCTCAACGCTCAGGAGAAATTCATGATCAAGATCGAGACAGCGCGCCGTCTCGAGCACTCGCACAGCGAATACTTCCGCGGTAATGGCTATGCGCCCACTTGGTCCCGGTATAGAGGGGCACCGGACCTCCCGGTTGCTGGCGGAGGGATGGTCGGGTCAGGCCGCAGTATGCAACGCCGACTGTCTTACCGCCTGGGGCCATCCCCACCATTGTCAGTTGAGGTGTCCTTGTCATGGAACTTGTGGGGAGCGAATGATGGAGATTCAGCAGCGGTTGTGGAAAGCGGAGGATCGGTTCCTTGGCAAGGGGTATGCCTCGGGGGCTATGCACCGTGCTCAGAAGGAGCTGGTTGAAGAGGCTAGGCGGGAGCGAGATGAGGAGCTGCTGAACCGGTACAATGGCTATGGAGCTTGAAAGGCCGAGCGGGAACGAGCTTGCGGTGGTGATGGAGATTTGGAATAGGTCTGGCTATGAGGATAAGTCGCATGGCAGAAGGTCTGGTGTACCACAGGTCTTTCACACGGAGGGGAAATAAAAGTGTAGAGTTTGGATGAGTATATATCATGGGACTACTATTCAGAACATACAGAGCTGTGTAAATGAAACAGAGGAAATTGTGTAAGGTACACCGGAACCTGCTCTTGTCGCGAAGACATGTGACTCTAACTTTTACTTTCTTCGCTAATGTTGATGTACAACTTACGCCTATGTCGTATGAGATGTTTTGTGACTGCCTTGATCGTGCGTCTCTTGGCGAATAACCTTTCGCGCGGGCAGAAACCAGTCGAGTTCCATTCGTGTGTCTGCCTGTTCTGGAGTTTCGCTGGGCAATGGCGGTATATGTGTGCACCCTGCACCTATGTGAACAGACGAACTGCCTGTTGATACAACTTCCATGCGATCTTGTTGCACACGTCGGCGTAATTGGGCCAGGCAGGGAGAAATAAATCTGAACCCGCGGTTTTGGTACTGATCCATGGCGTCCCAGGTACGAGCTACGTTCCTTTGTGCTAAATCCGGACTTTCGGGATACGCCATGTGGCCAAGTGACAAAGGGGCTGCCCAAGGATTTCTGATACAGCACCATCCTAAGCTTCGGAGGACTAAAAGGCATAATTGTGTGAGTGCATATGAGTGCTTATAGTATGGTGTAAGATGGACGGGAGGCCGTTGAGTTAGCATAAAGCGCCGTGTCCTGCCCCAAGTTGTTCGGTGGCCATCGCTCTAGCTCTGGTTCTTCCACGTGTTGTCCAGCTTACAAGCCTACTTTTGTCTTCTTACACAACACTCGTTCTACTTTCCACGGGAGCAAGTCAAGATGTCTGTCGGCGACGACCATGCTCATTCCAACCAGGGGTTGGGCACTCTCGCACCGTTGATGCCCCTGATCTTACCAACCATGCAGCTGGTCCAGTCTGCCGGAGGTGGCCTCCCAAGCGGGACCATTCCCGTTTCGCAGGCTCTGCAACGTATGGACAGGATCAAGACAGCATTGACATACGTCCAAGCTGTAACGCAACTATACGACTTCCTCGCAGACACAACCAGATTACTGCAACAGAAGAGGGAGGAGGTCCGCTTTGCCGTGGACCTCGAAGGAGTGAACCTGGGGAAACCACCTGGCACAGCCGACATCCTGCAGATCCACAATGGCGCCAACAACAAGACCTATATCATCGACCTCCTCACATTGCAACACTCGGCCTTCAACATGACCTTCCCAGGGCTGACTCTGACCCTCAGGGGGGTTCTCGAGTCACGTACCATACCCAAGTACTTTCACGACGTCCGCAACGACTCCAATGCCTTGTGGTTCCACTATCAGATATCCCTCCAAGCTACCATAGACACACAAATCATGCAGAATATGGTCTATACGAGCAGGGACATATCGTGGTCCTTGGGAAACGACTACCAGCCTCCCAAGAAGAAGAGGATAGTCGGCTTGAAGGCGTGTATGGATGAAGAGAAGCGGTTGCTCGACATGAAGGAGCAGGAAGAGTTCGACAGAAACAAAGCACTCTTTCAAAAAGAAGATGACTGGAGCATAATGAGGAACCGACCGATGTCTGAACGGGTCATCAAGTATTGCACTAATGACGTTAAATACTTGCTGCGCCTGGTGGATCGGTACGAGGGCATGATGGGGGACGACAAGCAGAGACGCATGTACACCCTCGAGTCGGAAGACCGGATTGCCCTGTCCCAGACGGAGGATTTCGAACCACGCGCCGACAATTTCGAAGAGAGGCAGAGACGGACCACAGCACCCGAGTGGCACTACTTCAGAGTCAACGACCGTCGCCACCTCCTTCTCGAAGAACAGATCGGGACCCAACCGGTCTGCGGGCCCGACTGCAAGGGCTTCTGGGAGCAGACACATCCTTGCTGTCCGACGTGTGCTTGCCATGCTGCCTGCGTTGCAAGACAGCAAAAGAACGCTGCTTGGTATGCTGCGCAGACGTTCGATGTCAAGTTGGAGTGGTGCAACAGGATCAATGAGGCACATGAGGCAGGGCTCAGGTTCCGCTTGAAAAGGGTCTCACTTCGAGAGGAAGAGAGCCTTCCACCTCCACCTTTGTACATGGCTCTCCCGGTACGCCCCCTGGATGACGAGGACTGGGACCCAATAGAGCAACCACGACCTTCCAGCCCGTGGGAGGAAGAGGAGACGGAGGACGAGCCGGAGGACAACCACTTGCAGGGAGAGGCGTCCGAAATTGAGGACACTCGGCAAGAAGACACAACACAGGACGATACGGGCTCAGAAGAAGACTGGCAAGAGGTTGGACAACCACCGAAAACCGAGGGCCTCCATCCTGAGTCGCCTATTGAGCCAGCCGATAACCGTGCACTTGTACTATGGAATCCGCTGAGAAACGCTCGTTCTCCTGGGGGTCAATCTGAATAGGTGGTCGGGCTGTGATACTCTGGGCATATTGGAGTGGCGGAGCGGGTTCAGTCGTGTTGGATCTGGGATTGAGTAAAAGCGTTGTTTGATTTCTATTCATGTCTTGCAGCGTGCCTGTCAAATTCGGGATTTGGGTAACTCAATTGAAATCGTCCAAACCAAGTATCCGAACCATAAAGGGCATTGACGTTACCTCTGTGACTGTTGTCGTGCTAGGAGGTTATTGTTTAAAATGATGATCAGTCTCGTACCTGCTCCCCACAGTGATCCCTGTACATGGTGGATGGCTGTACCTGTGTAGATCAGCCATGACATCATCCCCATGACACCATATACTACTTTCCTACCACCACTACTTCGCTTGCCCTGCGTCAACCCTCTACAATCTTCCCAAAACAAATCAGGATAGCTCATGACAATACCTTGAAGCTGTCCAACATCGTCACACACACACAAACACACACAATGAATAGGCTTACGCCCCTCATCCGCGCCAACGTCCGGCGGACCACCCTCCCAGCCCGCACACCCGCCCTCTCCACCCTGCGCTTCACCTCGACCTCAGCCCCCAAGTCCGCCGAAGGGGCCAGCGCACAGTCAGGCGGCTCCCGCTCCAAGACGGCCGCAGAAAATGCGAAGTCATCGAGCAACACCAATGCCATGCCCGACTCCCTCTCCGACGGCGAGATGCGCGGTCGGACAGGTGGCGGCGAACCTCTCGCTGCATCGAAGAATGCTCCCTCGCCCCCCAAGGTCGACAACTCCAAGGTGCCGTCGGGAAAGAACAAGGGGTTGACGGAGGAGCAGCAGAAGGAAGTGGACGAGCACAACAAGGACTTCGAGGCCAAGCATGACCGGGCGAATCCTGCCGAGGATGATAAGGTGGATCAGGAGTTCTGGGGTAAGAGGGACGGTGGCATGTCCGGTGCGTAAGGTGCTGGTGGGTTACCATGAAGGGAGACTGGAACTTGGTAATGATGTTTTGATCGGAGATTGCTCTGGTCAGGGCTGGAGGTCTGGGACGAGACCTACTGTACACTAAACTGCAAATCGAAGCAGCTCCTTGGCAATCATGCTGTTACAGGTGTCGTGCATACCTCAAAAGAACCGTGAGAAAACTGAGGAGCAGCCATGTCGCCTGTCATGCTTGTTTAAGCGGGCACGATGTCACCCTCCCAGGCCCATTACACTTGAGGCGATACTCCTATAACCATCGTCATGACTCTCAAATACCTGCTACCGGCATGAATGGATACTCAAACAGCACCCGGTTACTCTAGGTAAGTAGTGTTGCTCTCCTAAATTGAGCCGATACTGACATATACAGAATCACCGGAAGCCGACCGTATGCCTTCAAACTTGATGAGACCGGCTACCTGACTAGTGAACATACACATACGACAATAGAGATATGACAACTAATGATCCCCGCCCATCATGTATGGCTGTGGTCTATGAACAGCAGAGCTGGCCGAAAGCTCCCTCGGAGGACGAGCCTGACCGTGTACAGGTACCTATGCCCTTCAAACTTGTACCATACCGGGCACATCTTTCGGGGGGATCTGCTTTGCCTTGGCGCAAGTACAACAAAAAGAAAGCTTTCCCACGTATAACCCGAATAGGCCTGTCAATTACCCATGAGTTGACTATCCGAGTAAAATTCTCTATTTTAGGTTGTGTTATCAATGGTTAACTCAATTCTTTAGTCTTGTTGGTCAAAGACCCTTATTGTTCCATCAACAATAGAAGCCCTTTTCGTCAATGGCAGCCCCTATTAAAATCTGACGTTTCAGCAATTGTTCTTTGAACCCCCTTTGACCGTGACAGTTCTCTCACAGATATATGTCTTTGGACCACATATCGGGACCGGGAAGGATGTCGTTGATACTGTATAAAGTGCTATCCGGCCCGGATTCCTGCCCTGCTTCCCTCCGGGTATCAAGTGCCGTGACGGAAAACAGCTACAGCCAACAACTTTTGCAGCAGTATACAACATTTATCATATGCAATGGCTCCTCGGAAACGAAAGGCAAACGGAAGCGAGGGCTCCCGGAAAAAACGACGAACAAAGGCAGACTATGAAGGAGAGAGTATACCTGCTAGGGCACCTGGTCGGGCCTACACAGAGATAGGCCGTCCGCAGCGGACAACTCGAGCAATGCGTAACGCAGATCATCCGCACTTTGACCCGAATTATACCTATGAATTCCGCGATGATCCGGATCGACCTCTTGCCCCTTTACCTGCACATCCAGGAAGCCCAGAACAGCCTGAAGTCCTGCGGGCGCCAGAGGATACAGGACCACCAGTGACCCCGGATCGACCCATTGTTAACGCGAGCCAGCCAGTACCTAGCACAAGGAGGCAATCTGGACGTGGTAGTCAGTCGTCTAGCAGTACCCACCGCTCACCATTCCACTCTTCGCCTCCTATCCCATCTTCCAGCAACCTTTCACCCGTCAACAACCGACGCAACCGGTCGCCTGTTGCCTCATCGCCGCGTGACCCTTCGGTGGGCAATCTTTCGGCTGCAAACTTCTCTCCCATTGCTTCCACCTCGCCTGCACATTTCCCACCCATTGGCGACCCATCTCAATTGTCTCCCGGCCGCTTGTCCAACTCTGGTGATTTACCAGCACAAACCCCTGGAAACAGCGACGCTGAGCCAAGCAATCACTCCTCATCACCATCCGACGCAGGCTCATCCTCTGATAAAGATGGCGCGAGCCCTTCTCCCGAGCCTACTCCATCTGAAGCAGGGAGAATGGCCGAACGGATCGGAAGACAGGAGTGGTGGTTCAGTCATATGGAAGCCTTGTCTGCACCACGACGAGCAGGAGTCATCATACGCAGAGCACGTCGGATTCACGCAATGCCACCCACCAACTCACTTCACGACCAGGTCCTGCGAGACAACATGTTGCGCATGATGAGAGAATCCGTCGAAACACATGTACCAGAGGACCGGCGCCCCAGAGTGTGGAGGGTCCTGAACAACGATGAGGCTGGGGATGACGAGAGCCGAGCAGGTAGTGACCATGAAGGCTCATACGAAGACTGGGATGAGATGGAGAGGGCGCTGGAGGAAAACGAGGATGAGGAAATGACTCAAGCGGATGAAGAACAGGACGACTCCAGTGATGGCGACGATGACTTTGACAACCTCCCTGACACGCCCGGCTCTTCAGGTGGAAGTAATCACCACGGCAGCGGGGGGTCCGGGCAAGGACCCAGCGGATCCAGTAGCCGACATAGCGCTCCTGATACCCCAAGCCACACCTCTTCACCAGGCAGTCCTCAAACCACCGGCAACCAAGCCCTTGGATCAACACAAGCCACCAGCCACGCGCTCCCGAACCTGGCCGAGTTAGCACCCCAAACAAGACGGCGCCTAGAACACACTCAGGCCCTGTCTCCCGCGCAGATGCAAGAAGAGGTTCTAGCGTGGGAAGAGGACCTCAGACACCGACTACCGCCGATTTCACCAGAAGACGTCCATCAGCAAGAGCTAGAGCGCCGGGTGGTGGAACACCAGCGCCGTGAAGCCGAGAGACTGGTGGAGGAACACGATGCCGAAGCACACTTCCGGGAGGAGGTGGACGCTGCCTTGGGCGCCATACCGAATCTACCCGATGATGCTCTAGACTACTTCCACATCATCCTGGCCTTGCCCAGGGGTCGTGAACAGCTTGACGCCATAGTATCCCGGGCTCGTATGCTCGAACGGCTGCCTAGATTTTCCAGTGATGGGTGGCCCAACGGTGATCCTGCAGCTACGGAGTTGAGGGCCTTGCGGACTATGGTTCCTGTGATTTTGCCGGATGACCTGGTCGTGGAGGCCATGCAGGGTTTCGCCCAGGGGGTTGATCGCAATGTCGGACCTGTGGAGTGGCATTTCGGGGATATCGTCCCCCTGAGGGTTATGCAGGAGGACATCGACCCTGTGGTCCTCACCGACGAGGACATACAGCGGAACGAGAGCGAACACATCCGAGACTTAGTGTCCCGACCCAGGGCAGAGGAGAGAGAAAGAGAGATCCTGAAGCGGGCACGGGTGGTTCGAGGACGGTACATGCGCCAACAAGAGCTGCGGGGGCGATTCCCCAATGCAGCGCTGAATGACGAATGGCGACACTGGATACTGGAGTGGCAGGCCTGGAAAGACGACATCAGCACGCTCGTTCCAGGGACCGATCTCTGGTTCCAAGTCGATCGCATTTTGGACGGCTCGGATGAACACGACGACCAGACCATAGCGGACCAGAGACACCGTGAGGCGTTGGATGTCATTGTTCGTGTAGAGCAGACGCTGCCGGATTATGCCTTCCCTCAGGACCGATTGCCGGATAGGATGAGCGATCTCTTCCAACGCATAATCGTTTCCCGGACGGCGGATGCAAGAGCGAGGAGGATGATCAGCCGGGCCTTCCAACTGCGGGGGATGGAGTGGCCGGCAAGGGATGATCCGCGGGGCTTGGAGATGGCTCTGCTCAGACGAATGGCGGAGTGGCTCCTGCCGCCTCGTCTGATGGGTGTGGTCATGCCTGTACTCCGGGGCGAGGTGGAGGAGGACAACGCGCCTGACCTGACGTCCACCAGCGACGACGAGGCGCCTGTGCCACGCCCGTCATGGGCACCCGAGGCAGTAGGAGGTGACGACGTCGAGTCGCTTCCGGACTACGTCAGCGATCCCGAACCCGAACCCACACAAGCCCAGTCCAACGCTACGACTCTCAGAGGCCGCGACCCCGCCGAGGTCGCCGCCGCCGCCTTCGGCATCAACCTGAACGGACCACGCGCGCCACCGCCCGTGGTACGTGGCATGCCGATTTACGACGCATTCGATGCGCGAGAGCGAAAGCCTCTAGTCGACGGGTATTTCTCGGATGAGCAGAGGAGTCCGTCACCGGGACCGGTGCCGCACTTCCCGTTCTCGGCGCAGTTTCGAAAGCAGCTGAGGGAGGAAGCAGAACAGAGGGCGTCGGGGACGGTGCAGGGGGGAGAGGAGGGTGGTGATGGCACGGGCGGGGTGGAGTGACGGCATTTTCGGTGTCCTGCGTCAAGCTGGTTGAGAAGGTGTTGTGTGATTAGTCTGTTTTTGTTTTAGGTGGTGGAGAGGTCTGAATTTGGCTTGTGCTGTGCTGTTCGTGGTGTTCATGTTGGATAAACCGAGCGTGGTTCTTGAATGATTTGGGTGTCTATTGTTTGCATAGTATTGAGTTTAGATGATCATATCCTAATCGATTTCCTGTACCATGGATATGACCGAACTCCGTCCAGGATCATGGACTTCCTGAACTGAGAAGAGCGTCCCTCAACATCCTGGCCTTGTAGTTCACACCAAAGATCCAAAGAATTCTTTCCCCGATCTCGGTTTATTCTCATCACTCGCCTTCCAAGGTATGCTGATTCCCAACCCCCCACAACTCTCTAAACCGTCCGCCTTCTACCTGCACCAAGTCCTTCGGCGGTCCCTGTTCCACCACCCGTCCAGCATCCATGACCACAACTTTATCAAAGCCCATGACCATGTCGAGCCTATGGCTGACCATTACAATAGTATAGCCCTCAAATTCCCGCATGATGATCTTTTGCATCGCCCGGTCGGTATCAACATCCACGCTGGAGCTGACTTCGTCCAGCAACAGAACCCCTCCGCTACCCTTGCCCTTCTCCTCCTCATCACTCGACGCCAACGTGGCTGCTCGTACCCTAGCCCGCAACATAGCTCTGGCGAGACTGAACAGCTGTTTCTGGCCCTGGCTGAGGGAATCCGAGATCATGCCCGCCTCGAGACCGCCGCGGTCCGAGATGAAGGGCCATAGCTCGACGGCTTCGAGGACGGCGCGGCAGTCTTCTGGGGTGGATACGTTGAAGGGGTCGAGGTTCTCGCGGAAGGAGGTTCCGTCAGGGAGGAAGACGGCGTCTTGGGGGACTGCTATTATTCGTCGACGCAGGGTGGTGCGGTTAATCTTGTCAAGGGGTAGGTCGTCGATTGTTATTGATGATGGCGAAGAGTAGTCAGTATTGATTGGATCAAGGAGACGGAGTAGGAGGAGGATGGTGGATGATTTGCCACTGCGGTACGTTAGTAAGTGCTTGGTCAGATGATTTGAAGTGGACATTATGCATACCTCCCACTGCGGCCACAGATGGCTACCTTGTCACCAGGCTGGATGACAAGGTTGAGGTCCCGGAGGGCCAGCGAGTTGGGGCTGTCGGGTTTATCAGATTCGTCGCCTGATAGGGACGCGGACTGCGAGTCACCGTAAGACGCCGAAATGTTCCGGATCTCAATGGTACCCCTGGATGGCCAGGTATCGGGCGGGATGACATCCTCTCCGGGCAAGTCCTCAGGCTTGGTGTTCTCAGTGAACGACTTGAGTCTACTGACCGCACCAATAGATGTTTCAAGGATGGTGTACTGTCTCACGATGTTGGTCAAGGTCTCACCGAAGCTCATAATCGACACCAGACTGGCACCCGTGAAACCCTGGTTTGCCCGCAGCTGCGTGGCAAGCACCACTACTATGACGGCGATGAATGCAACCACAACATCGAGGACAAACAGCAACCAGCGCTGGATCATAGCCAGAAGGTAGGCCGGTCTCTGGGATGTGTCGAGGAGCTTATTGTTCTCGGCGATGCTGGCCGGCGTCCAGGCAAAGGCACGGAAGGTCGCCAGTCCTTTGATGGTATCCAAAAAATGTGTGTAGAGCGGACTCTTCGCCTCAAGGTCCAGAAGTCGGAGCTGCCTTGACGTCCGAAGGTAGAACTTTTGGATCCCGAAGATGGCCGCAAATAGGAAAGGATAACTGATCGCCAGCCACGGTGACGACGTGGCAATAATGGCGGCTTGTCCAAGGGCCATGCATCCGTCGAGAACCACATTAATCAGGGATATAGGCAGCTCGCCGTCGATGATGGTCATGTCCTGGGAGAAGAGGTTGGTCACGACTCCGGAGTCGGTTTGCGTGAAAAAGCTCAGCGGCGCGCTAATGACGGTTGCCAGTAGCGCCCTGTGAAGAGCAGCGCCCGACACTTGGATCATGAACTTCAAGCAGATGATGAGCATCAAGCCGAAGAAGATCAGAGTGCAGACTTGAAAAAGCGAATAGAGACCGATATAATAGGCGTTGCTGTGAGCTGGATGGGTGGAGGCTCCAACATCTTCGGACCAAAACTTTAACCACACAGTTGGGAAGTTGAAGAAGAATCCCGATATTAGTCCGGTCAGGAAGAAGAGCGAAATCCATGTATAGCCGATACTGCGCGCATAATGCGAGTAGACGGCGACATCACCAGTGGCCCTGCTCTTCTGCAGCGGATCATCATCCTCAGCGTCGTGTTGCGACGTGTGGCCAGTGGCGGTCCGTGTAATTTCGAAGGAAGTGTCGAGCTTCTCCACCGAGGATGGTGTGCTTGCTCCTGAGGTTCCTTCCTTTGGCGCCTTGACTCCCAGGCTATGAACGTAATTCTGATTTGCGAGGAGATCAGCGAAGTTGCCTTCCTCGACCAGTGTGCCCTCTGGACCGAGGGCAATGACGTGGTCGGCCAAGGGCATGTGCCTGACCGAGTGTGTGCAGAGAACCACGGAAGCTTGTCTCTGTTTGAGGATGCCGAAGGGTCCAAAGACACGGGAGAAGACTTGCTCTTCCGTGTCTGCATCCAAACCACTGAGGATGTCGTCGAAGATAAGCAGGTCTGCCTCGGTGTAGAGCGCCCGGGCAATAGATACCCGCTGCTTTTGCCCGCCACTGAGAGTGATGCCATTGCTACCTATCTTGGTCTTGTCTCCTTGAGGGAACAAACCTAGATCCCTTGTCAACTGCGTGGCATCAATCACCTCTCTGTACCGCGCCTCGTTGAACGGTGAGAAGCCGATGATGTTCTCGCGTATGGTGGCATTAGACAGGAAGGGTGTTTGGTCGCAATAGCCTATCTTCCGGGAGTTCTGCCCCATGATGACTCTGCCCTGATGTAGTGGCGCCTCACCGAGAAGAGCTTTGCAGAGAGTCGACTTTCCAGACGCGATGGGTCCAACAACGATGGTTAATCCCTGTAATGGAATGGTGACAGAGATGTTCTTCAGGTTGAACGTTTCATCGGCCCAGCCAAAACTGCCATCCACAATGCGAACAGCCGGTCTTGCCGTGTCCGGCTCACCCCCTGAGAGAGGCTTTTCGCTGACGATAGGTTGTTCAGGGAACTCGCGGAAATCGGTGCGAGCCTCCTTCTCCAAGAATGCCTGAATGCGGTTCAGACAGGCCAATCCGGCGATGAAGGTTGGAATCATCTGCAGGACAAAACTCAAAGGATTGGTCAGCAGAACGAGATAAGACATCGATGTGAAGATGGTGGTGACATCCAAGTTGCGTGATGTGACGGCGAAGGTGAAGACAGGAGCAAGGGCAATGGGTACGGTGCCCAGGATGGCAGTCCAAGCCTGTATCATGCGGAACTTGCCACCAACCCTCAGCTCCTCGTTGCGTAGATCCTGGATGGACGCCTCCACAGGCACGGTGAGCCCTGATATCTTGAGGTGCTTCATGTTGCCGATGACGTTGGCTGTGAGGCCTACTCGCTTCTGTATTCTCTCCATCCAGGCCTTCTGTGTCGGCGAGGCAATCTTGGCAATCAGATAGCAAAAGGCCAGACAAACGAATACCACGATGATGGAAGCGGCGAAGGCAGGCCCGAGAACGCGGTACAGCAGCCAACTGGATATGGCTGCTTGGATGAGGTTGACCCAGAACTCGTGTATGAACAAGAGACCAAACCGGATCTTCTCCACGTCGGTGCTCATGAGCGTTACAGCTGCAGAGTCGTCAGCTGCGTCCAGCCTTGCCAGTGTCGACTTCTTATAGATGGCTGAGGCCAGTGACCCTCGAGCCATGTACATGGCTCGCTCCTGGAAGTACCAGTAGAAGGCAGTGGACACTGCAATACCCCCATAGACAAGGATAGCAGCTCCTATCAACCCCTTGCCGACATTGCTGCCGTTTTCCTGGTTTGGTTGTGCTAGATGGTCAAGCAGGCTTTCGATGAGGAACGGCTGACACAGTTGAAAGCCCATCAAAGCGAGCCGAGGACCAGCTGGGAGTAGGTAGGCGGCGGCCAACGTCCGGAATAACACCTTGGTCAAGGCGTGCGGTCTGCCACCCCATTTCGCAATTTCCATGCGCTGGGTAAGGTTTGCCTCTAGTTTGATCGCTAGCATCTGCTGGTCCAATGGGTAGAGATCCCTGATGGTGAGGATCTTGTTGTATCCTCGCAAGAAAAGGGAATTGAGCCAGAGGAAGGCCCCAAGCCCATACAGCCCTGCCGTCTCCTCGGGGCTGTGGTCCTTGGAGTCCCAGTCAAGCCACCTCCTCTTCTGAAAAGACTCCAGCAGAATGACGACTGCTTTTACGGCAATGGTGGCGGTGAACAAGCGAGTGTATGTTCTGCCGTCATAGCTCCCAGCTGACAACCACAATGACCTTGCTTGGGCAATGTCGAACAGCAGGGTCAGAAAGAGAAAGCCATTCAGTAACATCGACGGGCGGGGAGTCCGTGAATGTTCCCAGAAAGACAATACGCACATGCACAGGGAAGCTATGAAACCCAGTGCAGCGGATGCCACGAAGACATCTTGTAGTCTTCCAGCCTTGACACTCAGGGCAAGGAGAGGGAGCTGAAGGACAGCATAAATACCCAGCACTGTCTGTTCTTCGGTCAATTCAAGGTTCTAGTTGGGTACAGGGCTGAAGTTCACAAACCAGTTTGACAGCCCGGTACCAATTCCCCTGCACAACCTTGGGCCAGCGAGCCAACAGAGCTGTTCGTGCTATGGAGAGAGCAATGAAGATGGCGGCGGGTAATATGGACAGGAAGATCTTCTCAAATTTAAGGGTAAAGTCGAAATCATCACGACAACCCTGAACGCTAGGTCCAAAGTCGCCGTCGTTGAGACATCTTGAAAACTCCATGGCAGTTCCTGTGCTTAAGTCCAGCTGGATAGCTGTGGTTGAGAGGCCGGAAATCACGGTGTCTTGAGTAAAACGAGCAGTGAACCGTGTGTTATAAACATCACAGTACGGTCCTTGCTACTCCTGAGAACATTCAACTATGATGGAAACGCTGGACAGACGTTGAAGAGACGGAACTATATGTTCTACAATGTCAGCGCAACAACGTCAACGCTCAATCTGGCAACGCTAACCCGTCGTGATCGCTATTCAACCATGAACGACTAGGGCTGACACCGGAACCAAGATGACGAACCACGGATCCCGCTATGTCACCAATGCCGGCGATGCGTCTGCCTGATCGCTTAGAGAAAAAGAGTGTGAGCCTGAGAAGAGATAGAGAACGACTGGAAGCAGTCTAGCCTCCAGGCTCCTGCGTAAGACATGACGACCCATGGATGAGGTATTCGTCGGGTCGTCTCCGCAGTGTCCCTGGTCAAGAGCGATCATGGTGAGCCGAAAGAGGAAGGTCGCTGCGGTAGTAAGACTTTTTGAAAGGAGTTATCAGTGTTCGGCCGAGTGACGGGCGGAATCCATTGGCTGGGCGATCCCAAGTTCCAGACACTATGCAAGTATACATGGACACCAAGTTTGGTGACTGCGATGAGTCGAATGTCGATGACTCCGACCAAACTTTCACCGCTTGCAAAGCCACGTAATATCACTGTGAAAAACGCTGATACTCCAAAGGCGACTTCATGTACGCCGTCATCAAGTGATGAGATTGGTGCATAGCATACGAAGACCGGCATGCGACGCAAGGGATCAGTGTCCAGAACAGGAAAGCTAGTCCGCCGTGATGAGCGCTGTCGTCGTAAGCTTAAACTTGCCTCATGGAGGGCAGCCTGTAATCGCCATAGGAGCTTTGTGCGGCTCCAATTCAGAAAGTGATGGCTGAAACAATGATTCCCCCGGGTTGAAGACCTCCCAAATGTCCGAGGACAGAAGTAGTGTTCTCATCTTCCAGTTCGGGAAGAGCGAAGCGCCGACCCCACTATGGCCCAAACTCTATGCTTATCTTCTATTGGTGCACACTTTCACCGGGCTATCGGTTCGTTCCCGAAGTGTCTGCCTTGAGTCGTGGGACAGCTTATGATATATTTAGTTGATGATACTGCTGCTCTCTGATCGAACTTCTGCAAATGTAAGTACTGGTGGTAAATTCACAGTGTCAAGCTTAGTTGCTGCTAGAGTCAATCAGCTTGCTTCTGTCAATGACAGCTGTGCCGCCGCTTCCCAGCGTCTCAACCTCCGATGCCGGCAATTGTGAGCCTGCAATGCAGCTCATGGCACGCGTGCTGAGCCATTCATTTTGAGGCGACTCTGTTGGGCGCACGCATCTTTCGCTTGCATCACACGTGTCCAAGCCCTGAAGGACAATATTGTGCGTGTATGCCCGCCTCACCTCCGGTGCCGACCCCGCTTCCGGCCGAAACCGGGCGTGTCTTGCCCGCGGTACAAAAGGGAGGTAGTCGCCGGATGGGGGTGGACCTGCCGTGTCGGCTGAGTGCGCAGAGATCCCGAGGTCAAAACATTTCGGCAGACATCAGTGCATCAGACCACCACGACACCTCAAAGTCTTAACATCAACCCGTGCCCTCATGTGCCTCGATAGTCCTCTGGGGCGAAATCGTTCGGTTTGCGAGTTGTTAACCAATAAAAGACCAGCAAGGGGTACCTGCATCTGGACCTTGGGGTCACACGTTTGCCAAGTCGGGTTCCGCACGGCTTAAGAACGGGACTCGGGGTGCTTACTTGTTCACGCGAGATCGTTCGACATCCGCCACAACTGTTTTGAGAATCATAGATTCAGCAACATCATATTGTTTGCCAGCAGAGCTTTTTGATTTGACTTGAAGACCTTAAAGATGTGTATCGTGCTCCTCACAACGGCGCATCCGTCGTATGCACTCATTATCATAGACAACCGTGACGAGTTCATCTTGCGGCCAACCAGCAGACCACATTGGTGGATATCAGGGGGAGATTTGACACACCAGAATGCCAATAGCAATAACGCCGACAAGAGTCACGCCAATGGACAACCCAGACGGCACCAGGAGATACTTTGCAGCAGAGACCTTCAGCGTGCTGAGCACGGCACTTGGCTGGGTATAACGAAGAACGGCAACGTAGCGGTGTTGACCAACTTTCGTGAGGACAACATCGAGGACAAGGATCATCCAGTCCACGCCGCGCGGAGTCGAGGCGGGATGGTGACGGCTTGGTTGGAGGCTGATCCAGAGGAGACCACCGCTGAGTTTGTTAAGCGCATACTGGATGGTGGCGTGCGAAACGTAGGCGGATTCTCATTGCTGTGTGGCAAGCTACGAAAGAATGATGAGAAAAACAGTCTGAAGCCATTGGCTATCATCTCCAACCGCACCGATAATCTGGAAGGTATCCCGTGGATAGGTACAGAAAGGCATCGGGCATACGGACTAAGCAACACAAGCTACCATGACCCAGTGGCTTGGCCCAAAGTCGAGAACGGGAAGAGGCTGCTTACTGAAGCGGTTAAGAAGGCGGTCAACGAAAGGCTGGATGAGGATGGCTTGATGGACGAGCTGTTTAAGGTTCTGGACACGGATACCCTCCCTGTAGGGCCAGATATGGGCTTCGAGGACTACATCCCCGTACTGAAGGAGTCCATCTTCGTCCCACCCATCGGCGACGAGCATCATAGGGAGGCAATGGAGAGGGCTAGTAGGAAGGGCAAGAAAGCCGAGCTTGTGGAGGCAGAGAAAGACTTGCTGGGCGAGGAGAGGCCTACCGCGTCCAGCCAAGGATTTGACTCCGGCATGTATGGCACGCAGCGGCAGACAATTATCCTGGTGGACTGGGACGGCAATGTCACCTTTCGAGAACGGGCTCTGTGGGATGCCCATGGCGACCCGATAGAGCGCCCTGCGGGGGATATGACGTTCAAGTTCAAGGTCGACGGGTGGCACGAAAAGCGAGAATCGGAGCTGTAGCTTTAGGATGGTGATGGCTACACAAGGCTTTGGCATTCAGTCTGGCAATGGAAGTTGCATAGCATGCTAAGAGAGACTGCAGGGTATAGGGTGGGCAAATGTGCAATCTCTGGTTTTGTTGCCACTGGTCACTGCTCGGTAGTGCTGTGTTTACAAAAGCCCACTGATCGCGTCCGTGACCCCATGCCATCAGACTCCCAGCAAGTGAAGTGACAGTCTCGTTACCGAGCTGAATCCGTGCAACTGACTACTTCGATACTCCATCTGATTTGTTGGTTTCATCCAAACGCAACTTAGGACAGCACTTGACAACCCTTCGCAGCGTTCTTCATCGGGATTTTTCTCTCGGAGGATATGGCTGCCTACTAGAGATTAAGCTCTCGGCATAACTCAATTCTTTTATTATCTTTCTGCATCTCAAGATACCTAGGCAAGCTTTGACTCGCCATCAAATCGGTGAGCTTGACTCCATCGCAACTTCCTACTTCAGTTGGGCGCCTTCCTAGCAACCTCCGCCTCCGTCAGGCAGAGTGCACCTGCATCACATCACATTATGTTCGCATTCCGTGTTGACCTTAGATGTCTCTGAATCGCTTGATTTCATCATGGCTTATGCTCAACGAAGTTATCCGTCTCGCACCGCCGTGGCCAACAACTCATACGAGCTTGAATCATCACAAATATCACCACTCCCCCACTTCCAGCACCAAAACCAGCCTTTCAGCAGCTCAAATACTTCATCTCCAGGCAAAGCAATAATCGGCAGGCTTCCAGTGCCCAAGCGGTCCATCAAGCCTGTGATCGGTAGCCCAATGGGTCCAGTACTGAAGAACGGCAAGCCGATGCCGCAAGAGCTGTCCGAACCGTCTATATCTGTTAGCTATGAGACGGCGTACCCGGTTAGAAGGCCTGCTCCTGTTGCACAGATCGACAAACAAAGCGACGAAGAGAACATCCCCCCGACTCGCCAACTTCCTCTCGCTAAGCAGCCGCATCCCGAGAAACAATCCAAGACAGCTCGGACGGTTCACGCACTCTCCAGTATCGCCCAAGGATTCGCGAGGTCGACGCTCTCACTGGCCAGTTTCAAGAGCCGCAACTTCAGTGGCGCTTCTACCTCTACGTCAACCCTGAACACTGTCAACTCTGCCAATACGCAGAAGTCCATTCCGAACCCAACCCCTAAGGCACCATCGACATCATCCCGCACATCCCTCACCACGGGACGACTAGGCTCCTTCTCTCGACGACATCCCAGGCCTGCGCCTGGTGAGTCTGATACCGTTGTATCTACTGCAACCGCTACAGCCTCCAGTCAGGAGCAAGGCTCGAAAGATCATGTCATTGCCAGAAAGCCGGTTGCTCTGAAAACATCAAGCCAAGAAATATGCACACCATCCCCCCCATCAGCCTCCCCATCCGACCCTCGGACGACACCTCAACAAGTCACCGCTGATCCGAGACTGATCTACACAGCCCAACCGTCCGCCTATTGGAGCGGCCGCTTCGTGTCACTAACAGACAAGTTCCACGGCGAACTCCTCGACGAGAACATGCTCCAAGATGTCCTGGAAGAGATCTCCTCTCGCACTCGTCCAAGCAAGCACCTAGCAGACGACAACAAGACAAACGACAACATCTCCACCACCGAAGCCAACACTCCGAAATGGACAACGCCCAAAACCCGTAGCATCCTCAGGCTTCCTCCCACCACGGCCCGAACAACCTACACCTCCACCCCACCAACCACGACCAGCAAACGCCCTCCTCTCTCCTCCGGCATCTCTCGCCTCCCCTTCCACAGCACTGCCACCACCTCCACCGCCCGTCGACAATCCTACGACGCCCCTCGCTCGACCTACGGCAACACCTTACCGCCCCCTTCCATCCGCACGACCTCCACCATCCAGCCCTCCTCCCCCGCCCTCCCCGCCACCCAACGCAAACAAATCATCCTCCTCACCTCGGACGACCACCGCTCCCTCCGCGTCTTCACCCACCTATCCTCCCTCTGCGCCACCCCGGCTGCCCAACAATCCCTTCGAAACTGGCAGACCACCTATGCTCGGAAGACAGGCAAGGAGATCCTCCTTCCCGATGGGGAGAACATGCGCGAAGACTCATCCAGAGATTTCCGGGGTCGGTGGGCGGGAGTCGGACGACGGAGTCTGTCGAGGGGGAGGAGGGATGTATCTGTGGGGAGTAGTAATGGCACGGGAGGAGGGGGTTTGGTGAGTAGAGGGTTGAGGTTGTTTAGTGGCGGGAGGAAGAGTCAGATTGCTGTCAAGGTGGAGAGGAGTGAGTTTGGGGGTGAGCAGAGTGAGGTTGGTGGTGCGGGGAAGGCGTGGACTGTGGGAGAGGATGGGGAGGGTGGTGGGAAGGTTTGGGTGAAGCGGAAGGAGGAGGCGGAGGGAGAGGGTGCGGTCGAGGGGTTTAGGAGGTTGAGACCTAGGAGGATTTATTGATTCATCAGGAGGAGAGAAGCATAAGGGATAGGTGCAGGTTATGTTACGACTTTGCTAAGGGCTGTGCTGGAGTCAGGGTTCTGTGTCACAGTATCACGATGAGATGAGGTATGTTACTCACCATGTATGAGTGGTGTTTCGGTATAGCATAGAAAATTCGGGGGCTTGGAAGCCTCATAATGATCATGCCCATAATGCATTCTGGGCAAAGTACTTTTTTCCAGGCAATACTCAATACCCAGGTATCTCCTTTCAAACTCACAAACAACTCTGACCCTTGAGAGTACTTAATGCACAGGTTTAACCATTCAAACCCCAAAACGCCTCGTAATGCATGACTCCATCCCTTCCCGTATTCCAAGCTACTTCTTCTTAACCATTTTGAGATACTCCCTGAGCTGTTCATATTTACTCACGAAAAACAGTCTCTTCCCATCATTCTTCCAGACCAACACCCCCGTCTCCTCCGCATACGTGACCAAATCCCGATACTCCTCCTGTGTCTCGAAGTCCCTGAAAAGAAACCCCGGCGTTGCCTTCATCCTTTCGTTCTCCAACTGCCAGAGTCGGATTTGATCCACCACCGTGGGCGGGAGGATGGGTCTGTTCGCCGCCGCGGCCGCACGCTTCATCTGCTCGTGGGCGTGGGTGGTGAGGTAGTGGATGACCTGGTCGGCCGTGATGCCGTAGTCGATGGCGCGACGGATGGACTCGCGGGTGAGGCGGCCCGTGACCATGCCCGCGAAGCGCATGTTGAGACGGCAGAAGAGGGCGAGGACGGCGATTTGTAGGGGGGAGGAGGTGTAGGCGTAGATGCGGTAGTTGGTTTCGACGATGATGGAGCCCTTGTCGTCAGAGTGTGATGCTAGGCCGGTGACGTCGGCAGAGGAGGAGCCCGGGCCGGCGGTGGCGGCTGCGAAGCCTGAGCTGACGCTGCGGAGGGCGGCGGCGGTGGAGGTGAGGGTTGTGGCTAGGCGGGTGGGGAAGTATTGGCGGGGATTGTCGCGGGGGATGTAGATGAGGCCAAAGTCGACGAGGGAGGGGAGCATGTTGCGCCGGGGTTCGGTGAGGGCGTCTGTGTCGTACGCGCGGCCCAGTTCGAGACTGGCGAGCATGAAGAGGAAGGAGAGCATGTCCACGCTGTCCATTCCGGGTGCGTCGGCGGCTTTGGCGGCTTCGAGCCAGAGGAGGAGAAGCGTCCAGACTTGCGCGTTGGCTTCTTGTAGAAGAAAGGTGAAGCCGGCTTGTGTGATATGAAGAGCACTTTGTCCAGCTTTCTTAAACCCGCCTGATCTCTTGGCCTCCTCGGCTTCTTCGCTGGTAACGGTTTTGTATTCAACTAGCCGACCTGCCAGTAACAGGTCCTTGACGGAAGCCTTTGGTCCCGCGCCCGCGTCTGCTGCCGCAGACGAGAGACCGACACTGTTCACAACGAAGTGCAGGATTGCCTCCCACTTCCTACGAGCGTGGCGATCGAGGAAGTCGATGTCTATCGCCGGGTCGACCGGAAGAGCGCTGGGCACACCGAAGCTCTTGTGGTCCCCTCCACCCTCGAGGGCAAGTCGCAAGCTTTTTTTGAAGTTCGTCTGCAGACTCATCTCCTGCGGTTTGTCTTTGCTCGGCGGGGTAATCTGGACAATGTGTAAAGATCGCAGGATCGACAGTGCCTGGTCGCGGTTCTTCTTTGCGTCGGGTTTGACCCAGACGTCGAGGTCGCGAAGCAGCATCGGCTGCGGCATGTAGAGAAGGGCCATGACAAATGTCTTTGCTAGAGGGGAAGGTCAGTAGATGTACGCTATCGCCTCCTCAACTGCGGTCACCCTTGGCTTACCCATATGCGGCAGCATGCGCCTGAAGATGGCGAACGCCGAAGAGGGCTGCTGGTACAATCTCCTAAATGTAGTCCCGGGTTGGTTCTCGAGAAAGTCCGAGAGCTGCATCGTCCCCGTAGCCGCCATGGTGAGTTGGTTGCGGGCAGCAGTACCCAGGCGCAGTTATCCCATCATCCGCCAGTAGGTGTTCGAATTCGGAGTTGTCCCTCCGATGGTGTTAAGCAAGAGGTCAAGCTGAACGAGTAACCGGATGCTGGTGCCTTGCTCAAAAAGGCCGTTAGGAAAAGACAATGATGATGCTGAATGTAACCTATAATGGTCCGTGCTTCCTAGCGCAGTGTTGCCCCCAGATGCACTAACGCTGCCCGGGCTTACAGGGATCTAGATCGATGCACGTCAACAGTGGGGGGTTCTGGTGCCGCAGCGGGATATCGGCTCGTCTTGTGTGTCTCTCCACGGCTAACATTCAAGAGTAAGGTACAAAGTCAAGGGCAAGGTCGAGTTCGACCCCAAGATATCTAAAATGCCGGCCAAACTCCCACCAGCGAGGTTCGTTCGATCGGTAAGTATGATCCAATGGCTAAGCAGAGTGTCATTTCCTAACATTGGATAGGTGTTGAAGTCGTTCATGGCCGAATCAGGCCTTGAGCCGAGGTTAGTCAGCTCCTGAACCACTTACACGGTGAAGTGTACCAGACACTGACCTGTTGTACCTGCCGTTTCCAGACTATTTGAACAACGTGTCAGTATTACTTTGAGCCTTCTTGGATAGCATGTTACAGAAACTGATGCTTCTGCCAGCTGCGAGTCACAGACGCATCCGAAGGCAAGGTTGAGCTTGAGCTCGACATTCACAAGGACCACACAGTAAGCATTGTTGTGGTGATATTGGACGACCACCTTACTGATGTTGAGAAAAGAACCGACTAAAGATCATCCATGGCGGTACGATAGCCAGCATGGTTGATCTGGGAGGGTCACTGGCCGTTGCATCCATGGGTTTATATGCCACTGGTGTTTCCACCGATCTGAATGGCAAGTCGAACTCCGGTGTGATTGGTGATGATCGGGTCTAACATACCTCTAGTGACATACCTGAGCAGCGGAGGCAAAGTAGGCGACAAACTGTGGGCCACTGCCACCTGCGAGAAGAGTAAGTCGCCCAAATCAGCCTTACTTATTCTTACCCGCATCCCTGAGCTGACATGCTTACGCCTTGCTCAGTTGGCAAGACTCTGGCCTTCACCACTGTCACATTTAGAAACTCCGAGGGCGAACTTTCTGCTCGTGGAAGTCACACGAAGTAAGCACTCCTATCTAGGTCTAGGTCATTACAGTGTGCTGACATGATGCCGCAGATATGTCACGAACGCGTGGAGAAATAGCGTCCCGTTCACACCTCCAGAAGGAGCGCCAGTCGCGGACGAGTAAACTAAACTTGCTTTCTGTATACCCACGACCAGCACAAACTTGACTTAGATTTCCATCACGGTGATGGATGAGAAGCCCGAGAGCAACTGCACATACTCATTTCAAGCTCTCTGCCATCCCGATATTGATAGCATCAATCCCTGCTTCTCTGTACCCTACGAATGCATAGAGTTAGCCTCTTAATGATCATTTTCCCCTATACGAAACAACATCGCAACGCATAGCAGAAGATATCTGCACGATAACCACATTCCTCCCAACATAACCGCCCTGGCACGATTCTACACTCGCCAAGCCGCCGTCGTAGGAGCCCGAACAGATTTCAGCATCATCTCCGTAGGCGATATGACAACTCCAATCTAGATAAATGGCCTCGACATACCTTCCTCTAGGGCAGCGCTGGGCTGGCTCCTCAACTACGCAGCAGCCAACATTCCGCAGCCTTCATCCATAGCTCAACCCTTCTGGGTCGTCGCGCGACCAATACGAGGATCCTAACACGTACGGCCCCACTGCAGAACTTCCAGAGTATCCTCCCCCCCCCCCTTCTGGCTCTTCATCCTCAACAACTACAGGAATAATGACTTGCAGGAACAGACCGTGACCAACACGTTGACACTACAGTTCTACACCCGTGCGTCGACTGTAATGCGGTTCGTGAAACTCGAGTCTGACTCTACCATGTTTGCCGTCTTTGCAATACTACCTCTACAAGGTCACGTCATCATGTTTGTATGGGCGTTGCTGGTCTGATTATGGTGCAGTGACCGAAGAGTGCCAAACACATCCTCTTACCCGGTATTTGATTTCACCTTCAGGACGTAGGCGTTTGGGCTGGAGACAAAGACGGAGGACATGCTGATTGCTCATAGCTCTGGTCTGATACGTATGATGGAGTAGGCCAGTGCTTATACCATGGACGAGCCTGAGATGTAGGAGACGGATCCGCTGTGTGGTGTTGATACTCTTCAGGGGTATAACTCCAATGCTAGCATGGAATATCAGGATGGATGGGATCTGACAGGAAACTACGATAGATACGTGGTGGTTCTTTCCTTCAAAGTGAAAGTATGGGTCATTTGGCAACCTGGAAGCTGCGCAGAGACCTCCAGTATCATGCAACCACCTCGCACCTTCCCAATTTAGGACTTCTGGAATATTCCTCGAGTCTTAACCTAGATGTGCTTACTTTGGTTCTGACAAGAACTCGCGTTGTTGAATAGATTAGCCTGATACAGACCAAAGGCTTGGCCCTGCGAGCTTCCCTCCGTCCTCAGGCTCCAAGTAATCTAAAAGCTACTCCGCACAATAACAACGCGGTCGGTCTGTCATCTACATAAATCAACCTCATTTACGTCCGCCAATCAGCACCATCTCATATCCAATGGTCGAAGGCTAGACGTCATGATACCAGCTCACTTAATGGCCCTCCAAGTCTACAAACATCACAATTGGACTCGTGTATGATGATCACCTCTAAAATCCCGAGATGCTGTCAGGGACCGTCACCCGGCTCTTGGTCGGGGCTCATCTATCGGAATGCTTGCCGAGGAGGTTCATGCGAACCAGCACCTCGCTACACCTTCACATATCACTGAGTATATTTGACCCAAGCGCTGGGCAATACACATGGGTTTCATCACGGAAAGATGTTTTCCACCTTCCAGATTCCGGGTAATGCCCGACATGTGCCAGCGTGGGGAACCCCCAATGACGACCATCTAAATGTCTTCTCTATCCATATAACTCTTCCCAATGCCATACGCATCTCTGGTCTACTTGCAAATCAGGATTTGTGTGCTTGCATAACGCCAAAACAATGCGCTGGCTAAGTACTTATGTAGGCGTCGCAGCCTTGCTGGGTGCAGGTATGTCATCCATTCACGACTCATTGTGACTGATGGACGGGATTCTAACCGCCGTCTAGCATATGCACAAGACCCAGATTCGCACGTAGTCGTCGACACTGAGACGGGCTTCACCTTTGGCGAGTATATCTCGGACCAAGGCATTACCTACCGCCTCGCCATCCCCGACCAAGCACCCACCACTGGCGGATATGATGCTGTCGTCCAAATCGCCGCCCCCATCGCCATCGGTTGGGCTGGTATGGCCTGGGGCGGTTCCATGACCTACAACCCCCTGACCCTTGCCTGGAGGAGCGGAACAGATGTGATAGTTAGCTCGCGGTTTGCCTTGTCAGTGCACTCCTCCACACTTCCTCCTCCTCCGTCTCACACTAACACTCCGCAGTGGCTACTACGTCCCACCCCCCTACACGGGAGCAACCTACACCGTCCTCAAGACTGGCACGCACGTCAACACCACTCACTGGCAGATAACAGCCAAGTGTACAGGCTGCACACACTGGGGAGACGACGACACGGGCGTCACGGACCTCGATCCGACGCAGCAGAACCCTCTTGCCTATGCTTACTCCACGGTCGCACCCGAGACACCAGCCAGCAACACCTCGTCCTTCGGCATCCACGACAGTATCGGCCATTGGTACCATGACTTTGCGCAAGGTGTCAACCCTGGTTTCGCCGCGTTGGTGACCAAGAATGAGGGTGGTGGCGCCATCGGGACGGCTACCGCCACGAGTGCCACAGCCTCGGCGACGCCTAGTGATGGATGTCCTGCGTGAGGGTAGATTGGCTGGATGGTAGATGAGGGGGGTTCGCCATTGCGCATAAGATCTTGCGAATGTGGTGTGGGAGGGATAGTTAACGACAAACTAGAATCCCATTGCCGCAAGACCATGCTGTTTCGCTAATCTCATTCGTCTCGAAGTCTACGTTACCTTTGCTCACACCCCTATCTGCGATCTCACGTTAGCTAACCCCATCAGTTCCGGGTTCTAGACATGATCGCATCATTTCCTCTCCAAGCATTAGTCTTACGACTACCGGGTCGCGGAAACATTTCAGGGGCGGCTCACCCCACACGATCCCTGCTGCAATCTGAACATGGGACCTGAGGGTCACGGTGGCATTCGGGGCTATCCCAAGCCAACTTCGGCGCTGAGAGCATGGATTGCGCACCAATCATAGCGGGTTCTCGACCGCTGTAACATGCCCAAAAGGTGTCAGTGGACTTTTATGGAGGGGGTTTTGTTTTGCATGAAGTTATTCCCAGTCCTTTCTCACTTACTAGCTTTGCTCGGCGGTATTGTGCGGTGATGACGGAAGGTGGTAGCATTCCTCGGACTGCACGGGCATTGGGGTGGTCAGATAGGTCGCTGAGTGTGTATAAGATGGTCTGCGTGTCTGTGGTTTTGCGGTTGTGGCTGAAAGTCGACTCAACTGTATGTCAATAGCGACATAGTCCGACTCTGTCCTCATATGATCATATCGTATATATCTTCATTTTACATATCTTGTCTTCTTGGTCCCCACAATGCGGTCCCTTGCTTTCACCCTTGGCGCCAGTCTAGCAGCCAGCCTACCGGCGAGCGCCAACCCTCACGACAAGAGGGAACAGCTCCCAGTATTAGGTCTGGCCAACATCACCCGCGCTGAACCCTCCTCCGGCCTCAGGAGTCGTATGTTCTCCGGTCCCTTTCTGGGAGTAGATTTCCCGGACCCATCCATCATCTGGGGCGACGGCTCCTGGAAAGCCTATGGCACCTCATCCAACGGCAAAGTCATTCCCGTAGCCACCGCCACCGACCCTGCATCAGGCTGGACTCTGAGCAGCCAGGACGCCTTGCCCAACCCAGGATCTTGGGTTGACCCCAACGACAGGGGTATTTGGGCACCGGATGTGCAGAAGAATGTAAGTCGACTTCCTTTCACCTCATCACCCCTGCTCATCCAGAGACTAACACCAAATCCCAGGACGCCGGCACCTACGTAATGTACTACACGGCCCACCAATCTGGCGGCAACCACTGCATCGGCGTAGCCACCTCCCGCACAGCCCTGGGCCCCTTCACACCCCAATCCAGCCCTCTGGTCTGCGACGCGGCGGGAGGCGGCGTCATCGACCCCTCCGGCTACGACGACGGTGTCAACCGCTGGATCCTGTGGAAGGTCGACGGCAACAGCCTCGGCGGCGCCACCACCTGCCAGGGCGGGAAGCCGTCCGGCGCCTACAAATCCACGCCCATCAAGATCCAGCGCATGGCCCGCGACGCCACCACCCTCCTCGACAGCCCCAAGACCATCCTCGACAACCAGGGCGCGGCGAACGATGGCGTGGTGGAGGCGCCGAGTCTGTATAAGATCGGGGATGGGAATTTTGTCCTGTTCTATAGCGCGCATTGCTATGCGGGGGATGATTATGATATTGAGTATGCTTTCAGTAGCACGATTGATGGGTCGTATGGGAGTAGAGGGGTGTTGTTGCGGACGGCGGATAATAAGGGGGTGTTTGCCCCCGGTGGATTGGATATTGACCCGAATGGCAGGACGGTGGTGTTCCATGGACGGTTGGCGGCGAATCAGGGCGGTGGGGGGAAGAGGGAGTTGTATACTGCTGAGTTGACGATTAATGGGCACTCGATTAGCTACTGATCTTGGAGAGAGCGGTATTGGATATGGCTGTCTTCGTGACAAGAGTCTTGGTGCTGGGTTGGTACATGAAGCCCTTGGACATATCTTGGTTTACATGACAAAATCTAGTCTTCGTCAAGTCCAATTTGACTCCATCGGCATGTCTATTGTAGCCAGTTTCTGTTATACGTGTCTCATGGCGGTTGCTGGCAAGGATTAAAGCACTGAGGCGACGGGCAACAGGTCTGTTCATTGCATCCTTAGCAATGGAGCCGATGCCCTTCAACTTAAAAGCAGAAGTTTGAAGTGAGTACTGAAGTGATCATTCCGTCATAGACCAAGCCCGTATAGCATCATTTCTACTCCGAAGTAAAAGCTCACCGCCGAACCCCCCGGGGTCGGCGGCTACGAAACCCTTGTCGGAAGGGTTTGCTTCGTTCGTACCAATCGTTCCACACTAAGATACCTTTTGCTGGGATTTTTGCCGGATTTGAACTCGGGTGCTGGTGAAGTCTGCTGAATATTTCAGGTGCCAGGTTGAGGTGCGTACACCTTAACCGTTGAGCCAGGTCGCTGTTTGAGTTGGATGCCCGTAGGCAATGGTAGGGCTCTGCAGTAGAGCCTATATGTCGCACTTAGGCCTCCAGTTGAGCATGTCATCAACATCTAGAGCGTTGCCGGCAAACACAGGGCCATTGTCCTTGGGTTCCAAGCATTATAAGGTGTACACGTCTAGACGAGACTATGCAACCAGCGATGTTCTACTAGGAGAGAATACTTCAACCTACGTTTATAGTCAAGTTATGACACTATCCCCCAGCCCCTACCCCGACCTTTCACACCCGGCATATGGTTTTCTGCCCGACACATCGTAGTGTTGCAGCTGAGTGCACAATATACGTCGTACAATGTTCGTGTGATGCTCAGGCTTAAGTTGTACTTCGCACGCAGGAATCACCCGTCGGATCCGAAGAATTCGCACGCTAGACTTGAACAGGCTAGCTCAACTTGCAAGCCACCATGTGGAAGCTTGAAGCTACCCCACAAGTCACTCAAGCTCCGATCGACCACTCCACTGCGATGGTCATCATGTCCCGCAAATCGCCCACATTTTTGCATGATGATCCTGCCATGGACCCTTCGGGTGTCGCGATCGATAAGATAAAGTTTGGGAGCATTGTGGGTGTTGAGCTTCAAACTTCCTTTACTGAAAAGTCATCCAGATTCCTCCCGCCCTTTCGTCTCGTTGGATTCTTCCTGTCAGCTTCCACGTTTGACTATATCTTGTTACTCCTACCCTCCCAAAGCTTCAGCGATTCCAAACCATCACACACAAGCCTCAACCGCAACAATGGCTAACAAACACCCACCCCTCCACACCGTCCTCCCACCTCTAATCCTGGGCACCGCGACCTTCAACAAGCAATACGTCTCCGACCCGCACTCCATGCCCTCGACCTCCATCGTCAAGCGCGCCATCGACCTGGGCATCACCGCCTTCGACACCTCCCCCTACTACGGGCCCTCCGAGACCATCCTCGGCGCCGCCCTCTCCAACGTCCTCCCGCCCCGCTCCGCCCTCACCCTCATCACCAAAGTCGGGCGCATCGGCCCATCCACCTTCGACTACTCCGCCGCCCAAGTCCGCTACTCCGTCCTGCGCTCGCTGAAACGGCTCAACGACACCCCCTACCTGGATCTCGTCTACGCCCACGACGTGGAGTTCGTCACCCCCGAGGAAGTCCTGACCGCCGTGCGAGAACTGCGACGGCTGAGGGATGAGGACGGGTTGGTGCGCTATGTCGGCATCAGCGGCTTCCCCGTGGACAGGCTCGTCTCCTTAGCGGAGATGGTGAAGCGCGAGACGGGGGAGGGCCTGGACGCCGTCCTGAGCTACGGGCATTTCACGGTGCAGAACAGGCTCCTGGGCAAGGATGAGTTAGAGGGCACAGTCGGGCAGGACGGGAAGAGGAGCTATCTCCAACGCTTCAAGGAGGCGGGAGTAGACGTCGTCTTGAACGCTAGTATACTGGGCATGGGACTGCTCACGACAGCGGGGATCCCGCCCGACCCGGAGACGCCGGTGGTGGTGAAGACGGAGGATGGGGCGGTGGAGACGAAAAGCCCCCTCGCGAAATGGCATCCGAGCCCGCCGGAGTTGCGGATCGCTTGCAAGAAGTTGGTGAGCTGGGCGGAGCGGGCGGAGGAGCGGCTGGAGACGGTGGCGATAAGATGGAGTCTGGCGGAGTGGGCGAGGATAGGCGCCGAGACCGGGCTGGGGGTGAATCTGCTCTTGCCCGAGGGGGGCAAGGTGGGTGCGACGGTGATCGGCGTGACGAGTGTGCGGGAACTGGAGGAGACGGTGGCGGAGTGGAATGGGGTGCTGGACCTGGTTGGTCCGTACACGGAAGCGGAGAAGGAGCACACGGAGCAAGGAGCCAGACAGTCCAGCATAGTGAGGCTGGTGGAGGGCGCCATGTGGCCGACGTTGGGGGAGCAGTGGCTGGATTATGCATGGGATAGTCCTGGGAAGGACTTCAAGAACGAGCTGAAGGAGGCTGATCGAGGGGTCGTCCCGCAGGACGACGGCATCCTAGCGAGTTATGAGGAGGCGAAGAGGAGGGCGAGGCAGTACGTTGAAGAGAAGGTTGGTTCAAGTTGAGCATAGTATCTTGTCGTAAGAAGCATCTGGGATTCAAGGAGCATGGAGTTCGGATAGCATCTCAGCACGTATCTGGTCATTCAGGGAGCAATATAGACGTAATATACTCGCCTTTTACAGGTTACAGTGATATGCGCAAAGCTTGGTCACTACACCACCCGGTCTACATACTCCTTATAGTGACATACAAAGGGATGTTTCAGATCTTTACCAGCCCCTTGAACTCCAAACACCTCATCATGGACCAGTCCATCCTGACTTCCATGCAATATATGCACCTTACCCATTCCCTTCCCTCCCCTAGATCCACGTCATACCATGAACTAAGTCTATACGTGGCATGGCCCTCAGGATACCATCACCTGGGCCGATTGAACGCTCAAGGGCCAATTGGTGAACTTACACCGGCTTGTCAACGGCGCTGTTGGCCGCTCTTCCATTGTCTCATTGTCGTTAACCCCTAATGTCATTTCCAAGTCGCCTAATCCAGGCAACCCATTCGAGGCAAAGTCGCGTGTTTCTAGCGTTCTGGAGGCGGGAGGCTCAGCCGATCGCACATGTCATAGCCGACCTCAGGACGTCTAGCAGACACTAATGTGCCACCTGGTGAATGGTCTCCACCGTTGTGCCTTGGAAGCCAAGTTGCTTGGACTCGTCCACGCCTTCCTCCAGCGCTGGTGTTTCGGGGGTAATCAAAACCTCCGGCGGGGCTAGAAAGCCCGGTACGTCCTGTCTGTCGTCACTAGAAGCAGGTAATGGGATGGTGGGCTTTGTGGGGGCCTCATCTCCAGCGTTGACATGTTCTGAATGCTCGACTTCAGGCATCTCATTAGCCTCATCCGCTTTCGAAGTGCGGTCCTCGTTGTGGCTTTGGCCTTGATCCGTAGACTGATCAGCGGATACTTTGGCTTTCTGCTCGGCCTCGATTCTGCTGAGCCTTCTTCCCGCGTTCTGCCCTTCCAGACTGACACCGACCACCTCGGCAAGACTACGGAAATTAAACATAGGCTCGGTGCTGGCGCTCGCATCTTGATCAGATTCTTCCCGATCAGCTAGGCTGACAGCGCTTGCATTCGGGTCCTGGAGGTGAGATGGCGCGGTATAGCTTCCGGGCTGACTGTCTGGGTTGGACGAAGTAACCGAGGACGCGCTGCTCATTTGCCGAAGATGAGATGGGCCCACAGGTTGGTGCGGTGAAGGCATGGGACGCGTGGTGGAATTCGCGGCTGCAGCAGAAATAGTGCTGGTAGAGGCTGTCATGGTATCATCTTCTGCGTTTTCTTCACTGCTGTCCTCGGGCGTACTTGGGAGGCCACGTTCGATGCCCTTGCCTTTGTCCTTGCCGTGCGTACTCACCGTGCTCTCTGCTACTGGGCTGCCGGGTCCGCTCGAGCTGGCACTGGCGACGGCACTGGCAAGACTGGCCTCGACTCGTAGGTTGCTGGCGCCACTATTGCCTCGCTTCCGTCCAAAGGCGAGACTCGGCAGGCTTAGGTTGCTGCCGCTAGCGGAACTGTGTCCGCTCGCACCATACGGGTTGCCGTGCTTAGCGGCCGCTTTCGCCTTCTTCTTCTCCTCCTTCTCCCGCTTCTTGGCGGCCTTACGCTCCTCCTTTTCCGCCTTCCGCGTTCTCTCCTCCTCGGCCGCCAGCGACAGCCGGATCGCCTCCATGAGCATCATGTCTTCAAGGTGCTCCATGTGACTACGACCATCACCACCCACATTAGATCCAGGGAGAAGCATGCCCTGGCCAGAACTGCTCCTAGGGCCTGGCTCAGGGCCTGGGTGCCCAGGTGTGCCTGAGCCGCTGCCTGTCCCTGCCACTACGGAATGAGATGCGGAAAGGCCACTGGGAGTTGCTGTCCCGGATCCCCCTGTGTTGCGACGACCAAAACGGCTGACTCGGAAGGGTCTGTGAGCTGGCGCCTCGTTGGTACCCATCAGAAACGCAGCAGTATGAAGGGCCGTGGCGGCGGCTGCTCGTCGAGCCTGGTGATTTCGGGCCGCTTGCAGTTTGGTAAACCAGTCTGGTCTGATCTTATCAGTCAAGATGACATTGGGCGCGTTAGCCGACAAGGACTGCGCACGCCGACGGTTCCCTTGACCAGTAGCTGGAGGGCCGGCAGTGGGGGAGAGCGCGGACGAGTTAATGGAACTCGAAGATGACATGGCAGTGCTCATGGTGCCGACGTTTGATGGAGACGACCCGTATACCAAGCCTCGGCGGAACGGAGGCGGCTCGTACGTCACTCCAAAGTCGGTTTGCGTGCAGTAGGGGCAGCACGCCGGTTCTGACACGAGCTGTCCAGCCGCTTCCTCCGAGCTTGGGTTTGCATTAGCTTCGTTCTCGTGGTCGCCGTGGCCCTCGGGATAATGTGGATCAGGTCGTTTGATCTGGACAAAACATTCACTGCATATCGGCTGGTCGCAGCATCGGGTGTGGTTTAGATAAGGCGGGTAGGTGAGAAAGCAGATGGGACACTCGGTGGCATTTTTATACAGGAACACTTCAAGCGGTTGTCCGTTGACGAACGGATCATGGGGAAGCATGATCTCTCGGGGAACAAGGTCCGTAGCCGACCCATTCCGAGAAGAGCCGCCCAGGACAGCCGCCAGCGCTTTCCCACGGGGTTTGAAAGGGGAGCTTGCCCTGCCGTGTGACGGTGGCGAGGATGAAGCATTGGCCGCACTGCGGTCGGATGCCGAAGACTGGGTTCTTCTGCCCATGGGCACAGTCAGGTGGTTCAGATTCTGTGTTGGGAAAGGCGACTCGCTGGTAGAAGGCCTCCTAGGCACCAGCTCATCTGGAGGCGTCTGGTCGGGTGGCGGAACTGGCAGACCGCGTGCAACGGCTATAATTTGAGGTTCCGTCCAGTTATCGTCAAAGTCGTTCAAGCCACGCCAAAACGGCGCAAGCTTTCGTTCGATCTGTGGATAGCCACCGGTGAGTGTCTCAATCTGGAGAGCCGACATGGCCGGGTAAAACGTACCTGAAGCTGTCGGACGATCTGTTTGTTGAAGTCTTCAGGACCAACATATGTTCCCATCGTGACCAAATACCCTCCATCTACATGTTCTTCCCTGAGACTCCTCTCCCGTTCCTTGAGCCTAGCTTGTCGCTCCTTCTCCAGTCGTCTGGCTTCCCTCTCCTGCTTGGTTTCGCGACGCTGCTCCTGGCGAGTTTCTGGTTGCGGGTTAGAATGGGAGTCAGAGACGCTTGACGAGCCTAGTCTCAGCATCATGCTCAGGTCGCCGCGGCTGATGCGATTCCTACCTCCTGGAGATGCTTCCGACTGACCTTGGAAGCCGCCGACACGGGAATTATAGACAGAGGCATGGTTACGCGAAGCCTGGTGACCTCCCTGCGCGGTGTCATGGGGGCGCCCTTCCCTACTGCTGTTGTTTCCCATATTCTGGTCTGTATCCTGTGCGCGTGGACAATTGCAAGATCTTTCCTTTCCAGCTTATCCGGTTTTATGCTTTGTAGCCGGCCAGGTTCGACTATCCTTCAGGACTAGGTTGGCTTTCGGCTGAATCCAGTATGCGGCGCGACTAGGTCTTGCTCTAAGGCGGAAAGGGTTCCACAGGTATGGGCACGCTGTGTGATGTCCTATCCGGCGATGCCGACGTGGGCAGTGATGCTATTCTCGTCCTTGGCAGGAACCTAAGTAGTGTCTGATCGGGGTATCGAACGGAGCTGGGCCGTCAGAGGTGAGATGGACCTTTAATCATGGTGTCGGATCCCGCTACAAGTCTGGAATCCGTCGACGTATCTCCCAGAACCTGGGCCCAATTCGACAGGAAGGTTTATCAGGATCGATTAGCTGTTGTTGAAGTAAAGATGTGGGTTGTTTGTCGATAGATGGATTTGGGGAGGGGTACTGCTAGTGCCAAGGACCCGTTTGACGAAGGTGGGTTTAGCGCTCTACCCATTACAGCCCGTTACGGGTTTCAGCTTGCTTGTTGATGTGGGGCTCAAATGACAGAAGAATCATGAAATGCAATACCAAAATACAGTGCAAAGGCTTCGGTGGTTGTTGATAACAGTGAGAGCTCCTGTGCGTAAAGTAAAATATGCTCTATGTCCAGTCGCTACCAGCTGCTACGCTAGATTCCCTCGAGCTGTCCCTTTCTGCTTTCAACATGTGTTGTATGTTTAAGATCTCAACATCTATCTGCACCCTATCATTTTGTCTGCATCTCTCATTTAGGCTGTCCGGTTTCAGCAAACCTGATGCCATGAAGCTACTACTATTTGATGTATTTCAGCATGATGCACGCCCGGACACCTGTGTCGTTATGATCTAGTAGACTTCAACTAGCCAGAGGTACAGTATCCTGCCTACCTGTAGAAAGTCTATCATATAACATGCTATGGCTTGTGGCCAAATAAGAGACTCTGTTGTAGGGTAGGCGGCATACGTCTTGCCCATAGCCGTTCTTACATGCACTTAAGATATGATCCCATCTTCAAGATACCTATCTCGATTATTTCTATAACTTTCATATGTACCGGCATTGGTGTTGTTGCACCATGGTTGAGTCTCGGTACGCCTCTTCTCCGAGGTTTGTTATGCCGTGACATGTGATGACAGCTATACAGTACAGACAATTCCGACATCAGGACGGGCTTCAACGCCCGTTTATGATTTGTGACTGCACCGGAACTTTGGTTTTCAAGAGTTCTGTCACGTTGACACGTTTCGCACAATGTTCAAAGATCATACAAGAATGAAGAAGCTTCATGTTGCCTGTACGCAAGTAGAGAACCGTAAAACGACGTGCTTGGATGAGGAAAGCCGTCTTACTTCATTCAATGACGCATGAAGTCTGGGGTGTTCACACTAAGCCGCACGCAGCCTAGCGTGAGAGGTACCCTTCGGTGGGTCGACGTCAATTGTCGCGTTTTTCTTGCGAAGCTCCGGAACACGAACATTTCTTCGTCGGAAAGAACTAGTCGTTGTAAGAACCCAACAACTGGCCAGTGTGCGTGCGATAATACCATTATCTGATGTCTCACGACTCGCGATACAATGGCCGCAGGAATGGCGGCCATAACGACGACCACCATCGCAATCGCGACCACGGCAGGCGATCGAATCGTGGCGACACCGCCGGCGACACATACCGACCTTCCTCATATCGCGATGATAATAGACACTATGATGGCTCTGACAGACGGGATGGCCGGGATAACCGACAAGACTACTCCCGTAATGACTCTAGAGACTATCGCAACAACTCGTACAGAGACGCTGGTCCTCCTGGGGTGCCTCCTCCGCCTCCTCCCAGTTATCCTCAGCCACCACCACCCGGCCGTGGCGATGAATATAGGCCTCCCCAAGGCGACTTCTCCTTCAGAGTGAGCAAGCCTGCGGGTGTAAATGAGTCATTTGCAGACTCTTACAGGCCGAATGGGGACGGTCAGCGACAAAACCGTCATGGCACGTCGCGCCATGGTCCTCGTCCAGATCTTAGACGTGGGAGGGGCCGTGGTTTCAGAGGAGGCTACAGAGGCACCTTTCAGCGCTTCAAGGCTTCTGACAGGGCCATGCTGGACATAGGCCAAACTGATAATGCAGTTGAGCACTCGTACTACGACGAAGAGGCAGGAGCGACGTACCGACCCTTGTCGGATTTGTCAGACACTGACGAAGCTGATATGGATATCTCGGACAACGAGGACAGCGCTGATGCAACACAAGAGCCGTCCAGCAAACGGGCGCGGTTGAGCACCAATCCGTCAGCTGATGATGGTGACAGTGTTCCCAAGTTTGCTCCAGCTCCTCAGTGGTCAAATCCTGATCCCTATACTGCCCTTCCTCCACCAGACGCGAATCGGCAGCGCAAGGATGTGGTGCAATTAATTCGCAAGTCACGAGTTCAGACAAAGGATTCGCGGCTGTCACTTCCTGTGGAGACGGAAGATTTTATTCCTTGCTTTGACAGTGATGAAGAGGAAGACGGGGAGAGTGATAACGGAAGTGAAGTAAACGCACAGGGTGCGGGCGTCCCAGGTGCACCCACTGGTCCCCGCCTTATGCAGCCGTCTGGTCAAGCTTCAGACGACCAGGCACCAACTAAAGTTTTGGCCAACACTCAGAGTGGAACAGCGAACAGCACGTCCTTCACTGCAACTGATTCCACTGACCTGAATACTTCTGTCAATGGTTCCAACCCCAACCCACCTCCATTTCATACTCTTCCACCAAAACCCCCGGTGCCAGGCCAGTCGCAGTCGCAGTCGCAGCTGCCTCCGCCACCTCCAGCAGAACCAGATCCAGCTCTGGGCACACGAAAGCGCACCTTTGACGACGAGATCAAACCTCTAGTGGAAACGCAGCGCAGGGTAGACCCCAAGATGCCATCGGCAGGCTGGGTAATGCCCGTATGGAAGGCTAAAAAAGGCGAAGACCCGACTCCCTGGTTAAAGCACGATCACTCCAAAACCCCGAAAATAGGTGTCTGGTAAGTGCAACTCTCTTAGCTATCCTGGGATCTACTTGAGCAGCTAGCTCCCTGCACAGGAGAGTCCTGTGTCTTGATCACTCACTAACTGCTTCAGGCTACACAAGGAGTTGGTCGACTGGTATGATTACGTCAAGCCGCGCGACTTTGAGCATGATGTCCGTACACAAATTGTAGACGAGCTCAAGTCCTTGGTGCGCAGGACGTATCGCAACGCTGAGGTCTACCCATTTGGTTCCTTCCCGTCAGGCCTCTATCTTCCCTCAGCAGACGTTGATCTCGCCTTTCTGTCCGACTCAACATGGAACAGGGGTCCTGCCGACCCCAAGTACACCAGGAAGAACTTCCTATACAAGCTAAGAGAGTTCCTTGTCCAGAAGAGGATAGCCAGGCGCGATGATATCGAGCTGGTCATTGGCGCCAAGGTGCCCATCGTCAAATACATTGACCAGCGCACATCAACCAAGATTGACATCTCGTTCGAGAAGGTTGATGGAGTCAACGCAGTGCAGACCTTCCTTGACTGGAAAGCACAGTATCCAGTCATGCCCCTCCTCGTTACTGCCATCAAGCACTTCCTCTTGATGCGTGGCCTGAACGAGCCCTTCAACGGTGGCATTGGAGGATTCTCCGTCATTTGCTTGGTGGTGAGCATGCTGCAGCTGATGCCCGAGATTCAGAGTCGCAGTATGAATCCTATGCACCATGTTGGAGAACTCCTGCTGGCCTTTTTTGATCTGTACGGCAACCGGTTCAACTACCATACAACGGCTATCTCTCTTTCACCACCTGGATATATCCCTAAGGCAAGCAGCCCTTCACACCTTGATTCTGGTTTGATCTCTTGTCCATTCTAACTAATACTGTATCTCAATAGTATCAAGTCCAAGACTTCGTGTATAAGAGACACGATCGTTTGTCAATCATTGACCCCAATAATCCTGCAAACGATATCGCGGCAGGATCTTCCAGTTTCCCAAAGATCGTGTCAGCCTTTAGCGCGGCTCATCGGGAGTTGCGTGCCCGCATGGCCTACCTCGGTACGGCCTCCGATGCCGAGAAGAAGGATGCCAGTATTTTAGGGGTCATCTTCGCTGGCGATTACTCCAGTTTTCGCCTGCATCGTGAACATTACGCCAAGCTTGCCCGACAAGGCATTGCTTCTCTGGACTCTTTGCCTGCTGCTCCACCTCCGCGCTCGCAGTGGTAAACACAACAACCTCGGGGGATATTGGTTACCGGTGTTTGGCGCGTGATTTTGACACCCATGGGGATGAGCTGTGTATGAATGGAACGACCATCGGAATTGGTTGGAAGGATGATTCTGCTGCAACGATACCCGATGGGCCGCGGCGTTGGGCGTTTGGGTTCTCCTATGCTTTTACACCCTTCGCATTTTTCTTTCCTTTCCCGTCATGAGATGTTGTTGTTACGGGTGAAGTGTCCGCCTTTCTGGTTCGTGTTCAGTCTACCCCTCTTTACAGCGCTGTCATCCAGGCTCGCTAACAGAACAGCCAGGCTCACATTGACACAGGCATCCGTTTTTGTTGACATCACCCTAGACGTTATAGACATCGTTGTAGATTAGGAAAGCAGCACTGTGCGGTTTCGACCATTCGTTGGGTTGGTCACCAGAGGCTATCAACGACCTCAGGGCGAGGGCGCAGTGCTGAGGAGTCATATTTTGGCTCCTGAATCCATCATCATATTTGCTCCCCTCTTTCCTGCTGCCCCCATATGTTTGTTGGGACTACTGACTACTCTGTGACCACAGGAAACTCTTTCTGATATTATCAGAGTCAGTCATCGTCAGACGATTGGCTCTGTCTTTCTTCGTCTTCGGCATCCAGGTCTCTGGATCTTGAAGGGGATCGGCACATGGTGACTTTTTTTTGTCGCTGGCCACCTTTTCTCGCTGCTCGCTTGGCTTTATGCCGGGTTGTGGCGAGGATGGAACATATAGTGTCACCGATGCTTGATATTATAGATCCTACCGTCGGGTTAATGATCTGTTGTCGAAGTACGCCTCTGCTGGTTTCGACTCCGTATCTCTGCGACCCCCGTCGACCTGCGCTACGACTGCCATGCCCCTAACCATTCATGTACCTTGAAATAGAGATAGAAACACCCTGTTGATCAGAGTGAAGTACATCCTGTCATTCCTAGGGCGTCATGGGACTGCAGGTTTGACACCTCTCATCAAGGTGTCTCTGAGGACTGCCACATGGCAAGCCAGGTGAGAGGACAGCGGCATGATCACCAATCTTTGTCTTCGTCAAGGGCATAGTCTAATTCGGCATCTACAGCTGTGTTCAAGGGCTACCTCAAGTCTGGGTTCCCGTTCCGCCACTTAAAAACCACCCAAAATCTACTACAATACATCAGGACCACGGATGAGGCTCACGGGCTAGAACCGTCACATTCTCGGGGCACGGAGAGTGGCTGCCTGTCCGGCCACGGTAGTTTAGCAATCCGGTCCGACTACGACTACGTGGTAGGATAATGTGTGAATGCATGTCCATAAGCGCTAAAAACGTGGAATGCCACATGGAAATCTTACCGTAAGCTGATTTTCATCCATGGTGGCTTGGCATATAAACAAAAGTCTCGCCTAAGTACTTACCCGTAATGGTTGAACATGGAAGAAGAAGGCACAATTTCGGCGCATGTGTTTCAGTGCTACGCCCTATGTTAGACGATTTGAACTGCTGTGGTAAACAGTGTTGATTTCAGCATGAATCTTGATAGACACGGTAAAGAATCACTACTCACTGTCTAACGCCGACATCTGTTTTGGAACAGGTGATCGATTGGACAGTCCTCTTGCTACATCAGCTCAGACTGACATCATGCAACCCTCCACGGCGCCGTCGGATGTATGCCATCCCTCAAAGCCTCCCAGCTAAAACCTATACATAGTCATCCATGCATTGCGCAACAGGATCTCGCTTGTGCTCAATTGCGAAGAGTGTCTGGTTGAAGAGTTCGGGCAGCGTGATTGGCAGCCGAACTGATGGGCAGAAGGTACCGTTGGAGTCAAGAGACCCTAGAATTCATGAAGGATGGCTGCGGGGTGTCCGTCCCTCAGCGTCGTTAGGTAATCTGTTGGTACCTCTACGCATTCGTACGTTTGTCGGACTCGGGTGGTGGACTATCCGGCCGAGAAGTTACTTCCGGCAAAGGGACAACACCTAGAGGTAGGTTCTCTCACATCTCTACTCTCGCGAATTCATGCGACCGTGTGACACGTATTCGGATTGCTCGTTTTGCACCAGAGCTCTGGCACCCCACCTTGCACCTTCCTTAACATGACGCCAAGACAATTCAGCATGCCATGTTGGTAACAAGCACCCAAGCTGACGGAAGCACATGCGCAATTGGACTCTTATCATGAAACGTTATTGGTGCCATAAGTCTTTGGTTCCATGCAGTAATCGAGCATAAGGGCTTGTCACAGTCTGGGCTGAGGTGATGTTAAGGGTTATTTGTCTGCTATCCGGGTGCCTAATAGAGCATTTATGTAGTGAGATTGTCTCGACATGGGCTACAGGTGCCGGATAGGTTGGGGTGTAGCGAAGGATTACCTTATTTTCCAAGCATCCCATCGCGAACCATTACCGCCCCAGATTGGCTCCAGTGTTGTCCGCAGGCTCCACCGTCGGACCCTTCCAACACCCCGTCTGGAGATTTTTAAGTACCCGTCAAACTGAAAGGGGGTAGGGCGGACACGGTTCGGTGCCCGTCTGTAATCCTGTCAAAACAACGAAGTTTCCCATCCCGAATGGGACACGGGCTTTCCTTTTTCTATAGCTGCACCATTTCTTCTTGTTTTCTGCACGCGTAGGCGATTAGTCCAGTTGCGCATGGTGCTCCTGGGTGATATGATAACTACCTTCTTCATAATATCTTCTAGTCGTTCCTTTTAATACATTGGCCCGACTACTTACCCCACGCCCCCCCAAAAGTCAAGATCGTCAGCATAGACTGAGTGGACTGAGTGTAAAGTTTAGACATACGCCTTACCCGTCATTGTCAACAAACTCGACAGTTTTGGGAAGATAGGTTCGCGGCTCTATCATATTTCTTGTGCTTACGCACCAACATGTCCTTTACAGGCATGGGTTCCTTTGGGAACTACGACCGGACGTCTCACGCCACTGGGGCGCCGGAGATAGGAAACTCCTTCCACACCGGAATAGACCAGCCTAGTGACGAACAGCCCTTTGAGCTTGGCCTTCACAGGACCACGTCGCGCCGGTCTGTCGACAACCGCACGGGCGCAACATCGGTGACCGAGGTGGGAACTCCTCAGCGAAATGGCGACAAGAGCGACACCATCAGTCCTGTTGGAGAGTCCAGCGATTACGATGATGAAGATGACCGCCGTAGCAGCATTGTCCAGGACCTTGCGCGCAAGTACACCAACCAGTCCAACGCCGCCGTCGGCCTGGAACCCGGTACAACCATTCTCGATGCTGCAAAGGACGAGGACTCGCCTCTCAACCCCAATGGCCACCATTTCAAGGCCCGCGTGTGGGCCAAGACGGTGGTGGACATGATGAACCAGCAGGGCCATTCTTTCCGCACCAGCGGTATCGCATACCAGAACTTGAACGTGTTTGGTTTCGGCTCCGCCACGGATTACCAGAAGGATGTGGGCAACATCTTCTTCGAGGCCGTCACCATCGTGCGAAGGCTACTTGGCCAGAAGCAGCGTCGCATTGATATCCTTCGCGACTTTGACGGCGTCGTCCGAAAGGGCGAGATGCTCGTCGTTCTTGGCCCTCCTGGTTCTGGATGCACGACCCTTCTGAAGACCATTGCTGGTGACCACAATGGTATCTTCGTCGACGCCGGTTCATACTTCAACTATCAAGGTAGGTCAACTATCGAGATGTACCCTTTGCACTGCGCCGGCAAATCGTCCAGCCATCATTCCGCATGGCAGGTGGCACGGTTGCAAATTGCCGTGCCGGATGCAGGAGGCGGCAAGCCACTATCATGACAGACTACGACCGGGATGCGCCTTGGTGTTAAGCTATGGCATGCTGGACATATGTGATCAATGCTAACTTTTGCCCTGTTTAGGTTTGTCTGCCAAGGAGATGCACAAGCATCACCGAGGTGAGGCCATCTATACTGCCGAGGTGGATGTGCACTTTCCCCAGCTCAGCGTCGGTGACACCCTCACCTTTGCTGCCGGCGCCCGTGCTCCTCGCTCGCTTCCTCCTGGCATCTCTCCCGTGGCCTATGCGAACCACCTGAGAGATGTCGTTATGGCCATGTTTGGCATCAGCCATACTCTCAACACCCGTGTTGGTAACGAGTATGTCCGTGGTGTGTCTGGTGGCGAGCGTAAGCGTGTCACCATCGCCGAGGCCGCGCTCTCTGGTGCCCCTCTGCAGTGCTGGGACAACAGTACCCGTGGTTTGGACAGTGCCAACGCCATTGAGTTCTGCAAAACCCTCCGTCTTCAGACCGAGCTCTTCGGAAGCACTGCCTGCGTTTCCATCTACCAGGCTCCTCAGAGTGCCTATGACCTCTTCGACAAGGCTGTCGTCCTGTACGAGGGCCGGCAGATCTTCTTCGGTCGTGCTGATGAGGCCAAGCAATACTTTATCGACCTTGGATTCGAGTGCCCCGCTCGTGCGACGACCCCCGATTTCCTCACCTCCATGACCAGCCCCTTGGAGCATTACGTGCGTCCCGGATTCGAGAACAAGGTGCCCCGAACTCCTGACGAGTTCGCGGCCGCGTGGAAGGCTAGCGCTCACTACCAGGCTCTTCAGGCCGATATCGAGGAGTACAAGCGGAGCCATCCCATCAACGGTCCTGACGCCGAGGCGTTCCGTGCCTCGAGGAGGGCACAGCAGGCCAAGCACCAGCGTCTCAAGTCGCCCTTCACGCTGTCCTATGCGCAGCAGGTCAGGCTCTGCTTGTGGCGTGGCTGGAAACGCTTGATTGGTGACCCCAGTCTGTCTCTGTCGGCCCTCATTGGCAACTTCGTCATGGCCCTTATCATCTCTTCCGTCTTCTTCGATCTGCAGCCGACTTCCCACAGCTTCTTCCAACGCGGTGCCCTCTTGTTCTTCGCCTGTCTCATGAACGCCTTCGCCTCTGCCCTGGAGATTCTCACCCTGTACGCCCAACGTCCGATTGTCGAGAAGCACGACCGCTATGCGCTATATCATCCATCGGCTGAGGCTGTGGCATCTATGCTCTGCGACATGCCTTATAAAGTAACCAACGCCATTATATTCAACATCACGTTATACTTCATGACGGGTTTGAGGAGGGAACCGGGAGCTTTCTTCTACTTTTTGTTGATTTCATTCTTCACCGTCTTGACCATGTCCATGATGTTCCGAACCATTGCGTCCATGTCTCGGACCCTGTCGCAGGCCATGGTACCGGCTGCCATCATCATCCTCATTCTCGTCATCTTCACAGGTTTTGCCATCCCCATCAACTACATGCTGGGATGGTGCCGCTGGCTCAACTACCTGGATCCCCTGGCCTATGCCTTCGAGTCTCTTGTGCTCAACGAGTTTCACAACGTGAACTTTGCTTGCACTGAATACGTCCCCAGTCCTCAGATTCCCGGTTACGAGAACGTCTCCATGGCCAACCGCGTCTGCTCTGCCGTTGGTGCCGTGGCCGGATCCGAGTACGTCTCTGGCGACGCCTACATCGAGTCTGGTTTCCGCTACAATGCCGCCCACAGATGGCGGAACTTTGGCATCTTGATCGCCTTCATGATTGGCTTCCTGGCCATGTACATGTTTGCTGCTGAGAATGTCTCTGCCAAGAAGTCCAAGGGTGAGGTGCTCGTCTTCCGCCGCGGCTACAAACCCGCCGCTTTCAAGGAGCACAAGGGCGACGCAGAGTCTGGTGGCGTTCCGGTTTCTGGACCGGTTGCTATCGCTGGCAAGACCGCAAGGGGTTACGGTTCGGACAAGGAAGCAAACATCCAGAGGACCACCAGCACCTTCCACTGGAAGGATGTCTGCTACGAAGTCCAGATCAAGAAAGAGACGAGGCAGATTCTGAACCGTGTGGACGGTTGGGTCAAGCCAGGTACTCTGACCGCTCTGATGGGTGTCTCGGGTGCCGGTAAAACCACTCTGCTCGACTGCTTGGCCGATCGTACCAGCATGGGTGTCATCACCGGTGATATGCTTGTCGATGGCAACCCTCGCGACACTTCTTTCCAGCGCAAGACCGGCTACGTCCAACAGCAGGATCTCCACTTGCAGACCACCACGGTCCGTGAAGCCCTCAACTTCAGTGCCCTCCTCCGTCAACCTGCCTCCACGCCGAAAGCGGAGAAACTCGCATACGTTGATGAAGTCATCAGATTGCTAGAAATGGAGGAATATGCCGACGCTGTCATTGGTGTTCCTGGTGAAGGTCTCAACGTCGAGCAACGGAAGCGTCTTACCATCGGTGTCGAACTCGCTGCCAAGCCTCCTCTGTTGCTCTTCGTTGACGAGCCCACTTCCGGTCTCGACTCGCAGACATCATGGGCTATTCTTGATCTTCTCGAGAAGCTGACCAAGTCCGGCCAAGCTATTCTGTGTACCATCCATCAACCCTCCGCCATGCTCTTCCAGCGCTTCGACCGTCTTCTCTTCCTTGCCAAAGGTGGCCGTACTGTCTATTTCGGCGACATCGGCAAGAATTCTGAGGTTATGACGTCCTACTTCGAACGCAACGGCGGCTTCCCCTGCCCGCATGATGCCAACCCTGCCGAATGGATGTTGGAGGTCATCGGTGCTGCTCCTGGATCCGAGACCGACATCGACTGGCACGAGACGTGGCGCAACAGCAAGGAATACGCCGACGTCCAGGGCGAGCTCAAGCGTCTTGCCGACCACCCCAAACCTGTCATGTCCGCCAAGGAGGACCGCGGCAGCTACCAGGAATTTGCGGCCCCCTTCTGGGGTCAGCTGACGGAGGTTACCCACCGTGTTTTCCAACAGTACTGGCGTACACCGTCCTACATCTACTCCAAGATGGCTCTCTGCGTCTCGGTTGCTCTCTTTATTGGTTTCGTCTTCTTCAAAGCTCCCAACACCATTCAGGGCTTGCAAAACCAAGTAAGTCCATCCTTTTGTTCAAGGCCTCACTAGTATTCCGGTACCCTGGGCTAACATTTTTTGCTCTTCCAGATGTTCGCCATCTTCAACATCTTCACCGTCTTCGGCCAGCTTGTCCAGCAAACGATGCCTCACTTCGTCATTCAGCGCTCCCTCTACGAAGTCCGCGAACGACCCAGCAAAGTATACGGCTGGAAAGTCTTCATGCTGTCCCAAATCATTGTTGAGCTTCCCTGGAACGTCCTCATGGCTGCCATGATGTACTTCTGCTGGTACTACCCAGTTGGCCTTTACCGCAACGCCTCCGAGGCCGGTCAGACCACGGAACGGGGCGCTCTCATCTTCTTGCTCCTGGTCACCTTCCTCCTCTTCACGTGCACCTTCACCGACTTCATCATCGCCGGCTTCGAAACTGCCGAAGCCGGTGGTAACTTTGCCAACTTGCTCTTCACCCTCTGCCTCATCTTCTGCGGTGTCCTCGCCACGCCACAGACCTTCCCCCACTTTTGGATCTTCATGTATCGTGTCTCGCCGTTCACGTACCTCGCCTCCGCCATGTTATCCACCGCCGTCGCCAATGTCGACGTCACCTGCGCTGCCAACGAGCTGCTTCACTTCGATCCGCCTGGGGGATCCACATGCGCGGCATACATGAAGAACTACATCGCCGTGGCTGGTGGTCGCCTCCTCAACCCCGAGGCGACGCAAGACTGCACCTTCTGTTCCCTTGCTGATACCAACGGCTACCTCGCCAGCGTCAACATCAGCTACGACGACAGGTGGAGGAACTTCGGCATCATGTGGGCGTTCATCATCTTTAACATCTTTGCTGCGCTGGGTCTCTACTGGCTCGTCCGTGTGCCCAAGAAGAAGCTGGGCGGAAAGAAGAAGAAGACGGAGTAGAAGATCTCTTCTGCTTTTTGTTTTCTGGGAAAGGAGTTTTTGCGGGAAAAGGGAGAGGTAGACTGTGTGTGCTTTGGGTGGTTGGTTTTTGGCTCTACGATACGTGTGGGCTGGCTGAGCTCTGTCATTTTGTTTATACCATGTGGGAATATTTCCTCTCTTGCATATATCATGCTATGTTTTCTCCTTGCTGTTTAGATGTCGATATCACCGATAATACTAGAGAAAGATCTCGAAGAGAGAGTCACTGGTCAAACGCATCGTAATAGGTCACAGTCTTTGCACATGTCCTGCGCAAGCCCAAATAACCATCTAAGATAACTATATCACCGGATTCCTACACATCTCCACGACCGGCGGCGGTATTTCATTTTGCTACATTGGAGAGTGTTGTCCTCGGCCGAGATGGCATCCAAACTTGGGACGTAAACCCAAAAGCGAAGACCCCACCAGCCCGTCACTGCCTGCCAGTGCTTACGTCAGCCAGACCATCCCGTAGCGTATGCTCTACCTCTCCTTCTCTCCCACACCGCGCACGGCGAACCTCTCTCCATGGCTGGAGGAAGAAAGTCACGGTCCGCCGGGCCCGTGCCGCCCTCGAGGACGCTTGTCCTCGACAATGGCGCCGACACGATCAAGGCCGGCTTCGTGAGCGACCAGAACCAGAAAACCGACGAACCACGCCTTATTCCCAACTGCATCGCCCGCGACCGGCACCGAAAGATCTACGTCGGCTCAGAGCTGGAGAAATGCAAGGACTTTGGCGAGATCGCCTTGCGCAGGCCGGTGGAGAAGGGGTTTATCGTGAACTGGGAGGCTCAGAAGGAGATTTGGGACCGCGAGTTCTTCGACGACAAGGCGCCTCAGCACTGTGATCCTTCCGACACGAGACTGGTCCTGACGGAACAGTCGAATGCTCTGCCTGCGCTACAGACGCACTGCGATCAGATTGTGTTTGAGGAATATGGCTTTGCAAGCTATTGCCGTGCTATCGGTACGCCTATAATCCTCTGGACACCAGACACTATCTAGACCTCCAGTTAACAATCCCCTCCCCTTAGGTCCACCCCTCAACGCCTACCGTGACGTCCAAGGCATCTTCAGCACCCCGCGGGACCCCAACACACCCATCGACATCCCCGCCGAGGTCGTCCTAGTGATCGACTGCGGCTACTCCTACACGACCGTCACGCCCGTCCTCCGCGGCCGACCCCTCCACCCGGCCATCCGCCGCCTCGACATCGGCGGCAAGTTCCTCACCAACTACCTCACGCGCCTCCTCTCCGTGCGCCACTTCGACATGCGGGGCGACACCTACACCGTCAACGAGATGAAGGAACAGGCCTGCTACGTCTCCCTCGATTTCCCCTCCGACCTCGACAAGACCTGGAAGGGCACCCGCGGCGAACGCCGCCAACCCTACCTCTCCGGCGCCGGCATCGCAAAGGACTACGTCCTCCCCGACGGCATCTCCCGCTTCAAAGGCGTGGTGCGCGACTACGACCCCGCGGCAGCCAGCAAAGCGCGGCGTCTCGCCGGTCCGTCGAACGAGGACGTCCTGACTCTTCGCAACGAACGCTTCGTCGTGCCGGAGCTGCTGTTCAACCCCTCCGACATCGGCATCCACCAACCAGGGCTGGCGGATCTGGTCATGCAGTCTCTGCACGCGCTGCCGATCGGTCTCTGGCCGGGACTGTTGGCGAATATCATTGTCGTGGGGGGGAGTGCGTCGTTTGATAATTTCATCCAGAGGCTGCAGATGGAGCTGCTGGAGAGGGTGCCGGATGACTGTATCGTGCGCATCGCGAGGCCCGCGGATGTGCTTACGAGCACGTGGCAGGGCGCGGCGGAGTTTGCGAAACACGAACATGTGGAGAGAGTGGCGGTGACGAAGCAGGAGTATGAGGAGTATGGGGCGGTGTGGGTGGCGAGGAGGTTTGCTGCTGGGTTGGGGGTGGATTGAAAACAAAGGAGAGGGTAGGGATGGTGATAATAACCACACGATGGTGGTTTCAGTGGCTACTACAGGTTTGATCACTTGTCTGCTGGGTGCGAGATGGCAGGTGTGGCCATCCCCCGAGGATAAAACCTCAGCAACCAGACAGGGAACCGCTCACATACTAGCCGGAGCTGCCGCTCTCGAGCTCTTTCGAGGATTGAGCCAGGCTGCAGCAGTTTTGAGAAAACACACCCATGACGCTATCAGCGTACGCTGCAAGCCGTGAGAGATCGAGTACGTATGGGATGCTAGACAGGGCTGTTCCGCAGACAGAGGAGAACAGGGGAAGGTGTGAATACTGGGAACGTGGAAAGCTGTCCGCTGTTAGCACGATGGTTTACGCCTAAACCAAGGCAGTCTACCTAGGGGGAGGCCGCCATTTGGATGTGTCTGGGGAGAAGAAGAGTCAAGAAGTGGAGGACAGATGCTAGCTAGAGTATCTCGACGGTTGAAAAGCCGAATTAAAGCAGCTCGGTTAGTACTTAGCTATTAGCGAGTAATCTTTGTCGGAGCGCTGGTAATCACATTGTAGCATGTCCTAACTTGTGTCCCTACCTTTCATGCGTATATCGCAAAATCTAACCATGGGAGGTTGTTCTAATCGTGCCTGAGCATAATCGATGAGGTCAAAAAGAATGGAGATTGATCCCTTTGAAGGATCGGTAACTCGGATACGGGGAGTCGAACCCCGGGCTGATGAGTGAGAGTCATCGATGTTACCGCTACACCATACCCGATGTCGATTTGCTGAGAATTGATGAGTTATCATTGGCTTATCATTCACACAATGAAGACAGTCCATTGTCCCCTTCCAGTTGTGCTAAACTGTACCGTAACCTCATCACTCACTTCCTCACATCAGCCGTCAGGAATAGGCACACCTAGTGTGTCGCAAACATCGTGTTCCAAATATCTCTTTCCATTTCCCTACAATGTCACAGTCTGGCACGCATACGGCAACACATTCAGATTCGGACAAACCGACATTGCTGCAAGTGCTATCGAACCCGCTGATCCTCTGTCACACAACGCCTTACCTGCCCGTCGCGGATACCCTGTCCCTTGCCGCAACCTCGAAAACATTTCGATATTTGATCTACCAGACGCCGCAAGTGTTCCGTTACCTTGATCTTTCGGGAACAAAAAGCGCTCAGTTCGACCTTGAAGGGATCGATCACGGGGGTGAGACGTGGAGGAATGTCCAGCTGGATGAGAACCTGACGGAGGATGAGTGAGTGTCGCATTGATGGCATCTACGGGCATGTGTACGCTGACCAAGCGTGCAATAGCTTCTACTCAGGCCCTTTGCGCGGTATCTTCTCCACTCTACGCCGCATCAACATCCTAAGTAATGTTCAGGTCCTGGTTCTCGATGGTCTCTCAGTCACGGCCGATTTGGTGCATGAGATTGTGACCGACCCGTACTACTCCGTCCAGATTCTATCTCTCCGAGAATGCACACATCTGAACGAGCGTAAGTTGCGCGGTACGCTGAAATACATCTGTCGTCCGAGCAGACCCGAGGGAACGCCGAGACTCAAGGCGTTGTACTTCTTCACCAAAAAGGAACCCTCAGCGAGTAAGGGGAGTCAGATACCTGCTGCTGCTGGGGTTACATTGGATTTGAGTTCCGGGAGTGCTGTGGCATTGACGTGGAATGCGCGAAGCCAAGAGGCCCTTGCACCAACCACTCTTGTTTCTGATGAGGCAGAACCAGAGCCATGGTATGGTCTACGAGGTCCGCAGTCTCGCGGCTTCCGACCGATTGATCGAGATTGGGCTCAGACTCTCGTCGACTGCGATGGCATAATAGCTTTCGACGCTGTGCTCTGCGCTTGCCCACGACATATGAACTCCCCAGCGTGGGGGAAGGTGGACATAGCTGCACTAGAGGCGGCGTCTTCATCGGCAGTTGCCTCGGTGCCAACCTGGGCGTTTGCGCAATACAGCCTGGATGGGTGTTTCAGTTGTGGGTCTGCTCCAGAAGGCTGGACTGTCTGGGGCATTGACGACGCCTCAGATGGCAGCAAGGCAGACAGCGCTGGGAGGAGACACAGTGAGGTTGATGGCAAGGATCCCGATATTGGGCGATACCCCCTTCTCTCGCCTCTACCTAGGCACTCGGCTAGTGTCAGGGTCGCCATGTGTCCAGCTGGTCAGACTCCATACGGCCGACAACCCTCAGCAACCGCTCAGACTGCCAAATTTATACCGCGGTGTATCTCTTGTCTACGGGACAGGTATTGCACGTCTTGCCACAAATGGTGGTGCGAATCTTGTTATGTTGGGCCATACCCCCAAGGCCCACCAATTGCTAATGCGCAGGGTATATTGCAAGGGGCGGAAACGGTGAGTGCAACCTCCAACAACAACGTGCTCGAGCAACGACATCATTCACGACCCCAGCACAAAGTACGACTGGGATTCTGCGTCGAACCATCGAGTGATTGTTGCTTGCATAACGCAGCGGTGTGCTGAGCCCACCTGATGATTGGCTGAAGCGGTATCCTCTGAGGAACTTGCGCAGTTTTCCCGGGCTTTATGACTTAATTGCTATTGCTGGCTTTCATGCTGGAGCCTTTCGTTCGTACTCTGTTTACGAAGGTCGTTGTGACTGACTGCCTGTACGTACCCAGCATCGCGTCTCCAAAAGCTGCTGGGAATGTGGTACAAATGTGAGTTCCCAAGCCCCTTTTTAAAGGCTGTTTTGCAGGCCTGGGTGGATGCTGACAAGGGGTAGTGCCGTGACTGTATAGGAAACACGCAGCTCGTCTGCAGTGTCTGTGGCGGAGGCTATTGCATCATACATAATGAAGGATCCGGTTCTCTACATGTGAGTCTTGCTCTCCTCGTATCCGGGCGAAGATGTGTACAACTGCTGATATCCCTCTTGTAGTGTGACTGTATGTACTCTAAAGACAATTGTACATTGTCCCAAAAATGCTCCTTGCTGACGCGTAACCTATAGGGTGTGCAAGTAGGGGTCGTCATATTCGGGAGCTCTATTGACACGGGTGGTTGCTCGAAACAGCCACCTTCCCCTCTCATCGTGGATATCCATGGCTAGGAACCAAGCTATGGGCTATCGTGATCCTAGTTTGCATGACAAACGACGTTCGTGGGATTGGATATACGACAACGGGCAAGCACGTCCATCACTGCGGTCAGTAGGCCATATTCGCCTTCTGTCCTGGCTAAAGCCACATCCTACATCCTTTCAGCTCGATCAGAACTCAAGATCTCTCCACACTTAAACGATACTAGAAGCGTTCCCCCTATCGTCACAGTCCATGTGTCTCACAGGGTCTGCGTAACTAGAGCGAAGTTTGCCCGCAGAATATAGCTCCAGCGGCTGCTCTTGGTTGCCTCTATTGGTTGTCTAGCTGTCAACAGAAGGTCTCATTTCCCGAGTGTCGTGATCCAATTGAGGAATTTGAGTCCGAACTGGAAGTGTAGGGGTGATTGTCTTGGCATACAGGTGTTCGAATGGGCAGTGTCGCTTAGAGAGAGTCTCACTGGCCACTGCGGCATTGATGGAAGTCGCCGGGGACAGTAATGGACCAAAGCTGCAGCTGGCCTGCCTGTCAACTTCCTCTTTCGCCGTTGCTGGCGAGGATAAACCAGACAACGCGCGTCCGGACCCATGCAGTTACAGATTAGGTCCATGGAGCAAGTGGCTCCAGCCAATGACGACTTAACGGCCCCATCTCAGCTTCCCGATTGACGTCTGTCTCCCGCAGAGCCCCAATCTCAACAGGGTTGCATCTGGTCATCAATATAATACCTTCATTTCAATTGGTCGTCATGGAGAGGAACACTCGGACAGGGTCCATTGTTGATCACCGGGGACGTCGCACCTCGGAGACAGATTTCACCCCACAAGCCGAAAGACAAGTGCCGGCACTTGGTCAACTGTGCCTGGACTGCGAAGCTGAGAGCTGGGTGAAAGCAAGCCTGCGAACCATGTAGGACGAAGTATATCGCCTTCAGGGCTGTCTCCTCGTGAGATCCAGACAATGGACATCCACAGGAAAGACAATGGATGATTGTTCTTGAGGTCATGAAGGGCATCGCTTGATGTAGTGGGTTCCGTCATGTCTCTGCGTTTCTGGTTGTTGACATACGCAAGGGACTGGGATGTACTCTACCCTGTGCTGCAGGGGTGAATGCAGATCTCAACGGTCGCATTGCTTGCAGCCAGATACACCAAACAACAGGACATGTTGTTACTCCATTCTGGTTGCTATGTCCTTGAACAGGAGGCTTGGCGGGCAGGTGCTTACGACGACTCGGTCTGCTCCCCATTCGACTGGTGTTTCGTGCATGGAAATTGTGAGAAGGGTATGATTCAGTTGATTCCCTCACCGTACAAACAGACTTATCATCCATTGTTGGATATATAAGCTCACTACACCCTCAACGGACTGGTTGTCGTATTTCTTACAGGGCATCACTCACAGTCGTTCTTCCAGTGGCCTCCTTACCCTACCCAGACTCGTCAAGATTAAGCTTGTCTTCTCGGATCCAAGATGCATTTCGCAACCGCTATCGTCGGCGCTTTGGCTGCTGGTCTCGTGGCAGCACACCCTGGCCATGATCACGCGGCCGAGCAAGCAGTGCGCAATGCCGCCTTGAAGTTCTCCAAAAGATCCCTCAGCCACTGTGCCGACAAGATCAAGGCCAGAGGTCTCGAGGCTCGCGCCGTCAAGCGCCGCAGTGAGCTCGCTGCAGCCTCGATGGCGAAGCGCAACTTGCCTAGTGAGTCGACTAGGCGATATAACATTTTCTGCAAAGGTTGACTAACTTATGATATCCAGAGCGCGATCTTACCAGCCTTCTGAACGTCACTCACCACTCGACGGCCGACTACACGCTTGACACCTCGATTGAAACCATCTTCGCGACCAACAACTCGTGCGTCCTGAGCCCCGAGGTCACAGAGGGTCCTTACTGTAAGATGTTCGGTGCCGCGCTAGAAGGCTGCATGATCTAACACGTCCTACAGACGTTGCGGGCGAATCCATCCGCCAAGACGTAACCGAAACCCAAGCTGGCGTCTCTCTGGCCCTGGACCTCCAGGTCCTCGACGTTGACACCTGCGAGCCCGTTCCCAACGCCTACCTTGAGATCTGGCGTAAGCACCAACCCTCCTCTTTGACGACCTCTTATAACTTCGGCTAACCTCCTCCTCCCCACTCACAGACTGCAACTCTACCGGTGTCTACTCCGGCGTCACCGCCACCGGCAACGGCGACGGATCCGCCGACAACCTCAACGCGACCTTCCTCCGGGGTGTCCAGCAAACCGACGCCGACGGCACTGTCCAGTTCCACACCCTGGTTCCAGGCCACTACAACGGCCGCACAAACCACATCCACGTCATGCTGCACATCAACGCCACGGCCTTCTCCAACGGCACCCTCATCGACACCACCCACGTCGGACACGTCGGCCAAGCCTTCTTCGACCAGGATCTCCTCACCCAGGTCGAGGCCACCAGCGCCTACTCCTCCAACACCCAGACGGTGACCACCAATGAGGAGGATATGATCTTATCCCAGGAGGCAGAAACCAGCGACCCCTTCATTGAGTATGTCTTGCTTGGTGAGACTGTGGAGGATGGCCTGTTGGGCTGGTTGAGTTTCGGAGTCGATTCGGCCTTGGCTAAGAACGTGAGTGCGGCCGCGACACATTATGAGAGCGGTGGAGTTGCGAACCCCAACGCTGGCGGCGGTGGCCCCGGTGGTGGTGCGCCTCCTAGTGGCTTCCCTGGTGGCTCGTTCACCCGTTCCCCTACTGGCTCTGCCAGCGCCTCCGTCATTGCCCCGAGTGCGAGCGCCACCACCCGTGCTGCTCAAGTCTGCCAGGCGGCTTAGGCCTGAGAAAAATTTGGATAACTCTATGCAGGGGGACTTGCATGGAAGCAGGAGGTGTAGTGGGAGACATGTCGAGTCCGAATAGGATGCCATGGCAAGAAATACGGTTGTACCAGCCGTCGAGTGGTCCTTGTACATAGTTCCCGCCAAATAGTTGTTACATAATAAGTCCTGTCTTTACCGGTACAGCTCGGGTTAAAATCGCCACTTACACAATGTGTATTTCAAGAAATTCCCATAGAAATTGATTCACTTTGTGGTTTGAAGCTCACCGCACCGCGCCGTGGATCAATATAGCTCTATGGCATCTTTATTTTAAGGTATCGCATTAGATCATGGCGGCATGTCAGCTCTTTCCTATACCGGCGGCCTGGTTTAAGAGCTTGGTACTTAGGATACTCGGCCGCCCAAGCCAAAAAAAAAAATGAAGTTAAGAAAATCATGCTAGAGACGGTAGAAATTCCAGACAAGCGCAATGGAACATACTGTGGAGAGATAATGTAGGACAAAGCAGCCTATCCGATGCCGCTACTCGGGCACTAATGCGTCCGGAATCAGTGTACACGGTGGGGCCCGCCGGTGTGTGGGGCTCGGCCGCTCCCGTCGTTAATCGTTATTGCTCCGGCCGCCGATGATGGCCGTAGAAGCCGCAAGAATGTTGGCTGACAGATCAGTACATCGCCAGCAGATGTGCGCTGGCGCCATTGCACCTTTAGAGAACAGCTAATCTGTCTTTGGTTTTAGGATTATTATTCATGTCGTTTCACTCCAATTGCAGCAGGTCGTAATCGTCGAAGCCTGGCAAACAACACACGTCATCCATCCGTATTTGATCTCAGATCCAACTACACCAAGCTAAAAGGATCAACAACTCCTACACTTATCCTCCCATCCTGTACTACGTAACGAAGGCGAAACGCAAACATGTCAGATAATGATCCAGTACAGCTGAGCTGGTCCAACTCATTCACCGTCGCGCACGCCACGCAGTCCGCAGCCCGAGACCTGCAAGGCGACAAGATCCTCCTTCCTCAGTCCGCGCTCGAACAACTATTGGCTGCATCCACGAGAACAACACCTTCAAGCGCACATACATTCACCGCTTTCGATGCCTTCAACCCATATTCTGTCGCCTCGGCGCGGCAAGAGCGAGGTCGATTTCAGGAAACTTCCCAACAATTACCACACCCGTTAATGTTCCGACTGGTCAACCAGAAGAACGGAAATGCGATATATGCCGGCATACGAGAATTCTCCGCCGAGGAGGGCCAGGCTGTGCTGAGCACATATTTGCTTGAGGCGTTGGGTATAACGGAGGACGAACTTAGCAATGGGCAGGCGCAGGACAATAGTGGCGATGTCATTGATCTTACTGAAGATGACTCGAAACCCTCGAACCAGGGGGTAAGGATAACGGTAAAGGCTCAACAGTTACCAAAGGGGACGTATGTTCGACTACGGCCACTCGAAGCGGGATACAATCCAGACGATTGGAAGTCACTTCTCGAGAGGCAACTGCGCGCAAGCTACACGACGTTAACGATGAACGCAATGCTGTCTGTAAAAGGCGTTAAAGGGGAGGAATTCCGATTTCTCATCGACAAGTTTGAACCGGAAGGAGAAGGTATTTGTGTGGTGGATACAGATTTGGAGGTCGATATAGAGGCACTGAACGAAGAGCAAGCTAGAGAGACACTGCGACAAATAGCAGCACGCAGTCAAACTGCGCCCGGGACTGAGGGCGGAAGCTCAAAAGGTCACACGATAGATATATGGAAAGACGTGGAAGGTCAAGTACTGGAAGGGGATTATGTCGACTATGACCTAACAGCATGGGACAAGTCGCGTCCCATCGTTATTGAGCTGTCCGAACTTGCGCCAGATCAGGAGGTCGACCTGTTTATAAGCCCCAAGTCAGCCAGGCAGCGTGCCTTACCGCGGGATTCGGAGCACGTTTTTGGAGACTTCTCGTCACCATCAGACGGTGTCAAGCGGATTGTGATACAACCAAGCAACGTTGAGCTAGAGAACGCAGAGAGTCTACTGATCTCGGTCCATGGCTACTCCCTGCCAGATAGCGGTGAGCCGAGTACCACACCAAGGCGGTACAAGCTACGTGCCAAAGCAGGCGATCTAGCAGGGTCTGCCGATGCGCCTATAAACCTCGAGGCGACCACCGAGCATTCCGATGACGAAGAGCGATGCAGAAACTGTCTACAATGGGTGCCGAAACGCACCATCTTCCTCCACGAGAACTTCTGCCGGCGCAACAACATACTCTGCCCAGAATGCAAGAACGTCTTCCTCAAATCCTCCGACGCATGGGCAAGCCACTGGCACTGCCCAACCCACCCCGAAGCCTACGGTTCCACCCCTCTCAGCAAGGCGAAACACAACCACATTCAGCACACAAACCACACCTGTCCGTCCTGCGGCCCCTCCACACCCTTCACCTTCCCCTCCCTCCCCCTCCTAGCCCAACACCGCACAACAACCTGCCCATACAAACTCATCCTCTGCCAATTCTGCCACCTTGAAGTGTGCCAGGAAGGCGACCCTCTCGACCCCTCCTCGGAAGCAGAGACCGTCCTCACGGGCCTGACCGCCCACGAACGCGCCGACGGCGCCCGCACAACAGACTGCCACCTCTGCGACGCCATCGTCCGCCTCCGCGACATGCCCGCCCACATGGCCCACCACGAACTCGACAAGGCCGCCCGCGCCAGACAAGACCCCCCGCCCATCTGCCGCAACGCCCTCTGCAGCCGCACCCTCCACGGCGTCGGACCCAAGGGCCAGGTCGGCGCCGGCACGCGCATGGGCCAGGGACCCGGAAACGACCTCGGCCTCTGCAGCATCTGCTTCGGCCCCCTGTACGTGAGCATGTACGACCCGGAGGGCAAGGCGCTGCGACGGAGAGTGGAGAGGCGCTACCTCACCCAGCTGATGAAGGGGTGTGGGCGGTCGGGGTGCAGGAATGAGTGGTGTCGCACGGGCAGGAAGAACCTCGGGTTGGAGGAGAAGGGCACAGGCACGGCGGCTGCACTGCCGATGATCAAGCCGTTGCTGGAGACGCTAGGGGATCATAATCAGCCGGTGCACTTCTGCGTGGATGAATCTACTCAGAAGAGGAGCAAGGTGGCGGAGATGCTGGCGGCCGAGGGGGGGTATGATTTGGAGTGGTGTGTGGCGGCGTTGGAGGCGGAGGGTGGGGATCTGGGCAGGGCCAGGGGGTGGTTGGAGGATTGGGCGCCGGTGAAGACGCGGAGATGAAGGTTGGCAAGGGAAGTGAGATTGATGGGATTATAGGGTATGCATTGTTGGTGGAGTTGGCACAGCCGTTTGTGGTTGGTTTATAGATCGGGGGGGTTTGTCGTCAAGTAGAGGCCTATTTTGTGGCTGGGGATTATAGACGATGAGTTAGAGACATGATAACCTTGCCATGGCCATATATACAATACATGTTGGTCATCACCGTGCCAGATCCATGATAGTATCGTGTGTGTGATTGAGAGAAGATGATTTGTACTCCTTGCTAATGCTAATAATTTCCCTACTGAATAACAATGCCTGTAGACCCTACCCTTCCACTAAATGCTTCCAACACAAGGGATCTTCCACCAGGAGTAATCATGTCCGTCTCGATGTCTTGGTCTTCTCAGCAAGAACTTCCCTGAATCCTGGCAGCAGGGCTTTCAGGACAACATCCACGTTAGGAGCGTTGGGGACGTCTTTCTCCACCTGTCGGGCGAGGAAGGCGGAGTCCCAGGAATCCTTGCTCGCCTCTGCTCCCGTCTTCCCCATGGTGGTGTTACCCTTGATCTGCTTACCAGTACGAGGTTGTCCCTTTGGCGTTGCGGGCGTGACGACGGTCTGGTCTAGCAGAGCCTGCCAGCGGCACAGGAAGATACCGGGACCGGCCATGCTCGCTGCTTGAGTGGGAGTAGCAGTTCCCGTTGGTGGTGCGCTGCGGGTGCTGCGGGTGGTAAAGCCAGTGCCGACTCTCTTTGGTGTGCTGGTCCCGGATTTGCTTGGAGGCAATTGCTCGCCCTGAGCCAGATTGTCGATGATGGTTTGCGTTCTCGCGTTGGACAGACACTCTAGGTTGGTGATATAGCTAGAATGGGAATTTAGTGCAGCGGCAACTTCGTCTCGTGTTGTGGCTGGCAGACTGGTGTAGAGGTCTTGTATTGCTGCTGACATATCCCCTGCGCCAGTTTGACGTGGCTCCAAATCTCCAGATTGTGAGCGCTGAGGATCTTCTGTGCTCGGTCTCGTGTCCTGCCGAAATGTTCGAATCACGTCCTTTGCCCATGCCCTAAAGGACTCGCGAAGTTCCGGACACTTGGTTGCAAACTGGTGAAGCCAAGAATAGAGCAGATTGTCGTTGCGCCGAAGGAGCCGCACATAATCTTCCACAGAAGGTGGTTGAGAAACTGGATCACCCTTCTTAGAAGACTTTGGCTTGCTAGTCTTGATAAAGTCATTCAGGAAGGACTCCATAGCAGACAGATGTTCACGGATATCCAAGTTCTCATGAACCGTCCGAATCATCGGGTCAAAGGCGGAGACAGTATCTCGCAGGGCTTGGGTGAAAAGATCCGGGTTGTGGCGGCAGAGGACCTTGGTGATCTCTTCTCGGTCTCGCACCGACAAGATGGCAGAATAGTAGTCCAGTAGTTGTGCATGATCCGTTTGTGATAGTTTCGGTACCAGATCCGGTCGGCTTTTCTTCAATAGTATGATAATAATCGACTCGCCATCTTCTCGACTACGAGTTCGCGCTTCCTCGTGTTCTTCGCGTGAGGATTGTATATGCGCCTTAATGACAGCCAGGTGTTCTTTCAGAGGTCCATCCTTGGCCTTCTCAACCCGCTCGACGGCCTTGCGGAAGTCAGAACTGTCCCAGGAGAGGACAAGAGTAATGATTCTATACTGGTGAGCTCGTTGCCTCAAATCCGGACACAATTCACCAGGTTGGCTACTTGACAGGGAGGAGGAAGATAGACTAATCTTACCTCTGTAGAAGATTAACACCATCGTCTGCATTCTGGGTGAGGCCCATCCAGTTGGTCAAGGAGCCAACACTCATCTTGGCCAGCAGGAGCTTGATCATGCCGTTCATCATGGTTGCCGCATTTCCGATACGGAGGGTCTGCTTGATCATGGAGTAAGGAATCAGCTGATGCATGTTTTCTACCAGCTTGAGCAAGTACTGTCCCTCTGTGGACAGCACAAAGACGTAATGCATGAATGTGGCTAGGCTGTACATCATCAGAATCAGTTAGCCAAGCACATTCATTGGAAAAGTGAGGCAGGCGCAGTTACTGTATATGGACGTATTCAGACGCGGCGCGTACGGCCGGGGAGTGCTGCTCCAAAGACTCTGTTTCGATTATGCAGTCACAAAGCTCATCGATCAGGTCCCCGTAGACGAGCTCGTGCACGCCATCTTGCCACCCTCTGGTGAGGTCTGCTGCGTTGGTGGTGTCATATTCTGCGTGTAAGTTTCGTTTAGGACCGGCAGGGAAGCCGCCTAGACCGCCTCGACTGACATACTCATGAACAGCTGAGGCCGCAGTTGCCAGGGTCTTTCTAGTACCCACGGCGCCTTTGTCATAGCTCTCGGAGAGTTCAGCTTGCGCAAGCTTCTCCAGGATTCCTTGAAATCTGACGCTCCAGAAGTCGGGCGGCAGGTCCCTGATGCCAGGGAGTGGTAAGACGACACTTTGCAGGAAGCTGGACAACAACGGAACGGACGATTTCGCCGCATGTTTGCCGGAGTTCTCCGAGGAAGACCTCAGTGTGAATGGAAATCCATAGGCTGAGATAGTGGTGGGGTCCTTGAAGCTCTCCACTTCTGCATAGGTCTGATGATGCGTAAGTATGTCAAATGCGGCATGAAGCTGGGCAGGAGTAAGCGACTCTGCTGTGGATGTCTGTGTTATCGGAGCTGCTGATCCTGGCTGAAGTACATCGATTGGGCCGTTGGAACTCGATCGCCCCGGCGCGTCCGGTTCGCCCATCGCGTCTCAGATGCGATCAGATTCAGGATGAGATTTCTTTTGTGAAAGGCATAGCAAAAGTGCGAGCTGTGAGAATGGCTTTAATGCTGTGACAAGGCTGGAGGTTGCCCTTCACTGTGTAGGTCGGTTGCCCTAACGGGAAGGGGCGAGGCGTACCTAGCGGCTGACGTCATGGGGTCGCTTTTCAGGGGCCTCCACTCCTAAACCGCTGCGACGGTGACACTTCGGGCTCTAGCTAACCTTAAATTGACAACGAGTGACTGGCCCCTGAACATCCTCCACGGCAGCATGGAAACATCTCACCGCGCTTGACATATCATTCGTGTCCATTTCCATTGACCAGCTTAGCCGGATGATCAGAAGCGACCACGCGGGTCACCTCTGGTATACTAGCTCTGCTTGTTACTTCAAGTGTTCAAAGCAAGTGCGCGTCTTGCGCGTCTTGCGCTCCCTGATTTTCGTTTTCTGCTATTCTGTTTTATTACTTGAGGTTTTCACTTGGTTTCAACTTCTCCTCATTCGTGCTGGACATTTCTCAAGCGAGGAACACTCTTAGGATATGAGCCCGCACCATGAGACTATCAACTCTCACAAACATTGACCTTTTTTTCCTACGTTCTGGCATAGTGTGGTGTCGTTCTGCTTGTACCTACCCGCTAGCTTTGGAGATACACAGTCATGTTCTGGTACGCCTACCGTGACATGATGGCACAAGAACCCTAACATGGCCAGACTGGTGCCTTTGTCAACGGTGTAGCGGTTCCCGTAATCCTCCTACAAACGCATGGGGGGGACACTTGGGAGCGTTCTCAAACAGGGGCAGGAAGACGAAGTCAGAACTTCTGAGGCGGCGAAAACACATGTTCTTATGTATTGTCCCCTCCCGGAGCGAGAAGATGGTTCGTTTCCCCCTTAACGAGCAGCAAGCATATGCAGCTTCCACCGCTAGTGGCCATGCTTGTGCATGAATCCCTCGTGCTCAGGCAAGCTCTGACGCTGACACAGAGTGATGAGTGGTTCAACACGGTTGTCCGAAGTTTGGCGTGGTGTAATCCAAGAGTTGGCTGCTCGGTCTATCGTGCACCAAACCGTCACCGCTACGTCCGGTTCTTGGGTAAGATTTAATATGAGGCATCCAGCGGCTTCTTTTCCTGCCGAACATAATCTCTCTTTCTGTTGTCCTCTGTAAATATCTTCTTTAATTTGCGAGCCTCTCTTTTTTTTTCCAACGGCGGAGGGATGTTTTCCTACTTGTTTTCTGCTCTGCTGGCATTCAACTGGTCAGCACCAGTAACGCTCGCTTTGTCCGTCCGCCATGACAGCACTTTCACTCCCGACCACATCATCCGCGTCACCAACGAGGTTATTGATGTTGCCTGTGACTCCCACCTCAGCGTTATCGTAAACGGAACAACGCCGGGACCCCTGCTACGCCTTGCTCCCGGAACTGCCAGTTGGATTCGGGTTTACAATGACGTGGAAGACCAAAACCTCACCATGGTGAGCACGCTCCCCATAGCTTAGACCTCGTCGGCCCGGGACTATCACCGCCAAGGGATGGGTGCTGACTACCTTGGACAGCATTGGCATGGCTTGGCGCAGAGAATGGCCCCGTTCTCGGACGGAAGCCCCCAAGCTGCTCAGTGGCCGATACCACCGGGCCACTTCTTCGATTACGAGGTGGAAACGCAGGCAGGCGACTCGGGAACCTACTTCTTCCACTCCCACACCGGCATGCAGGCCATCAGCGCATGTGGCGCCTTGATCGTTGATGACTGCGACGACCCTCCTTACAATTACGATGAAGAGATCATCCTGCAGTTCAGCGATTACTCTCCGCGCTCAGACGGAGGTGGCGGCCAAGGCGGAAGAGGCCGGAATACGGATGCCATTCTGCTCAACGGCAAGGGGCTCCGCAGTGGCGATACATCAGATGGCAGTGACAGCTGCTCCCTGGCCGTGATCGAAGTCGAGCCCAGCACCACGTATCGACTTCGTATCATTGGCGCAACAGGGTTGTCACATCTGGCCATAGGTTTTGAGGATCATACCGAGCTGACGGTCATCCAGGTGGATGGAGGCCAGTACACACAACCCTATGCGGTAGACTACCTTCAACTAGGGTCTGGTCAACGCTTTGATGTGTTGATGACTACCAAGAGCGAAGAGGAAATCGAGGCTGATGGAAAGGATACCTACTTCATACAGTTTGAGACATTGGATCGCAGCAATGTCTTGCGTGGCTACGGTGCGTTCAAGTACTCCGCCTCGACCTCGTCCAAGGTTCGACGGCGGCAGGCTCAATATGGCCGGCGCGGGCCTCGGGGCCGTCCGAAGGGACAGCAGGGCCAACAGGGACCGCAGGCTCCACCAGGACAGCCAGGACAACCAGGACAGCCAGGCAAACAACTAGGCGGAGAGCAAGGCGACGACCAAGCACAGCCATCGGCATTTCAGGGGAGACAGGGTGGTGGTGGCCCTCCCAGTTCCTCCAGTTCCTCCAGCTCCTCTTCAGATGATGATGACTCGGACATCTTGCAGCCACCTTCTGATCCTCCTATCGATCTTCCCGAAGACAACACGGAATGGTTGGAGTATGCCCTGGAGCCTCTGTTTCCTGAACCAACGCCCTGCCCAAGCCTGGATGAGGTGACTCGGCGTGTCGTGATCGATGCTCAGCTCCTGATCAGCGGCAACTCCGACGACACCGTATGGCGTCTTGCTGGGCTGTCGTGGGGTGAAGACGACATGTCCATTCCACTCCTCGTTGACATCTATCAGCGTGGTAAGGATGCCGTTCCCAACTATGATAATGCCATGGACAACTCTGGTTGGGACCCAGACACAAAGGCGTTCCCTGTGAACATTGGAGAGGTCCTGGAAGTCGTCATCCAGAACACGGGCGCCATCAACGCCGACGGCAACGACCAGGGTAGCGGCCTGGTAGAAGCCCACCCGTTCCACATCCACGGCCAGCACGTGTGGGACATCGGTAGCGGAGACGGCACGTACGACGCCGAGGCCAATGAAAAGAAGATCAAGAACAAAGGGTACACACCAGTACGACGAGATACATCGATGCTCTACAAATACCAAGACACCGTCAACCCAGGCGAGTTCGCTGGATGGAGGGCTTGGAGGATTCGAGTCGACTATGCCGGTGTGTGGATGCTGCATTGTCATACCCTCGCTCATATGACTAGAGGTAAGCTGTCCATCCGACGAGAAGGCATATGAATAGAGACTGACAACTCAAACAGGCATGCAGTCCGTCTGGGTCAACGGCAATGCCGATGAGATTATGCAGATACCCTTGGCTCAGGCCCAGGGATACCTCGAGTACGGAGGCGACGTGTACGGCAACGACTCATATGACCCGACCGTGTACCAGAACTATGATAGCACCGAGTCCCAGTGCTCGAGCATGAACCGCAAGAGAATCAGATCTCAGTAGCGGTGGTGGAAACCGAGGCGCCCGACATACGAAGACTCAGTGGGTGATGCACTGGGTTTCGAATAAGAGGCGCTATTGCACTGCGATGCGCGTTTCACGATCATATGTCTCGCTCTCACGAGTAGTGGTCACAAACAACACCCCCGATTTTCGGAGTGTGGTTCGAGGCGGATTGGCCGTTAACGAATCAACATTGATGATATGGACGTAGATGAGAATGAGGGAGATGAGGGAGATGCTGCAGACATTTTGGCCTGTCGAAAAAAGCGTATATAGCAAGGAGCGAGAATGCCAAAGATAGCGAATATATATTTTCTCTTCGTCGGTCGTCTTTTTGGTTGCGTCTTGTCAAATAAGGCACTGCTGGCCGGTTTAGACAGGAGCTTCAACAGTACACTGAGAGCAATACAGCAAATCTCGGTGTTCATATCACGTTTAAAAGAGATCATTGATAACGGTGTACACTTTCTCAGACAATTCCTTCCTTTCGAAGGATACAAATGAAAGCGTTGCGAAACTTGAATAATCCACTAGACGCCTAATGACCCTAACCCCGATCTACACCTGGAGCACAGGCCCCACCCCGGTCAACCAGGTACGGAGCCATCCGCTGCGACAGCTCTAGTTTAACAACTGTCCCCTGTTTACGATCTCCCCGGTCACAGCACATCAACAAGCTCCATTTCTTCCTTCACGTCACTCATTCCACTCCAGTTGAACCGAGTACATTTCTTTTTCCCATTGACAATCGAGCCAGCCATTTTACAACCAAGTCTACCAAGCACTAGCCCACCATGACACGCGCCCAACAGACCATCTCCCTAGCCCTCGTCGTGAGCTCGGTACGCCTCTCCCTCCACCTATTCCCAACCTCTGTTACCTCTACTAATTGGCTTGTCTTACAGCTCTACCTCGCCCTCTACCTCGCCCTCCTCCCCGTCTCCAACGTCTTCCAGAGGGACATCGTCCCAGTCGTACGTCCTCCGCCTCGTCTCTCCCCAGCAAAGTGACACAGAGAACTAACATTGAATCGACAATAGCTTCCCTTCTGGGCTCTCGTTTCCTTCGGCGCGTACATGCTCGCCCGTCTGGGCTGGGGGGTGTTGACGTTCAACGACGTTCCGGAGGCGCACGAGGAGATTGTCAAGGAGATTGAGCTGGCGAAGAAGGATCTTAGGAGATTGGGAGTTGATGTGGATTAAAGGATACCACGGGGTGATGGTGCGCTTTGGTTTGAGGAGGGGAGTAATGACGGGGTAAAGATACAAGTACAGCACGGCGAGATGCAAGTTCTGCCATCAGGCTGTCAAGAGGACTGTGCAATGTTTGGTCACATTTGCGAGAATCTGTAAAGAAAAGACCAGCCTAGTGCAGTGCAGTCTGGCTTGAAATCTGATAGTCGAAGCCGTAAAATGCACCGGAGGTGTCTTTTGGGTATCATGTACAGTTTAACCGCCAACTCCCTTTCCTACGCCACATGCCACATTAAGCATTAACATGAATAACAGTCGTTGCCTAATCAGGATACTCATCTCGACTCGCCCGCCAGGAGCGCAACCACAGCATGGACAGCAGATACAACATCTCCATCCCGTTGCACCAGCTTATCAAACAGAGCCGGGATCGTTGCCAGCCTTCCTCGCTCATCAGCACGGTGCCCTACCGATCATCTGTCAGCAATCTGTACCATGGACCGCATCTTGGTCCAGAGACTTACATTTAGAAGGCAAGCTGACGAGTGCCCGGATCCGACTTGAGGCTTCTCCTGTCCAGTCAAGCTCGATCTTCCACTGTATCCTTAGCGAGGCAGCCTCTCCATCTCCAGCAGCCAACGCCGGGATGTCCAAATCCATCCACATGCAGTCCATATATGGGAGCAGGTCGTTCATCATCGTTTGGTCGGTAATGGACTCTGTGTCACTCTCATCGTCTTCATCATCCCGCATCCTCCTCATCCGGCGCCGTTTCGCTCTTGTTGCTCGCACACGTCTGACGGTTTCCCTTAAAGCCTCGGTGGAGCCAAGGTCACGGTCTAGAGTTCGCCAGATCTTGGCTCGGCGGATGGCAACGCGCAGCCATGAGCCCATCGCCCAGGTCAGTATGCTGACGTTGTGGTAAAGGGCGCTGCAGAAAGAGGACTCCCCTCGTTCGGCCATGATTTGGCGGAGTAGTGGGGCCATTTCGGATGCTGCTGAGCGAGGATGGATGGCTGTGACGGACAAGGATGTGATGGTGTGGGTTGATGTGTCAACGACCATTTCTAGGCGGGACATGAAGAGGCTCGGCGAAGTGGCAGAGGCTGCGGTGACTGTGTGATGTTGAAGCAGTGGGCCGGGTTCAGTTTCTTCATCAGGACTGGGCAATGTCGTGATGTGGGAGCTGAATGTGAGAGGTGTGAAAGCCGAGAGAAAGAGGAACTCCTCGTCTGCCTTCATAGGCCGGGGTGCATGCGATTTGGGCGGCTTCGTTGGCTCCGGCACGTGCTCATAGAAGAGGGTTGGCGGAGCAGATGCTGGTTTGCTGAACGGGAGAAAAGCTACTGGATCCAGCGCGGTCTGCACCCAGCTTGGTCGGGCTTCTTTGGGTTTGCTGCTCTTTCGAGGTTCGAGATGGCGGAACAGAACATCGACAACCTCGTCTAGATTCTCGGGCGCTGACAATTCCTTCTTTGACAGGTGTGACTGCTGTATGCGCTCGTTTTCTCGCACGAGGATCTCTAACTCGGCCCTCAACTGGGCAATGTCCGCCAGTAGCGCATCGTTCACACGTTCCACCTCTGTATCTGAATTCGGAGGCTTGATATCCCGTGCATCACTTATTCTAGGCCCTTGCTTCGGCCTCTTCGCTGGCTTTTCCAATCTCTTAGTAGGTTTGGCCTGTTGAAATGCTGATGGCGAGTCCTTCCGTGTTTCCACCTCTGGCGTTACATGTTCCTGCGGTTGCGCTGCACCCTCTGCTTCCGGTTCTGGGGACGGTTGCTTTGTTGGCGAACTCCTGAGTTTTGCTGCCAGTGACCTGCTTCGCCGAGGGCGACGCGATGGACTGCTTTGTATTTCCGCTAAGGGAGAACTCGTCAGAGGGTTCGGCAAGTCGGGGGTTGATGGCTTGCCGGGCTCGGGCACGTTCGGTTGCGGCAATCCAGGTACTGGAGATCGTCGTAACCCGGCGCGCGCAAACGGATTGGGTGTCTCATCATCGACTTGCTGTGCAGCGCCCAGTCTGCGACGGGGCGAGGCACGTTGTGCATGCGGCGATGTTGTTGTTGACTCGACAGGAACTGCTGAGTTAGGAGACGTTTTGCGCCGTTTTGGTGCTGAGGCCTCCATAACTCTAAACAATTATTTTCCCATGCCTGTAACGACGGAGTACGGGCAAGCCTGCATGTGAACGCCGCGAGCGTTGAAAGCGGTCAGGCCTGCTGTCTCGCTTTGCGCATTGATGCATAGCGCGACTAGAGTCCGGGGAGACGCGTTGTTTACAGAGCCCCGCCGAACGGGGTGACGGGCGCTCCCGCAGTTGCTGTCAGACTTGGGTCACGTGGGTGGTACTGGATTCAATGGAACCTGCTGTCATCTGTCACACACAACCCGGTGTGGATTAACATGACGTAAGACAGATAAGGCACAACTGACAAAACCGTGCCCTGGATTTGGCTCATTGTCCCCGAGACCCCGGCTGCCACTTATCTACCTTCCAACTTGCGATTGATTAATGCACTAGCCTAATCCTCAACCACCCATATGGTCAATTGAGTCGATGTGCGCTCTGGTCAGCAAGTATTATTATTGACTCTAGTGAACCCTTCAAAGATGCGGCGAACGTTCCTGAAGCCAGGGGCAACCAAGTCCTTGGCGCAGGCCTTGGTGCAGCGACAGCCTCGGCGCATGTACGGCACGCCCCCAACGAAGAAGCCCACTCCGCCAGATCCTATAGAACCTTCATTCGAGCAGGCAATGCCAATAGGAGCCTACTACGAGCAGATCAAAAAGCACCCGCAGCCTATTCCGGAGAAGAAACCGGAAGAGCCGCCCAAATCTTCTACCGAGGACCTGCCCTCAGCACCTCCTCGAAAACATCTCGACGATATAAAGACGAAAGAAGGTGATGGGAAACAAAGCCAATCTACGAGCGCGGCTTCAGGATCTCCGTCAGAACCACCAATACCAGCACCTTCTGAGGCAGAACCCACACCCGAGGCCAGGGCACGCATTGTCTTCGGCTCTGCTCTCTCTGGCCCCGCCCAGCGCGCCGAACGACTGGAGGCTATCCGTAGCAAAAGCAAGATGACCGCTGGCGTGCTGGTGCCGCCACGACCAGAAGAGCCGGACAACTGCTGCATGAGTGGCTGCGTGAACTGCGTCTGGGACCGGTATCGCGACGAGATGGAATACTGGGCTGTTCAGAGCGAGAAAGCCCAGCGGCGGCTGCTTGCGCAGGAGGCAGGTGTCACGGCGGCAACCACAGCTGCGAGTATGGATGCTGTTGCTCCCAATGACCCAGCAGATCCTCTGAACCGGCAGCCAGACATTGGTGCCACATCCGCCGCGACCAGCATGGACGACGACGGTGGCGGTTCGTCAAGCAATTGGGACATCGGAAATGTTGCTGGCCAAGGCGCGGGAGCCACCTTGACTAAGAATTTCTGGGATGATGACCTCTACAAGAACGTTCCGGTGGGCATTCGTGAGTTCATGAAGCAGGAGAAGCGACTCAAGGAGAAACATTTGAGAGAGGGCACCCTTGGCGGCTGAATGAGCCTCTCATTTACTTTTTGCATAACGATGTCTGAGGCGGGCATGATGAAAGCGGAGAGCGAGATTATACCCTTCATTACAGTCCTTCATATGACAAATGCCAATATCATATCTACAGTTGACTTCGTGGACGAACCGTGCCCGATCATACCCTCTACCATGCAATCAAGAAAACTGAGCCATCTCTATGCATAAAAGCCAAATCCATTTTCCCACCATAAACTCCAGTCCAAACTTTTCACATACGTTCTATCGGTCGACCTCTATTGGGAAGCAGCCTTGGCAGCCTCGGCGGCGAATCGGTCGTGCTCATCGATGTCCAAAGCCTCCCAAGGATAGCAGATCCACTCGTCACCGACAGTGCGCGCGGCAACATAGCGACCCTCCTCGAGCATCTCCTTGGGGAGGGTGCCCTTCTTGGGCTTATCCTTGTTCTGCAAAATAGATATGTCAGCGCTCGTTCGGTCCGCTTTTGGGACTCCAGGAAACGGTGAACTCACATGCAAGACGAAGATGCTGAAGTGTGTCTCCTCCTTGGAACCAAGCTTGACTCTAGCCTCCTCAACATCCTTCTCCAGCTCCTTCACGGCATACTCGAGGGTCGTCCGGGTGTCGTCGACCTCGTCCACGATCAGGATGCGCTTGCCGACCAGGTTGTTGATGGAACCCAGGGCGCTGAAGTCGAGCCATTGCGTGCGGGTGACCTTGGTGCCGGGCTCCTCGACGACGTCGGTGGGAAGGCTCTCGTACAACGACAAGCCAATGGCCTGGATGGGGATGTTGGGGTTGCCGGGCTTCTTGAGGAAACTGCGGAGGATACGGGCGGGTACGTAGCCACCACCGCCAATGGCGATGATCAGTTGCGGCTGGATGTCCTCCAGGATCTTGGGTGCTGCCTCCTGGCAGTACTTGTGGACCTATCGAACAGTCAACCGTCAGCATGTTGCACCACGGCTAGCCGCTGCAGAGGGCTTGGACATACATCGTTGTAGGTGACGTAGAGCTTCTGAACCATTGTGCCGGTTGTTGTAAGGATTAACGGTGTGGAATTTAGTGTCAAGAAAGCTCCAAAAAAAAGTAGATCGACCTGAACGGTTATAAAGACGGGTGTAACTATCACCAGAGACAATTGGACGCCAGAAAAAAAGATTTCAGGTTTGCGACCGAAGCTAGCACCCCGCCACTGGTGCATTCACCGAGTCACCGCGGGCCCTTCACCCCACTTCAACGGTAACTCGCGCCCCACCTGTTAAGTTTCCGGGAATGGATTCAGGGTTCAGGCCACTCCGCCCGGTTCCCACGCCCCTGTCGCGGATCAGCCCGTGGGTTTGCTACAGATTGGTACAAAACAAAGGCATCTCCCAACCCACAGACAGCTCTTTTGTCATTGATCAACTTGGACCTTCAAAGGCACCAAGAATGTAGCCCGCGACTTTGTTGACGGTTCTGTACGTTGATGACTTCCAGCCTCTTTGAGCCTCGACCGACATGGAGCCCACTCCTTGTCACTTTGCCATAACGCTATCACCACAATGGCCCTGTTGGGAAACCTCGTTCAGGAGCTCCGCGACCTGTCAGCTCTGGGACTTCGCGAAGAAGGATATAACGCCCCGTTTTCGTCGTTAATCAGTCAACGCGCTTCCTCCCCTTTCGTGTCTCCATCTCAAGTCCTGCCTTCGCAAAGTCGCACACTGATACCTCGCTGAACGCCGGAAGATGTCCTATGAACACATAGAAGCGCCTGGGGACGACGGGGCGGGTGTTGCTCAGAATGAATCTACCGATAGCGCCTTTAGCGGCACCCCCTTAGTTCTCACTCCTCTTCCCTTGGACGACGACTATATCACGCCATCTATCAGGGCCTTACACTCGAAGTTCAGCGTTGCCCTCCATGACCTTCAGATTGCCGAAGTGCTCCATGCTTACGTAGTGGGCGTAGTGATGGCTCTTGAATGTATGAAGAACGACTGGGATCGGCGCACACGCCTACGCCACGTGAGCAACGCGGAGAGGCGCATCTTCCAGCGGGAAGCTGCACGGTTACATCAACGACATGAAGATGCTCGCAGAGACCTTGCTGCCAGTGCAGAGAGGGTTGACGTGAAACTTTCTGAGATGGAGGGTATTAGAGAACAGTTGGTGCGTGCTAGAGCTCGTCTTCCCCATGACCATCTGCAAGCAAGAGAGGACACCCAGCGGCATGGTGGGGCGGATGAGGTGTTTGGCAAGATGGAGGAATGGCGAGCTAGTGGTCTAGGAGAGGAGACTCATATAGGAGGTAGTAGACGGCTTTCACTGCCTTTCTGAAATATAAAGTGAGATGGGACACGGCTGTGGTTGTTCCAGCCGTGTAATAGGGAGGTATAGGCAAGTCAACCCCAGTCTTATTGTGTTTCTATGTACTCGTTCATCTACTCATTGTCATTTATCTACTATTTGGGACGTAAAATTGCCCATTGATCTGAAACCCAGCTTGAAAACAACCAAATCTAACCTTCCCACAAGTGCGCCTATAGTTCTTACACAGCGGGCAACGCACTTTTCCGAGGACCGAGACGTGGGACTCCCTACCGTGATGAGACCTGGGAGATCCTAGAATCAGTACAGCCAGAGAGCTGCCTGCCTCACGGATCGACCACCTGAAGTAAACGAACAACGTGCAGCCAGGAGCAGTTCCGCCTAGAGCCTTACTGTGAGTAGCTGGAATGGGAAGCATCACGGGGCCTATGTCGGCCCACCGGACTCTTGCCTCTCGCCCCATCAAGCTCGCTCACTCCTTGTGGTAAGTGCAGTTCCTGCGCCGTCGCAGTCGTCGGCACGCTTTGCTGATCTCTTTCCGTCCCTCTCGCCCGTCTTGCCTCGCTCATAATCGACACCAGAATCCAGAGGCCTCCCATGACTGCAGCCACTGCAGCATAAGCACCGACTAGCCGGCTAGAAGCACCTGCGATGTGCAATCCCAGGCCGCCGTTGATGACGCCCAGCGGTATCATGAGCCGGCCGTTCCACAGATGGAGATGGGACCAAATTTGCCTCCGTCGGAGCTTCTTGAATCGAGCGTGGTGGATGAGACCAAGCACAGGCTGGAAGAAGAGAGCTACTAGGACGACGAGACCGATGATGGGATGGTAGTTGATACTCGCAATGTTTAGCTATCGCGTTTCTCAGTCAGTAACCGCAAGCCAAAGGCACGCATGTATCGATTAAGCACGAAAACGTACCAGACTTCCTCCAGCAACCGGTATCCGAACCTCCTGAACCAACCAGATCCCCAACGACGCCGCGGCGATGAAGCAGATGTAGGATAACATCTGTATGATAGCGTGGACCCAGAGCGCTAAGCGACCTGGGATGATCCTCATGCTCATGGCTCCAACAGGGAATAGGACAACGAACGCTAGTGCGGCGAGAATACCGTGGACGGCGCGGTAATGTGTCGCCTTGTTGACATCGAAGCCAATTCCACCTCGGAACGATCCTCCCCCTGTGCCAGAGCCATTATCACCTCCAAATGTGCCGTCAGGAGGTCCGTAGCCGTTGGGAGGACCGCGGTACTGAGCGTTAACAATCGTTGCCGCGCCTGGAGGGTGCCGTCATGTGGTCAGTAATTGATCGGCGTCTTTCCGGTGTTCATGATAGCTCACCCAGATATATCAATGTGGTCCTGATTGCGCTTCTGTACATGGTCAGTTCCAAGCTGGAGGTCTAGGTGTATTGATTGTGATGTAGGAATCAGCGGACAAAAGCATGCAGACGATATTGCTAGTTCCAAAATTCACTGATGCATTTGGTCACGTACAAGAGGCACCCAGTGATGTATGTCAAATGTGCAGAGACGTTAGAGGTGATACGGGCTTCGGATGTTGTTGGGGAGGTACCGGATGCATTGTATGCAGCCCGAAGGTGTACATCCGCTACCGTGTATGTGTTGCTAGAACTGATCATAAGGCGTCGCAGGCGCAACCCCCTAAGCCCAGACTTGATATCATCTTTCTGCAGATGATGCTGGGTAGTAGATATCTCGGTCGAACTGAGTACACTTACATGGCCCGGAGAGGACAACTGCGGATGCACGGTAGGCGGCTCAACAGCGCGGTACGGATCATCAGAGGGTTCGGTTACTTGCATTGTGGTCTCACGGATGTGGCGCCGTCAGTATTACGCGGGCTTCACGTATCATGACAGCATTATCATTCCTATATGATGCTTGCGTGTGACAAAAAGTCATACTCAATATGCCTAGGTTTAGCGCACTTGTGCGGCCATCGTGGAGCATATGCCTAAGTTATCCGAACCAACTCCGCAACAGCAAGCTGGCTGTGACAGGACGACCTGACAACCAGCGTGCTCTGTGACAGAGGTGGAATTGGCACCTGCTATTGGGGGTGCTGAATGACAAGCACAATCATGTCGGGCCAGACAAGAAGTCTACGACCGCGGCCGAACTAAGCAGTTCAAATGGAGGTTGAGAAGAGGAACCAACAAGAAGCTAGCAATTCACTTGCCCGATTTCACCTGACGAATGAGATTCAACAAGGGTGGCAGATGACACAATGATTGCCCAGCAATGCATGCTCAGGCGGTGCTTGATTGGGTTCGATGGCCCCTGAGACGGGACGGGAGAAGCCTTACTGGCGGACGGATCAAGCCTTCGTCGTCACCCAACCATCAAGACAGCACTGATATGCCATCGTCAAGGGAGGGGTAGCTCACCAAATTTTGTCCTTGACATGTGAAAGTCAACGGAGCGATCTTCGTTAATTGGGCCATCTGCAAATAGCACTGCGAAGGGTTCAGAGGGCGAGGTGTGCTGGTGCAACACAGGCATGCAACACAGGCACATGCTAAACGTCATTGTGAGACAGCCGACATACTTTTGGTACGGTCTTCATAGCGAGGCGGACAGCGCAGCTCACATGTACTTGGTCAACAGGGGGCTGAAACATACCTCTACCGACCTTCAACATCCATATGCCCAAGTCATGCACAGAAGAGATATGAAATCTGATCTTCCGTAGAAGTTGTGTTGAGTCCCGTACTCGAGTCGCAAATGAATTCCAGTACCAGATCAAATGATCAAACTGCGCTGTCCCATTGCTTAAGGTTGTCCTGCTCACTAGTCTAGACTAGTGATGAAGAGCGCTCTTTGCCCGAGTTGAATGTGTTGACTGTTGAGCACCTGATGAGCATCCGACTCTGCGCGAAAATCATCGGTCGTCATTTGTAAGTCCGATCTTCAAGCGTTTTCCAACGTAGCGACCTTACGTTTCAAGAAAAAGAGCGGTCAGTGTTCTACCGTAAACACTCCGTTCCCACTGCCCAGTGCTGGTGGTCTTTAGCGGTGAAAATCTAGAGTGGGGGTTTTCTAGCGCTTCCACCGTCGACGAGAACCCCTCACTAGCAGTCCTTCAAGCGCTGGGAAACATTCCATCAACACCTGCAGCGGCTGGTGAATGACTGACGTTGGTCAAACCATGAGGGAATCACCCGATCAGCGATCAGCGCAAAAAGAGATGTTGCTAACCTCCGTGTTTTAAGGTTCTTACGCTCAAAAAACTGAACGAGTTTTCTCACCTCGAGTACAACGCAAAATTGTTCTCGACCTGCATTAGCGAAGGAGGTGTCACACCCCCTTCCCGCATAGGTACATTAGTCCTTGCATCGGGATGCGCCTTTTCGCCCAACAACACAGTCGCCAGCCACTCAACCAGTCACTTGAGGTGTCGGGTGTGACACTAGGGGCAGACCAGTGACCATGGTCTTTCCTCATCATTGGGTCAGGTCTTTGGCTACCGACTGCACAGACTCCACTACATAAACATAGCCCGGTGCTGGCGCCGGCCCCAGTTCCCGACCCAACACGATCCATTACCTCATGCTCCCAAGACGCGGAGAGAACCCCCGCCGGTCCAAAGCCGTAGACCGCAAGTTTAGAGGAGTAATGATCGCTGTATTGGCTCAGTATCGTTTTAAGCCGCGCCATTCGCCTCCAGTTTGGTTCCTTGTGCTGTTGTTCTTCTGTTCTCGCGCAAGCCCTGGTGGCTGCTTTCTAACCTTGCCAATCCAATCGAGACCATATATGATTATATTCAGCAGCCCGACGCAGACAACGGACGCACACTCGCTTAACCCCGTACCATCTTACCTTATTCAAGTATAGTCATGTGCCGTTCATCACCACAACCACGTCCCCTGTCGACTGTTAGTATAGCCGCTTCAGACACCACCTACCACAGCTTCTGCGATGTCGAGCTCGCCGGACCAAAATCGCCCCGTAACCATAAGAAGCAAGCCTCTGAGCCATCACCCACTTCCTATGAGATGATACGGCAAGACTCCGGTTATGAGTCCATGGCATCCCCACAACGCTCACCACGAGGCTCCCTATCACAACAACGCCGCAGGACATCCATAACCTCTTCCACCCCATCTTCCACTTACAGACAACGGCCACGACCAACAACCCGACGATCAACCAGGTCCGAGCGAGCTGGCCACACACCCCGGATCAGCGTCCACTCACCCTGCTCGAGTGTATCCCGTCGCCAGCACCGCTCGTGGGATGAAACCTCCTACTTCCACTTCCCGCACTTCCCATGCTCCAGCCCAGACCAAACCCCCAGTCTAGGACCAACTCAACCAACCCCAACATCACCACTCACCACAGAATTCACCCACCCCGACGCTCTCCCACCAACCTCCCTCCCTCCCCACCCAGTCCCCCCTCAAACCACCCACTACTGGACCAGCGACCGCACCCGCCGCCTGGAATACGCCGCCATCGACGCCGCCAGCAAAGGCGTCCGAGGCTGGGTCATGCGCCACATGGTCCCGGACTGCCTCATCCCCAAATCCCACCGCAGTCACCTCCGCTTCGACGACGACAGCGGGAGCGTGGTCCGGTACCGGCTCAGCCTGGAGATGGACGACGAGGCGCGGTCCAAGGAGAAAGACACAGACCAACACAAGAAGCGACGGGGTTGGTGGGTCAGCATTTTACCAAAACCATGAAAGTTTGTGGGGTTTGAGGGAGAGATCGAGGAGCATGAAAGCATTGCATTGGAGCGCGTTTTTTGCATATATTGTGGCGGGAAAACGCATTTTTGATACCAACTTGGGCATCTTTAGCATATATCGGGCGTCTTTTTTTTTGGATACTGACGGGGAGGTCATTTGAGGTTGGAGATTGAGGGGAGGGGGATAGGGCGCGGTTTGGAAAGATAATCATAATGAGCTGCCTCTAGCGCTGGAAAGAATCAGACATATTTCTATTCTGTCCTGTATGACCGTTCCTTCCCCATTGATAGGATGCTTGGGTGGTCGGTGAATAACAGGAAGTGTACTGAACCGAGCTGAAAGCTTCGGGGTCAAGGAGGGAATGGATGAGAAAGCAAGATCAAGGTCTTGTGCACGCTTGACGGTCCAGTTTAGGAAAGTGGGCCTTGCTGTTGACCTTACTAGTGGCTTACCCTACACTTCCAGGTTGCAATCTGCTCGCTCGCTTCGTAACCTTCAAGTGCTCTCATTGAAGATGCGGCTTTTTTTGAAAAAAAAAGCTATCGTTGAGCAGGAGATCACAAGTCAGGCTAGAGTCATGACTAATGTCTGCCAGGGACAGACGCTGTGCTGGGATGGACCTTCAGCTAACTGCAGTGGAAGTTGTGGTAGTAGTCGAGGTAATATAGTGTTGAACTTCGAACATCACTAAAAAAGATTTCCCTTGAGCACACATGGTAATTGTCATTGCGGTAGAAAGCTAAAGCTACGGAGGTATACATATGAAGAATCTCTGCCAGATACTAGCAAAGTAGCAGAGTGATTCCACGTTTTCTCTCACGCGAATCCACATGTCTTTCCACAGTGTTGACCAGGTAGGTAAACTCTAGTCCACACAAGCATTTCAACCTTTTGCTTTCTCAACATCGTATCCTTCAGCCTCGTAGTTGATGTCAAAACCACATCACCTAAGAACAGAGTAGAGCAACATCACATAAGAATAACGCAGAACAGAACCGCTTCCCCGATCCTCATATGGATTGGCATGGTGTTTACTCCTGAGAGCTGGCGCGAGAGTGGTCCATCTGGGCAAGGCTAGCGGTGGAATGGAGGCTGGCCTTGCGTTTGTTCTCCAAGAGCTTCTCGCGCAGCTCCAAATCGTCCATATCAGCTAGCATGTCCCCAGCATCACCATCGGTCATTCTATCCTTGATCTCAGGAGTGTCAAAATATGCAGCAAGCGAGCTGTAAACTCCGGAAGCCTTCGCCTGCTTGCTCAGGTGAACCAGAGCATATGCCGTGAGCTCGGGAAGCTGGGCCTGCAACTTCGTGATCAACATCTTGTATCCTGGGGAACAGCCGCTGTGAGGGTCTTGGTGAGGCTTCATTCCCTGGGCGCTCATTCGGGTGAGCTTGATTGAAGTGATGGTTTTCGCCAGATTATCGACACTGCCCGTGTAAGGTTGGGACAGCTCAAAAGGATACAAGCCAGCAAGGCATAGACCCTGCAGCAAAGATCCAAGCTGTGCATGCTCGCACTTGGTCTTCTCCTCGAGTGCTTGCACGCGGCAATATACATCGCCTCCGGTGTTGGAGCAGTGAAGGAGGCTGTCAACCGATACCTCGACCGCTGAGAGAATCTGGTCGATCTTCTGTTGTCGAACATGTCTGATCTGGTCTATCGGACACCACCAAGTTAGAGCTCTGGGCTATCTCAACGTACAGCAGGAATCGCTTACCGATAATCTGTTGAGGGAGAGGGCTTGCCTCCCACTTCTGGCCTTGACTGTCGAGAAGGCCTCCATCAGGGCCGATAATTGCCTGTTGGATGATGCGATGGAGTACCTTGGGGAACCAGCGCAGGTCGCCCACGGCCCAAGTGATGTAAAGAACCTTGTTGTCCTCACCGGTGTGCGAGTCGGTCAACACCAACTGACGATGCAGCTTCTCCAGCCAAGCCTTGAAGTACGGCCGCAGAAGGTGGACACACTTGTACTTGTCGGCAACAAGAGCGATGCGGTACAGCTCCTCGATAGATGGACGCTCAGGAATGGTGTCGAACTGATAGTGAACGATAGAAAGCAGGACTCCAAGCCCGTACGAGTCGTCGTCGAGCATGTGGATGACCCATTTGCCGTTCTCTGGCCGCTGATACTTCCCGCCATAGATGATCTGACGCCAAGTTGGAGAAGCGGAAGCAAAATTGGCGGCCAAGACATGGTAGAGAACGTGGACGCCGCAGTCTTGCACCTGGAGATAGAGGTCCTCAGCATCGCTATGAAAGGATACGATCGCGATCGAATCATCTGTGATATGTGCGTATGTAGCTGGGATCTCTTGAACAGGCGCCTCATCGCTGGCCTGCTGCGAGTGCGAGCTGGTAGACGATGTTCCAAGATCGATATCGGAATCAGTCTGACCAAATGACTCGGCATAGGGAGCATCTGGGACAGCTAAGTGCTGCGGGTCGTCCGTAGATCGATCGTTACTGGCCATGCTCATATTGCTGGTATCGTCATCAGCATTGGCGGAAGAGACAGAATCGTCAGTGTCAGTCTTGCTATCCTCCACATCATTGACCTCTTGAGAGGATATGGCGTTCTCCCGGGATTTGCTCTTGCGGGGAGTTGCATCATCGACATGAGAAAATCTGTCTTCTTCATCGCCCGTGGTCGCGTCGTCCGCAGTGCTCATGGTGTCAGAGCTGCGAGAACCATCGACGGTAGCAGCGTCACGAATGACACCAACAACCTCGGAAGTTGTGGCATCAATAGTATTGATGGAAATCTCAGAAGTTTCATCGTCGCTATCGACTGAAACCGAGGTTTCAACCACTTCACCAACTGGCTCAAGAGGAGACATCTTAATGGTATCAGCAAAAGATACGTACAGTGAGGCGGTCGGAAATAGTCCCCGGGTTTACTTACTTCAAAGGTAGATAGGAAGATGAGACCTGTGAGCGAAGAAGATTCGCAATACGGACAAGGATCGTGCGATGGGAGAAGAGCTGTGCGGCTTGGTGGTGGTATGACGAAACTCCTCTAGCAAAGAAATGGAAGAAGTCGATTGTAGAGTTGGGAGAGGGAGGTAAATTAATCGAGTTGAAGGAATTTTTTGAACTTGTAGAAATTTGAGGAAGGCGCGGCAGGTGATCACCTTCCAGTTTCTGCAAGTGAAGTGACGTTGACGAAGATGAGTGAATTTGCAGAATTTGACGACGAATCAGACTCTAGAAGAACGAAGACAGCGTTCGTGGGGTCCAGGTGAATGTGTGAAACGGAGTTCCTGCGCGCAATCATCAACTGCATCATAGAAGGTAACTTACCTACTACCCATCTTCTACAACATCGCACATATGAGGACGGCAGGACGAATACCCACGCCCTAGGATAGAGAGAGAGAGATTTCGTAAATAACCACAGCCTCGATATTGATGTGACAGCCGTGCGAGGAGGCCTGAGGCCCTCTAACGCTGGGATATATCTCTTGTCACGGTTATTGCATTCGTTGATCGAGGCATCCAGAATACCAGGCACACTGTGGTTGCAATCCATGGTTTCGACCCTCTCCAACTCGAAAGCAGGTTTGATGCTAGCAGTTACCTTATTTCTAGGCAAAGCATACGGCCCTGCCTTCTCTGGCATCAGCACCATACGGACCGTTTGCTGGCACCGCCATACCTTGCCTTGTTCGATATGACGGGTAACCATCCATACCTCTGAGCGGGACGCAGAAAACATGAAAGAAGAAGAAAGCCCATGAACGGTGGTTACGGCGAGGCTTTTACGATGTGAGAAGAGATCTGGTCCAGCGTCACCGAGTTTGCCAATTGAAGTCATCACGACGTTCACTGCCTTACGTAAGAAACTGCGTCTGTGCAGAAGGCAGCTACCCCAGACTCAATTAAATAAGCACGGGGGGACGGCTTTTTCTCCGCATCCAAAAATGGTGCCAACTGTGGAGTTCTTGGAGCGCAGTTGCCCGCGACCGGTTCAGCAGCAAGGGATGGCGGTGCCGTGACACCACACTCGTGACCTGTCGATCACCCTATAACCTCGTTACACAGCATGGAAGCACCTCCGGCGGTCGTGCCCAAGGACTCCAAGACACATCGGCCCAAACGCTCTCAAGTCTCGCGGGCCTGTGCAAGATGCCGGAGACTCCAGAAAGGATGCAGTGAGCGACGGCCGTGTGATCGATGCATCAAAGTCGGACTGGCCGAACAGTGCATCGGCCGGCAAACCTCAGAGGAGACCGTCCAAAGTCACACACCGCAGAGCCCTGCGATAGGCTTGGCCTTGGCACCGTCCACCCCGTTCGCCACGGCAGGAACGTTACCACCGACAACAAACCATGGCTTCATCCCTATCCATGTGATCAACTACTGCGTGGATCGGTATTTCTCTCACCTGTTCGGCACCATACCGATTCTCACGTCTTCTTACGTGTCATCCATCACCTCCCGATGTCTGGAACAACGTGACACTGCCTGGAGGGAAGCATCGTGTCTTGTCTCCGCGCTCTGTGCGTTGGTGATGTTACAGGTCGAGGAGGCAGACGGCTATTCGTTCCCCGGCATGGTGAGCGAGACGAACGGGAGTTATGGAAGATCGCTCCTCGACCGCGCGCTTCTTGAACGTCATCACTTACCTCTCAGGCCAAGGCCGTCGATGGAGTTGATCATCCTCACCTTCCTGATATACGCATGTCACGCCAGGTTATGCCGACACAGCCAGGCCTTCTTCTTTTTACGCGAATCAGCAACTCTACTACTGCTTCACGACCCGGAGCCGAACTTTGTCGGTACGGAGGACATCAGCTCGGTTGTCTACCAGAGGCTATTCTGGGTGCTATTGATCTCGGAGCGGTCCAACGCCATCCGCTACCGGCGTCCTGTTACACTACAGGTTACTAAGGCTGTCTCAGGACTGGACGAGGCCTTGGTCGACCACCCACACCTCGTTGGCTTTCGATGCCTCGCGCTCCTCTTTCAACCTCTGGACACCGCATTCTTTGCTCTCCTCAATGAAGAATCTAGCCGCCGGACGCATTCTGTCCAAGAGCTTGGCAGCATCGAATCAGCCATCAACTCGGCCCTCGAGCCAGCCTCGGACCACTCTCTGCACGACACGCAAAAGTCCAACCTACGAGTTACCCAGCTGTGGTTGAGGATCATACTTTGGCAGATGCGTCTACGGTTGGGATTCCTGTCCGAGAAACGAGATCCCATCAGTCTATCCTACTCCTACCCCCTGGAACTGGCTAAGGATTTGATGCTATCAACGCGCGATCTCTCGCTGGAGGCCATGAGGGTCCACGGCATTGGACTCACCGAGAAACTGTTCGATATGGCCTGCGCCGTGGTGGACGTGCTCGCCCGGGTCCCGCTGTCGGTCACGCAACCGGTGATTGAACTCGGTTTCGAGCCTGTGAATAACCTCAGGTATCTCAGGCATCTCATAACGGAGCTGCCGGGAGGTGCTTCTGTCTATACGGACCTGTTGGACAAGCATGTGGAAGAATTCCTTCCAGACATGGTTCTGTGACAAGCTACCCACTAATTGGAACCTTCGCATCGCGTAGCCACAGTGAGCTACGGACCATACCCTCACGGTCATTCATAGTCCACCAGCCGGAATGGTGCCAGCTTGTTCTACCGCTGTAGGGCGACTCCGTGTTACTAGCCGGACAAGTCTCTCAGAAACTCGTTGATGTCCTCGGCATAGAAGACCCTTACCGCAAACGGGAATAGGTAAGTTGTCATTATTATGTTGGTACATGCAATCTTAAATGCTAATACGTCCCTAGTTTCAGTTGCGCAATGGGGCCTGTCCTCGCTCATGTGTGTTGGATCGCTCGGAAGACCCCAGTCGATCTTCGCGTCATACACGTCTAAATGCGGAGGTGGGGACGGAACGTCCCCTGCGCCTCTTGTGACCCTAGTCTTCACCTTTAAAACGCTTGCCCTGTGCATCTGGAGCAACAAATCCTCCTACAAGGATCTTTTCCAGACAATGGCGTCAAAGGCGATTCAAATCACAGATTTGGCGGCCTGGAAACAGGCGTTCCAGTCTAGGAGTCCTGTCCTAGTTCACTTGAATGCGGACACGACATGGCTCATTCAACTACCGTATCCGTCATCGGCTGCCTCCAGCACCCAGTCCTACTACAACATACTGATTGACCCTTGGCTGCAAGGGCCACAGTCCGACGTTGCTTCATGGTTCTCGACGCAATGGCATGTCGAGGCGCCAACGGTACAAACCATGGACGAGTTGAACTCTCTGCTCCTGCAGCTGGAAGAGCGAGAGGGCGGGTCAGCGGCCATCGACGCCGTCGTTATCTCGCATGAGTTCACCGACCATTGCCATCAAGCCACCCTACTGGAGCTTTCCAAACAGACACCTGTATTCGCAACGGACAAAGCGGCCGAGCTGATCCGTTCATGGACGCATTTCGAGTCAGTCGTGACAATGCCTGGATTTTCTGGTGCCAACCAAGGAGGCTTGCAGGTAGCTCTTGGGGACGAGTTGCTTCCTGCCTGGCTAGGCATTGGCCGAGTTGTCACTGCCGGTAATGCCCTGTACTACCACTCAGCAGTGTTGATCGCTTTTAACCGCCACGGCAATACGCTAGATGACACGGGAGCAGAAGGCGGCTCAACCGAGGCGATCGTATACTCAGCACATGGCATAAAGGGCTCCGACCTGGAATGTCTCAAGCCATCTGGCATCAACACCCTGGCTCTACTGCATGGGCTGCATGATATGCGAATATGGATGACGGCACAATTGAACCTGGGTGCTCTCAACGGTATACAGGCAGTAAGAGCCTGTGGCGCCAAGTATTGGATCGCTACCCACGATGAAACTAAACGGGGAGGTGGCTTCATCTCGTGGCTCCTGCGCAGAACCACCTATACACTTCGGGATGCTGTCGAGGCGGAGGAAGTCAGGCTGATGGTCGAAGATGAGGGTAAAGCATTGACTGAGAGCAGCTATGACTTCGTTGAGTTAGGCTCAGGAGAAGCTCTTGCCTTGCAGTGATGTGTTCTGCTTAGGCTGTCTTGCTCTTGGGGTGTCTTGGGGTTGCTCCATAGCCCATGTACGATAGAGCTGGATCTATCATGATGTGCCTCTCCCACTTTCAGACAGCCTCGTCGGTCGACTGACTAGAACGGTCGAGTCACCAAATATAACATAGAGTCATCTTTGTATCTCCTGTGAAGCAAAAGAGATCATTCACCAGTGTTGGAGACAAGAATTTCAGGCTAAAAGTAGACTGTAAAAGTAAGGGTGCTGTACCGGCGTAACTGTTTACCCCACAGCCTCCATGTTGACCATCCTGGAAGCACTGACCACGTCACTTTACTGGACGCCAAGGTTATTCTTCTTTTGTGGGACCGAGTCAAAGATCCCGAAATTTTGGCATCATCGTCATCCTCGAGCTCTGAACAGAGGCGGGCACGTCAGTTTCCCCAAACCTCTTCCATTGTCAGACTCAGACTTTTCAGCACCCACGACAGCGGGCGACAGTTGTTACCTGGAGTCGTGAAAAAACGAGGAAGTCTCGATTTGACTGGCAATCCTGCAATTCGTGTCACTAGGTTCGGATGTGGCAGCATCACTAGTTTTGGTGCATTCTTTTTCTTGCGTGTTCCTTCTTTCCTCCGGGCAGTCAACTTCAATCAACCTCGACCTCAACCTCAACTCCGATCTCAACTGGCCGCTCCTCCCCGTGGTCATATACCTTACTCTAGACGATCTGCTCCGTCTTCGTTCCCTTCATAACAACTGGATTCTCGTCCCGACAGCTTACTTGGAAAGCCACTTTACTTTCGTTTGTTGTCCTACCTTCCCCGCAGACGATACCTTAAAGGTACCATAGCCGCCCTCGGCTCTCGATCATCCCAACAACAGGCCATTTTCACCCTCACATATGCCACCAAGCCGTATCAGGTACACAGGCAACCCCTTCTCCAAGCCCAGAATACGGTAGGCAAGTAGCTCTTGCAAGCTTTACACGACAATGGCTGCATCCAATGGGCTTGCGGGCCAGCCAGCCGAACCCGGCACCCACCAACCTCAGGCTCGCCCTCTGAAGCCTGTCATTCCAGCCATTCCTCTGGCATACATGCGACGAAAAGTCAAAACCCCGACCGCTGCTGCCCAGAAAGTGGCGTCAGCGCAAGAGCACGAGCAACGGCCTTCTCCCACCGTTACTCCTCAACCGGGGTGGACGGTCAAGGAAGCTAGCAACGAAAACATACTGCCTCTTGAAAATCAGCCTGACGTTGTGGGTGCAGCCGCTGAGGCTAGCTCCCCTACACCACAGATCGAGGCTCAAGCCGTATCTCGACCTCAAGCCGAAGCCGAAGCTGCAGAGCCTCTGGCAGCTGTGATGGAGTCAAATACAACCGGGAATGAGGGATCTGCAACCCCACTCACCACTCCGTCAGGCACCATGGCACCAGGTAAGTCTGATGTACTCGCCGAAAGGCTCTCATCCTGGCTCGGCTGTCCTTGTTCTGACCAGGTTCGCTGTTGCAGATACACCTCCCAGCGATCCGTCGACTCACATCCCGGAGGGGACAGCCTCACCTATCCCTACCCGAGGACAGGTGCCTCCACCCTCTGATGCCGCGAACGGCAAGTTGAACGATGCCGACCAGATTAACCATACATCTCAAACAAGTGACACCTCCATGCACGAGACCGGGCGGTTCCTTGAACATCGATCGTCGTCCACTCATAGCCGAACCCGTCAAACGCACCCTAGCAACGGCAACTTCACCTCTAGTACACCGCACGCAGCTCCTTACTACGACGCCTCCATGCAACAGCCCAACGGTCCTCCTCCCTCCATGCCAGTTCCTGCACTCCAGGGTGGAGTCATGGCAAGACCGGCCGTGGATATCTTTGGCCGGCTTCTGCATGTACCTCCGCCAGTCGCATTGGGCCCAACGCCGGGAATCTACCAACCCCTTCGGGGCGTCCAACAAGGTCATCCCCAAGCCTATGGCTCACCCACGCGGCACTCCCATCACGGATCTCAGTCCTCAGTCCATGCTGAAGACCAAAGCTATGGGCCCCCGTCCCATGGTAACCGCCATAGCACGTATTCCGCACGTTCCATTCATCTTCCCCCACAGCAATTCCACCCTTCTCAAATCGATCCTGCCTTTAATGTGGCGCAGAACTCCAACTCTGTTTCCGGGGTCCCATCAGCGGATGCGCAGACGTTATATTTTCTGCAGAACAGCTTTGGAGATAGGGAGTTTTCGGACTGCACGCTTGAGCTGCATTTCGTGCAGCAGGAGACGTCTCACGAAATCGCTTGTCACAGGCTTGTGATTTCTCGAAGCCCGAGACTGAGGCATCTGTTGCGTACAACAGCCACCGATCCCATAGTCATCGAACTAAACGACCCGTTCATGAGACCTGATGCCTTCACTTTCACAATACGCACTCTCTACGGGTGGGATATTGATCGTGAGCCATACCTCCCCGCCTACCGCCCTCCGCAAGACGCCAAAGAGGCTTTGGATTTGTCGCTTGGGTATGCGTCTGTTGCTAGATACCTCGGTTTGCCGCTCGTCCACGCTACGGCAATCCGACACGCGTGTCAGCATCTCACCTGGGAGACTATCGGCCGTGCTTGCCAGTTCGCACTACCCCAGGCAATCTATCTCACAGGCCCTTGGCTCGATAATGCCTTCCCCCGGCCGGAGGATTACAGTGTCTGGGAGCTTCTTGACGCCATAACCACCTTTCTGGTTTACAACCTCTCCAAGGATTTCTTCCTCGATGTCAACGCGGGTGACAATGGCTTCAGTCGGCTCCCAGCCACGGATCTGGTCTCGAGAAGACACGAAGAAACGGTTACGCCACACACTCACAGACCGACCAGGTCCCATCATTTGTCGATCCAATTTGGTGACTTGAAACCAACCATTGCGGACACCGTTCTGTCTCGCATCCTGCTCAACCTTCCTTACCCGATGCTCAAGCACGTCCTCGAGCATCCACACCTTGCCCAGCCTTCAGGAGAACTCAGCCGGGCACAGCGTCGCAACCTGATTGAGGCAGTTGTCGGGGAGCGAGAGGCACGACGGCTACGCGCTCTTGATGACCCGCGCCTGCAGCTCTTTGCGGATAAACTGGAGAGTGCTTCCAGGCCTCTTGATGTTCGGAACCTCGAAGACTTCCATGTGAACAGCATGGGCTCCAAGGAGGAAGCCTTCGACGGAGACGTCCCCTACATCCTCCAGTCGTGGATCCATAGTCCAGACAGCGTCAGTACCTAGGTGATGGCATACGTTGGTACCCGATATCATCCGTTGGCGCTGCTTCACATCTGGTTGGCATCGAATGACGTTGGTCAACATTAATCGATGAAATGATGACGATTTAGCCCCGGCGAGATCACATTGGGTGTACATATGATCTCGGTCATCAATTTATATCAGTCGACGGTATTGCACGAGTTGCTGCGGCAAAGGCGAAATTCTTGGCTTGCTAAAGTGGTGAAAGAGGCGGACACGTTGATTAATGACGATATCATGAGAGATGAGACGGGAGGAGGTTGGGCTATGACTTCCCCCTCCCTTATGTTCATAGACAGCAGACGACGGGGTCTACGGGGCGTCCGAAGTCTGCGTTTCTTTTCAATTGCTTTTTTTTTTGTTGATATGGGACCCTTTCGGCACCACCCCGGAGGGTCGAGGCTGCATTGCGTCGGAGTTGGGATTTTGGCAGGGCTCTGATCGTGTTTTCACTAGGGTCTATGGCTCGAAAGAGTTGTCCGTTGTCGTTGGGAAAAAGGTGATGAGGGATACTAATGGATTTCGAAAAAGGGGGTTGGATCGTAGGTCGATACATCATAGGACTAGCAAAAATCATTTCTTGTATCGTCCTCTCCGAGTTCGCTTCCCCTCAATGTGATCCTGCCATGTCATCCTACAAAAGGAGAAATAGCGGACTAAAAATCCATGACAATGGTGCGTGACATATGACTGTGCAGCGGCAACTCAATGAACTGGGTAAGATGGAGAGCATACTTAGATAGATTGCTAGATCGCTAACATATCCACGGGGGAACATCAAGCTGTTTTGCAGTCCGAGTTCGCCCAAAACATCTCCATTCCAACCTTCACCTCCTCCTTACCCCAACATCACTCCTTGCACCAGCAAGCCCAGCAAGCCATCCGCCCCTCCTAATCAAGTCACTAGGTTGCCCAACCTCCACGACACTCCCAGCATCCATGACGACCACCACGTCAGAGTCCAAAATGGTCTCCAACCGATGTGCCACCGCGACGACCGTATATCCTCTGAAGTCCTCCCTCACAACACGCTGCAGCACCGCCTCGGCCTCCTGATCCACGTTACTGGTGGCCTCGTCCAGCAACAGGATACCGCGCTTTCTACCCTGCCTTTCCATGTCGGCTTTCTTCAGCAACAGCCGCGCTAGCGCTAGAAGCTGCTGCTGACCAGCCGACAAGGTTGAGGCCGTGATCTCGTCGTCAAGGCCGCGGGAGTCAACGAGGAGGCCCTGCAGGCCGACGCGGAGGAGGACGGCGCGGAGGGAGGAGTCGGTGGCGGTGGTGTGGGGATCGAGGTTCAGGTGAAGGGTGCCGGAGAGGATGAGGGGGTCTTGGGGGATGGCGAGGAGACGCTCGCGGAGGGTGTCGCGTGGGATGGTTGCGAGGTTGACGTTGTCGATCAGGACGGTGCCACTGTTGATGTCGAGGAGTTGGAGGAGGGTTGAGACGAGGGAGCTTTTGCCGCTGGGAAATGAGGAGGTGTATTAGCTTTGCTCCATAGGACAGAGCAAGTGGGCAGGGAAGGCCGATGTACTCACCTTCCAGTACGGCCACACACACCGATCTTTTGGCCTGGCTCGATCTTCAAACTGACCTCGTGAATTGCCGTGGCGCCGGGACTGTGTGAATATGGTCAGCAGATCAGTACATCATCAGGTCGGGAAGTCAAAGAAACAATGCTTATAGTGTGATATCCTTACCTGTAGGAAGCCGTGACATTGCGGAACTCCATAGCACCCGAACTAGGCCACCCTGCCGGCGGCTCGTGAGACTGATGAATGTCATCCTCCGGTTTGACCGTGGCTTCGAAGTCTCTCAACCGCGCGATTGAACCGAGCGAAGTTTCCAGCATCGTCCATCCAGAGACCAACGAAGATAGCGACGTGCTAAAGGCTAAAGTGGCGACGTCTGTTAACAACTACTTCTCTCGACCCAGGTAGCTGATATGCATGACTGGGTGAACTCACTTAAAACATTGTTCAGGGAGACGCCAAGAAGTCCCACGCTGGTAGAGCTTCGCAGCCAAACAGCGAGCCCGACGACAAGAACAGCCTCCGCTCCGACGATGAGGTCCAAGACAAGGTTAAGCCATCGTTGGATACAGTAGAGCAGGTAGTACGGCCTCTGGGAGAAGTCGAGATGTTTGTGGTTTTCTTCCCTAAAGTCTCTCTCCCGACCGAAGGCTCTGATGGTGACCAAGCCGCTTAAGGTTTCCATGAAGTGCGAGTACAGGGGACCCCTAGCCTCAAGGTCTAAAAGCCGTAGCTGGCGAGAGGTGCGGAGGTAGACATGTTGAAAACCCCAAACAGCGATGATGAGCAATGGGATGCTGATAGCCATGTACGAAGAGCCGGTAGCTACTAGGGCTGCGCAGGCTATGCAATCGAATAGATCTGCGATTATGCCAGTTAGTAGTCTGCTTCGACAAGGAAGAATGGTGACCACGCACTTGACACCGTCACAAGCACACCGGTGGGCAATTGGCCCTCGATAAGGGTCATGTCTTGACTGAATCGATTCAATATAGAGCCGTTGTCGGTGGTTGAGAAGAAGACGAGCGGAGCCCTAGTGCAGTTGTACGTTAGTTACAGCTTCTCCTATCGTCGCATTGGCTGCAAACGCACCTCGTCACCACATTTAGCAGCTTCGCATGGAACTTCCGCGCAGTGGAGGGCCCAATCAGGATGAGGATGGCCCTAGAATGTACATGTCAGTTTGCCTAACAAATGGATGATGGGACTGATGTTGGTCCGGGGTGCATAACGTACCATACATAACCTCCCATTCCTATGACCGCCAATACTGCCAGAATGAGATATACACTCATGTAGAATGCGATCTGGCCGCCACCAGCGTCGCTCCACCGATACAGCCAAATCTCTGCGGAGTGTTAGTAAGGACCTCTAGTGGTGCATGGGGCAGCGAGGAAAAGTACTTACGACCGAAGCTGTTGCAGAAGACGTTCACTATGACAAAGCCAACAAATATGACAGACGGGAGAACCCCAACGGCCTTGAAGTAGTACCGATATAGTGCGAGATCGCCGGTCGCTCTGGCGAGGTCATCTCGTTGATTCGCCTTGGCGACCTGAGCTGCCGTCTCCTTTGCACCAGTATCGATAGTCTCATTTGCGGGTTGCAGATCAGAGTCGCTGTCTAATTGCAGTCTAGCTGTCACCCCTTTACTGACTGTTTCGTCAAATGTACCACCATCCTCGACTCGTCCATTGGCCACAATAAGGATCTTGTCTGCGTAGCTGAGGAACCGTGCTGTAACATATTAGTACTATGCAGAGCGACCAAAGAAAAGTGTTGATCAACTTTGGGGAGGAAGATAAACTCACTAGCATGCGTCACTAACAAAACAGTGACATCTGTGCCACGCAAGAGCCCCGACTTTCCAAAGAGGCGAGACATCACCGTCACCTGCGTATTTGGGTCCAAGGCGCTGAGCACATCGTCCAGAAGCATAATCGGAGCCCGAGAGTAGACAGCGCGAGCAAGTGCGACGCGATGCTTCTGCCCGCCACTAAGTACGGTACTGGCACCGCCAATGGGGGTGGCATCGCCTTCCTGCAGAAGGCCAATATCGCGATCTAGTGCGCAGGCAAAAAGAGTCTTCGAATACCAGTCGTGATCGAATTTCGCCTCCACCTCTCCCAGTCCGACTACAGCCTTCCTAATCGTGGTGTTGGGAAGCCAGGGCATCTGAGCGGCCAATGCTATTCGACGGCTGGCGACATGGATGGAGCCGCCAGGTTCTGGGCTGAGTTCGCCGAGGATCGCCTTGAGGAGGGTCGTCTTGCCGGAGGCAACCTGGCCGACAATCATGGTCAGAGACTTACGGGGGATAACGCAGTTTACTTCTTTAAGAATCACAGCTGTCGAGGGAGCTGGCCGGACGAATAAGTGTTTAACAGAAACCGCGGTTGGACCGGCAGACCTGTCACTGGACCTTTCTTGTGGCAGTCCAGTCAGTTCTACGTCTCCAAGATCAACCTCCTGCGGCTCGGTCACAGAGGCTGTAGGACTAGAGGAATACGTAGTGATACGCTGATCCGTCCGAGGGGCAGCGAGGAGAAATGCCTGTATTCTTTCGAAACAGCCTGTGCTGGCGGCTGTTGAGGGTATAGCGCTCAGAAGCTTTGCAGCGGGGTTCGTGAGAAGCGTGATGATTGACAAGCTGGTGAATGCCTGTGTGGTGTCGATGGACGGCCGTCCCCGTACGATGGCCTGCGCGGCATAGATAACGAACGTCAGTGCAGGAGCGACAAACCACGGCAGGTTCTGCACCATGTTCTGTGTGACAATGCTCCATCGGAAGCGCGCCATACGATGAGTCTCTTCTACCCTTTGATCTTGAACAAGTGTTGTGAGAAGCCTGCTGAGGCCCATCATCTTGACGCTTTTCATGCCTGCCAGTAGCGAAGCTGTGATGCTTATGCGTTTCTGCACAGCGTCGACCCAGATCTTCTGACGGCCGCCGATCGTTCGAGATATCTGGGCAGCACCAAAGAAAGAAACTGGCAAGTTAGTCCAGAGGCCCATGAAAAACGATATCACTAGAACGGATATGTCTACTTACCCACGACTACAAGAATAGGGACAATTCAAACCCAGCCGAGTTGGAGAGCCAGCAGCACAGTGCCCACCACGACTTCAATAGCACGGGCCCAACACTCGTTCAAGTCAACAAGACAAAGAATAATTCTGTCTACATCTGTGCTCATCAAGGTCAATGCTGCGGATTCGTCATAGGCCCCAGTCGAGATAGCCAGCGTGTGATCGTAAATGAGGGCAACAGTAGCTCCGCGGAATATGGTAACGAAACGGTAGAGGCTCTGATTGTAATGCAGGGTGGAAACTGCCAGTCCCAGGTATATCAAAGCGGTTGCGCCGACAAGTCCATAACCGTCGTTAGTGGACTGCTGGTTGTGTGGTTGGGACAGGAGACCTAATACTCTGGATATCAAGAAAGGTTGTGCGAAAGTAAAGCCAATCATGCACAGGCGTGGAAACACGACCAGCAGCAGCGAGCGCCATAAAGCACGACATGCTGCCAACGGGAATTCGAAGCGGCGCTCTGGCTTCTTGCGTCGTTGCCAGGATTTCGCGATGGTGACACCCAGAGCGGCGGACGCGAGCTTGTCGTCAAGTAAGTAGAGTTTGTCCGAGGTCAAGACTGAGCGCAGCCCGCTGCGGAACAGGTCGTTGACCCACCAGAGGAAGCTGCGGTTGACAATGCTGCTAGTCGACTCGGGCGGGAGGCCCTTGTACGGCGGTGTGAGGAACGTTGTCTTGCTTCGTGCTTCAAGAAACAGGAGTACTGCCTTGATGGCGATAGCTGAGGTGAACACGGCCGCGAGAGCGCTGTTGGCGGAAGCGCGGAGGTACAGCGTCCTGGCTTGCACGGCATCGAAGAAGAGGGTCGAGATGAGATACACGTTGAGCAGCGAGGATGGCCGCACTGACCTCGCGTCTTCAACCCATGTGAGCACTAGCAATTCTACCGCAACCACAAGATTGAGAGCAGCCGATGGGACTGAAGCGCGGGTGCGACCTATGCTTGGCGCCTCGCTCCAGAGAACGAGCAGGGAGACTTGAAGTGCCACCAAAACGGTTGCTGCTGCCTGGAGATGCGTAGTCAGTATCGGAAGGAGAACTGAACCAAGCAGTAACTAGGTGAAGGTAAGCTACAAACCAGTTTCAGAAGGCGTAGGGGGCTAGCCCGCGTTTTGGGGCCAGTCCGGCGGAGGGCTAGGTACACGAATCTTGATGAGGCAGCAAGGGCGAATATCGCGGCTGGAAGAATGCCCAGAACAGTTTGCTCGAAAAGCAGGGTAAAGTCGAAGCCGCCACGACAGTCCTTATTGACTACGGGTCCAAACTTGTCGTCGGCCGAGCATTGTGCCGCCATCACGGGCTTGGCGTGGTGGATTGTAGCTTCTGTCCCACGGCATGAAAACGAGCAGAATCTCAATTGAACGCTTTAATCGACCAAACCTGATATATATCTTATTTTTTTAAATGATAGAGTAGTTTGGAAACATTTTCGACCAGTGGAACAATGCAGATATGGAATCTGAGATTGTTTGTCCCAAGTATTCGGAGTCCCAAGTATTGGACGTGCTCCTTCCCAATCCGGCTCACCGCAACGACAACCTTGGGCACCTTGACCTCGAGGCCAACCCTTCCAAACCCCATTGGCGCAAGCCCTGGCGCAAGCCAAGCTGTTTGATGAATGCAGGCTGGCTCTTGCCTCCGTGGCACTTGTAAACCTCAAACGTGCTTTCGGAAAATATATGGCTGGACCATCAGGACGCCCCTTACCTCTTCAATATCTCAGTTGCTAGGTTCTCTCTCTCTTCCTTATTAAACCACTTGCCTACCACTGAACCACTTATCTACCGCTACCGATTTTTGGACACCGACCTAAGCTTCCACTCATTGCCAACGACCTTTTTTTCTGACGAGTCACGCAAAACATGGCACCAAAAAGGAAGAATCCTGCGTCTATGCCAAGTACGCCAAAGAAGAGCAAGACCAGCGACGAGGACAGCCCCAAGATACAATCCGTACTGGTCAAGCCGAGATTGTCGACACCTGTACCCAAACCGATCAGTACTAGACAACGTGAGCTTTACGACATGTTACGGGAAGAGCTCAACGAGGCGGATGAAGCAGGATTCAACGCCCGTGGAAGACTGCTTGAGAAGGCAAAGATCGCCGCCACAATTGGCTTGCTTCATGCTATGGACGACGAGCACATCACAAGGATGAAGATTACGACAGCGGTTGACCTCGTCGTAGGGTGCGGACCACAAGCTCAGCAGTTGTTGGACATGTGTAGGTGCCTCCTATCCCTCTTGAGTCCGTCTGGTAGAATCCTGATCGTACTTTAGGGAAGGGCGGTCTCAGACACCAGAAGGCTATTCCGAGATCGACAGAGACTAGGACAGCCCAAGCAAAAGTCGTAAGCAAATCCATCCTCCTGAACAACGTTTAGGTAGAGTTTGACTGATATCTTCCAAAGGCAAAATGGTACAACCATATGTGTGCCATTACCGGTATTGATAAGGCTACAGAATCCTGTCATATTCTCAACAACGCCATCGAGAGAAGCAAATATGGCAAATCTCAATTCCTGTGCCTACTTCAGATGTTCTGGGGAGCCGAAGAGGTCGACAATCTACGCACGATTCTGACTGACCCGAAACACGAGCTGCGTAATATTTTGGTATTACAAAGCACAGTTCACAAGATGTGGGATACCATTGAATTCTCTTTATCGCTGCTTCCCGGGTTTACGGATGAGCGACAAGAGCTGGAGTTCGTATGGCTGGGGCTAACTTCGGAACGTGCCATAAGCTACGAGAATCCGACTACAAGCGGAATAGGTCTTACGTCTCTTAGGGGTGAAGGCTCCGTCCACAGCGGAGACAAGGTGATCCTAACGACGAGCGATCCGGCAAAATACCCTCTACCTCACGCAGAGTTCTTCCAGCTACGACATAACCTGCATACGGCACTGCTCTGCTCTGGTCATGCGGAGGTCCTGGAACGGGTTTTCCGGAGGCAACCACCCTCGCCGCTGATTCCAGCGAACAATCCAGTATCTCAGAATTCCGACGATGACGATGACGGTGACGACAATGGAGTTCTGGATGTCTCCGCCCCAGATTTCGCAGAATACCTGATGAACTCGGCTTTGGCTCTTGGTATTATCCGCGAAGACGAAGTGCCGGATTGGAGACTACTTTTCGACCCAACTTGCACGGATCCTTCCAGGCCGTTATACGAAAGTTTTACCTAGACGGATGAGAAGGAGGATGGAAAGAGAGAACCGGACGACGTCGACGAGCATTATGTTATGGGAACTCGGAGCGAGATGTGCCTTGACGACCATGCGGTGTAGAATGCGGCCGGTGACAAGCCATCAGTGGGACATGAGAGGGCGTCGAGTTGGAGTCATTCTTCTTGCGACAAATTCTTACTTGAAGTGTGATTGGTGTTTGTACACGGGTATATGGCCGCCGAACTCTACATGCACGGAATGGTCAACTTACACCCATTAGATTAACTTATAATTATGGAATGCACTTTCTTCGCTGACAAAAGCCTGAGGCCTCGAGTGCTCCTTGCAGTAGACATACCTTACCTCTAGACGATAATAGGGTAAGTGGATGTGGGAAAGGGGTCTTACCCCAAGATTTCGACCGTGGGGTTCTGTGGGGAAGTTCATTTGACATTCGGACGGGAGATGAAAGGTTATGACGGAGCCTGACACGAACCGAGGCTTGAAGAAGCACGTGCGAAGTTGTCTCATTCCTTTGGAATCAATACCACAACCCCTTCTTTCGCGGTCGTAGTATAGGGATCACGCATCTCCATCGCGATAACTTCGCTGTCTCGTTGACCGCGCATATACCCTAGCCGCCAGGAGACGAGATTGACATTATCCTGGCGCGACTCACGACCTTGCCAGCTGAGGGACCATGGTCTCGATTCGGATGCAACCGACCAGTTTAAGACGACACTCCTAACCGAGTCCCGACAGCATCGCGTTTGCTTCTGCCATTCCCATTGCGATTGATCACGACGGAGAAGAAGGACAATTCTTAAATAGGATGGACAGTTCTCCAGGGGCGTCGCGACCTGCGACGAAAGCGACCACCGACCCGATCCTCCGCAACACCTTGCGCTACACCATCTCCGCCAAGGAGTATGCGCTCCTCCACAAATACGTGTTGTCGCGTTCAAAGGCGGTAAAAAAGCGCGTCCCGACCGTCGAGAGGGTGACGAGAATGATGGACGGCCCTCAAAAGACACCAATAAGGGGCCAGCAGCCTGGCGCGGCCAAGGTAGAAGCTGATCCTAGTGCTGGGAGAACAGCGGATGATTTCAACGCTAGAGCTATCCGCCATTCCATACGGGTCTTTGTGGCTACGGGGGCGCTCATGAAGGCCTGGAGTATTGTGTCCGGTAGACTACTCGCTCACAAGCAGGAGTAAGTTTTTACCAAAGTCTGGGATGTACTATTGGGGGCTTTGGAATGGCTAATGAGGCGAGTAGTGCAAGCGCATCAAGAACGAACAAACAACCGCTCTACAAATCCCCAACCTTCCGACTATCCCTCTCTCTCAGCACCATCCTCCTCCTCTACAGACTCCTCTTCCGCTTCTTCACACGTCTCCGAGCCCATTTGCTCGATCCAACCGCTGCGCCGTTCCGTCAGCGAAATCCCCGTACGGCTAGCACCTTAACATCACCGTATGCGCCTGCGGTCGGCGCTTCCCTGGCCGGCCTCGCGCTGGGTGTCTACCCAGCCCAACAACTCCGAGTGTCTGTTGCCATCTATACAGTGTTCCGAGCACTGGAGTTTGGGTGGAACGCTGCTGAAGATGGAGGTATGATCTGGGGCTGGGAGAAGGCAGCCAATGGTGTGCCTCTGAGAAAACGGGCGAGGCCGGAGTGGTGGGGGAGCTGGATGTTGCAACCTTTTGCGTTTGGGCAATTGTTCCATGCGCTGGTGTTTGACCGGGATTGTTTCCCTATGGTAGGTTTGCTCATTCATTGTGGTTATGAGAGTTGGTGGCTGACGAGAGGCTTCTGCACACAGGCATATGGCAACCTCATGCTCAAAAACTCGGCTGGTTACCTACAACCAAAACCGGCGGACTACCCTGCTAGGCTGCAATGGCCCAGCGTCCAACAAATCGTTGACAGTCTCGGGCAGATGGCCCACCTGCACTGGCCGTAAGTCGCTCCACATCCCCCTTACAATCCAAGAAACCTGCTGACATACCCCCCCCCAAGACCCTTCATATCCCCGATCCTCTTCCCGCACAAAGAAGACGCGATCCCCTCCTCCGTGTCCGCCATCGCCCCCATAGTCTCCGGCGCCCACCCCCTCATCACCTCCCTCTCCTGCGCCGCCCTCCACCCCTCCGACCCCTCCTGCAGCCGCACCTTCCTCACCTTCTGGCTCCGCTCCTTCCCCCCGCTCACCCGCGTCTTCCTCCTCCTCTACTCGGCCCTCCTCCTCCCCCGCTTCCGCACCTTCTACCACTTCCCCCTCTCCACCCTCCAGTCCCTCGTCGCCCAGGCCCTCCGCATGTCCGCCTTCTTCACCGGCTCCCTCGCCACCGCCTGGGGCAGCATCTGCTTCTTCCAGACCTGGTTCCCCAGGAACTTCCTCCCCACCCAGAGGTTCTTCCTCGGCGGGTTCATGGCCGGTTTCTGGGCGTGGATCCAGAGGGGCCACAGTCGGGGCGTGTTCCTGTCGAGTGCGAGGTTGAGCGTGGATAGTCTGTGGAAGGTGGGCGTGAAGAGGAGGTGGTGGAGGGCGATGAAGGGCGGGGATGTCTGGTTATTTGTCTTTGCGTTGATGGTTACGGGTGTGGTGTATGAGAAGGACGCGAAGGCGGTTAGGGAGGGGGGTTGGAGGAAGGGGATCAGTTGGGTTCGGGGCGAGGGGTGGAGGGATTGGGCGGTGGAGGAGGAGGATGTTGACGAGGATGAGGACTTTGAGGAAAGGCCGCTGAAGGAGGAGTGATGGTGTTGGATATTCTGTGCCTAAGTTGAGCGACGACTGCTTTTGGTTGATACCGATATGAATAATGAATCATCTGTGGATAATAGCTAGTCACGAACATCATTGACTTGCACATATACTCAAATTCGAATGGTTGTTGATCTACCAGCAACAGGCCGCCGTCTGGTCACACCTACGAACTCGAACAGCCTATGCTGGATAGATTGGGAAGGTTGCTGAATGTGATAGTTCACGATACCCCGTGAAGGAAAGTCTATAGGGTTCCAGGTTGTGGGGTTGACAAAGTGCAAGGTCTCCAACAAGTCCATCACTCCTCAATCTTCACCGTGTCCTTCAGCCGCAGATCCCGACTACTGGTTCCAACCCAGATCCCGTACTCGCCGCGTCTGAGACGCCACTGTTGGCTGACGACATCCCAAATGCTCAAATCCCTACGAGTGAGTTCAAAGACAGCTTGACGGCTCTCTCCGGGAGCCAAGGGTCCTAGGCGCTCGAATCCTCGCAGCTGTCTTGCAGGCGTATCATCCCCAGGGATGCCAACGTACAGCTGGGCGACCTCAGCTCCATCCACCTCTCCCGCATTAGCGATCGTGCAAGTAACAGTAGCTACTGTGTCCCATAGGGATGGGTGTCCTCCTTGAACGACTTCTATCTCCGGATCCGGCCACTCGGATGTTGTTGTTTCTCCTTTGAGGGATATGGAGAGATTACTGTAGTCGAAGGTCGTATACGACAGTCCAAACCCAAACTCGAACTGAGGCTCGATACCATCACGATCAAAGGCGCGGTAATCGACGTACAAGCCCTCGTCAAAGTTGTCCTCCGGATATTTGTCGAATGAGACGGTGGAGTTGAGCAAGCGGCCGTAGTCTGACTCCTTCTTGGCGACGGTGTAGGGCAGTCTGCCGCTTGGGTTGACATCTCCGTACAACACGTCGACCAAGCTGTTGCCGCTTTCCTGGCCGGGGAGACCGGCAAAGACAACGGCTGTGACGTTCGGATGGTCAATCCACGAGCTAACCGTGCGGATGCCGGCAGAGTGGATGATCACGACGGTGTTGGAGCATTGGTCCGCGACGTTGGACACCAGCCTGTCGCTAAACTCATCGGCTAGAGTGGTGCGGTCGAAACTTTCCGAGGCGTAAGCATTGATGAAGACGAGACAGGCCTCAGTATTAGCGTAGGCTGGAGAAGGCTTGTCCGAGAGGAAATCCCACCGGAGGATTCCCTTGTCTCGAGCAACACGCTCCTGTATAGCTTGGAAGGGGGACACCACGTAAGGTGGCGTGGTGCTGCCCGAGCCGCCGCCTGAAATGAGCGTACCGTTGAGTGTGTTCCAGCCAAAGTTCACTTCATAGCCGCCGTTGAATCTGTCTGGGTTTTCCCAGGGACTGGCTTTGACAACGGCGTCGTAGCCGTAGATGCAGAGAAATCTTGGGGTTTTCAGGGGCAGAGTACGGTTCACATTCTTGACTAGGACGGTGCCTGCTGCGCCAATTTCGCGGATGAGCTGTGCGTGGTCCGCCTGTACATCAACGGGAGGGTGTTGCTGGGTGTGGGAGTAGATGGCGGGCGGAGGGTAGCCCTTCTCTTGGTGCAATAGGAACCACGCTGCTAAGAGGCGTGTGGCCATGTCATCGAGCCGATCCTCGTCGACAGTCCCGTTGTTAACTGCCTCCAGCAGCTTATCGCCCCAGAAGCCAGCACTAGGCATAGTCACATCAAGGCCGGCATTGGCAGATGCCACGCCTGATTTCTGTCCATCCCAGTCACTTACGACAAAGCCCTCGAAGCCAAGCTCGGTCTTGAGTATGCCGTTCAGCAGCTTGGAATTCTGGCAGCCGTAGGAGTGGTTGGCTCGCTGATAACTGCACATGATAGAGCCTGCACCCTCTCGAAGGGCGTTCATGAAGGGAAAGACGTACAGTTCATGCAGCGCCCGCTCGTCGACGTTGGAGCTGATAGCCTCACCCAAGTCTGTTTCCCTTCGGCGCAACTCCTGCTCGTTTAAGATCCAATGCTTGGGCGTGGCAATGACACCCGCATCCTGGATGCCTCGAGTGACAGCACCCATACCGACGCCGGAGAGATAAGGGTCATTACTGAAGCCCTCCCAGTTGCGGCCGCCTCGTGCTATCCTCCCCAGGGGTCCGGCAACGGGGCCGAGAGCGACATTGACGCCCCTGCCGTGATACTCAGCCCCCAAAGCGCGGCCGTATTTGTGCATCAGCTCTTTGTCCCAAGTAGCGCCCAGGTGTATGCCGGCGGGAAAGGCAGATACGAATTCCTGGCCCCGGATCCCAGCCGGACCATCGGCGAAACACAACGGCGGCACACCGAGACGCGACACGGCGCCTGTGTTCCCCACACAACTTCCCGGCCAGCCATGAGTGATGTTCACCTTTTCTGCGGTGGTCATCTGAGCGAGCAGGTGCTTTGCTTTAACGTAGGCAGCTGCCCATGCTTTGGTGGATGTACCATTTGCGGCTGGTGATGGATACACTGACGGACTGAGGCCATTGTAGTCGGGCTCAGACGGAGAAGGTGCTGCTGAAGTTGCGTCTATTGTTGTGGAACAGCGAGTGTAACATAGTAGTGACTGTACGACTCCCGGTTGAGATGTAGTAGTGCAATACTGATCATACTGGACGATGGATACAAGAAAGCTGAAGGTTAGCAGTATCAGCACAAGACTGAATAGCCTAAGGTAGGAAGCTGTTTGCAAAGTTGGCGTCAACATCATGTTGCCGACCATGCTTCCTGCAAAAAGGTAAAATATGTTCCCAATTGGGACCTCTAATACTAGTACTGCCGTATAGTGATATCGTGATCAAGCCTAAGTTATACGCAATAGGCATGGCGAGGCTAGTGGGAACAACAGTCTCAAATGAGCAATCATGGGATGGGCGGGGTACGTGTGTTACCTCTGAATCCTACAGCCATTCACACTTCAGGCTAGGAGCTAGGACAATCGTGAGGCTGTTCATCACAGCTTCGAGAAGAGGCACCGTAAGGTTTGATAGCCAAAACGCCTTGCCACGCGGTGACGCGCCATGGTCGTGATTGGGCGTTTGTACTTTCCGACCATCGGCGTCAATCTGGTGGTGTTGAGGTTGTACCAACAAGACACGGCTTAATTCCCGTCCCTTTCCCCGCGTGGGTCAAGTAATAGTCTTTGTGCGTTTGAGAGGTCGCGCAAAGCCAAATCGTTCCAGCAACCAGTTTGCGGACAGTTCAACAGGGCATCCACGTTGTGTACCCGGTTCATTTGAGATGGAACTCCACAATCGTTTGGGGGGTTCGATGTGCTCATTTCCCTCATCTCCAGAAGCAAGCTTTCGCGTTTCCCAATGTCATCGAAAAGGATCCATTCATTATTCAGCTTCCAAGGACTCGGAAATTACTCCCGGTACATTGGAGTTGGGGGGATGGTACCCGCACCGGAACCACCCAGCCCAATAATCTGATCAGGTAGCAATCTGTTTTGTGCGACGGCCAGGGAAAATTGAGGTGGAGAAACATGTCTTGGACAAGTGCGCGAATGCCATGTTTCGTTCTTCGACGACGGGATCAACCGTTTGACATTCTGAGATTCGAGCCTCAACCGCCAACGTGACTGGAGCAAACAGTGGGACACGCTCCTCGACTTGACAGCTGACCGGACCTTGCCTGTTCAAGCAAAGCGTCAGGCACAGCAGTTTGATTGGTTCGGGGAAGCTGCAAGCCGTCCACTTTGATGGGCCGTAGCGCTTGGTCCTTCCGCATATGATACCTCTTGGGGGTGTGCGTCTAGTGGCATCTTCCCAAATCTTTTCCTAGTGCGACATTGGATGATCCCCCTGTGATTAAAGCAAGCATCGCGATGAACGATCATGATGTCGACTGGTTGGACGTCCATGTACCTACTAGAGTTAACCGTGTTAGATTCCGGATCTTCGTTCCAGCTGCTTCGAGATGTCTGTCATTCTTAACCTCATGGCCCAGCATCAACTCCATTTGGCGAAAGCTGCTCGATCTGCTTCATCCCAGAGATTGACTTTGCTTTGGAGACCTTGTGCCCTGATGAACCAAGTGGTCAAAAAGTCCGGTTGCACGACAGCGTGTTATTGATACAATTGCCATTTCCCACCCACTCAGTGGCTCACACGAAGACCAATCACCAGTCTGCCTTTTGAGATTCTCGACATCCTGTCTCAGAGCGGGAGGGACCTGCAGCCAGCCGAGAAAAGCAGTCAGGCCTTACCTGCATATGCTCAACCCGCTTGCTGCATTTCATCCACTTCATGACTCGACCAACGCTGTGATGTATCGACTAGTAATAGCGTATCAACTGGTGGATAGATAGGCTGAGGCAAGTGTCACAGCCCTCATGTAGGTAGGGCCGCCATGCCTGAAAGTAAAGTTCAGAGTTGGTGATTGCAGACGTCTTGCTTTTCTTGTGTCTCACCCTGTAACGTACTAGGCCACGGATAATAGTACTCGGCGCCCGTTGCCGGTTAGAAGAATCAAGATGTTTAGGTAATTGGATTCACTGCCTAAAAGGTGGGGTAGCTAGTGATAGGACCACCCCGCAGTCCCGCTTGATGTACCAGAGTGGTTTGCGACCCCTGATTCTCATGCACGAGCGCCGGGCAAACGAAAGATGGGAACCACCTGCCGGTGATGGCCCCTGGCTCTTTGCAATTGCACCCGCCCTGGCGCCCTAATCTCCTCCGTTTTCCCTCTTTCAATTTTATGGGATTGGCCTCCGTCATGTCTCGTGGGTCTACCGTCGATTCTCTCGATTGAGAAGTGTTTTCATCCTTTCGAGTCTGCTCACCATCGAAAAGTGCAGCTTTGCGACTTGTTCGCCGTGTCATTCCTTCCACTCCAACATTCTCTCGTTTTATTCACTCCTTGCCTAATTTGGACACGCACGACCAACGGATTACCTTCCTTTTCCTTCCCACGGCTATACCTACGGACTCATCTTTCGCAAATCGTACCACGAACACTTTCTGCCACTACTCAATCAAATTTGGGTCTCGTCGAAATTCACAATTCCATCGACTGCCTCGCACGCTCGAAACGAACCGCATCAAGCCTCTCTTGCGACTTTACAATAGCTTTGTTGGGTTCAGACGCACTAGGCGAACTCCTGCCGCCTGCCTATCGTGCATACTGCATGCAACAACCACGCCTTAGCACCGACTGCCCGCTGTGATACCAAGAAGTCTATCTGAGCAAAGCTCCGAGTCTTCGTGTCCGGTTCAATCATCTTGCTGTCTCAGCATAATCGGCGGATCTAACACGCGTTTCCAAAGCAATCTCATATCGTATCGAGGACCTGATTGAGAACTTCTTGCTTTGCCGTTCTGCGTACTACATCAGCCCATCTGGTTATATTTTTCCATCCATGCGTCTCCGTCAAGGATCCAACCACCAGACTCAAAAGGTCAGTCTTGCAGTCCCAAGAACTGTTTCTACCAGACAGCTCGTTTCTTTTAAGTTGCGGGGAAGCTGAAAGGTGTACTGCACGGCACCGTTCACTTTGACAGGAACATTATGAACGGTGATGCGAGGCGACCGTGTACTAACAACGAATATGAACAGACATAGGCCTCAGTCTCACATTACCTTGTCGACCGACCGCATTCGATAAGGTCAATTCATTTCGAACGTTCTTATGGAAACCAGTCCTTGACCAGGCGTTTCAAACAGCTGTTCTCGCTGGACAGTAGTTTCTTCTGAACTTAAAGTCAGTTCCAGAGGGGGTGCACAAACCGATTCCGTGGCGCCAAACTCCCAATGCCCACCATGAACCGATTTCGGACGAAGAGGAGGGCGAAGGAGGAAGGCTCTGCCGCATCTGAGCAGTCCTCAATGCCATCTTTCAAGGGATTCCGAAGAGGGAAGAAGTCATCCGAGGAGGAGCCCAAAAAGGAATTCGATCTCTCCAGCGCGCTACCATCCGATGACAACTTCCGCACGAGTCTGTTGATGACCAATCTATCCGCCCGATTCTCCATGCTGCGGGAACAAGACGACCCAAATACCAAGATAGGGAAAGCAAGCGATGACAGTGTGCTCTTTCCCAACCGTCAGTCCAGACTAGGTGACTTTGGGTTCAGTTCTGGAGCACGGGGATTGTCAGATATTGCCGAAGTCGAGTCCATCAAAGCCCCCTACCTTCGTGACCAAGTCAACTCCTTCGTTTCGGACGATGCCGACTCGAGTATGGGAGGCAGCATCATGAATCGCTCCAAGCCGACCGACGGAAACGTGCTCTTTGGGGGACGGCAGAAGATCTACAAGATCCCAGCTAGCGCAAACAAGGGCGGCATGGGTGGCCGAGCGTTGTATGACGATGATGTATCCATGTCGGCTTTCCAGCTCTGGAGGCAGAACGAGCGACAAAAGCAAGCCATGGAGGATGGTGAACACAATGCTTCAGCTGATGGCCGGGAGAGTGAGGAGGCAGAAGTTGTGGCCACCAGGTCGACCTCACCCGTGTTTGCTGGTTACAACAGGAAACGTGAGACCTCGTCCACGACCTCTTCGGCTTCGGCTATGGCACGAAATTCAACGGCAGCAACTTCGATCACGTCGCAGTCAGCCAACTCGGGTCTTGCAAAAGATTCACCCCTTCCTTGGACGGCGCCTACATCGACCAGCTCTACACCGGTCCTCGAGCGAAGTGTCACTCGGACCAGGCGTTTGTATGAGCAGGCATTGACTCAAGACATGCACGATCAGCAGACATCGGCAGTCTCCCGCGTGGACACACTCAGCCGCCAGCGGCCTCTCGGTACCCGTACCCCTGACCTAGCACAGATCTCGCCATCCCCATCTAGTCTCGGATTCTACGATAAATTCGGGGAGAGAAGGCCCATCCTGGCGAAGGCTAGCGCCCCGAACCTTAGGACCTTCACTTCTCAGTCAACAGCCTCGTCTTTCAGCACGCTCGAGGGCCCTGCGAGGGCTCTGCGGCCACTCGAGAAGAAAGGTGTGTTTGGGGGCTCCCCCCCGGTGAGCCCGCCTATCAGCGAGACTAGCGAGCATCCTCTCTTGTCGATCCAACCCAACGACCGTGGCAAGGCTACCGCCATGGGTGTCTTTCAGAAACCCCTAGAGCCGTATGATGAGTCGAAATATGCCCAACGCCAGCTACAATTGCAGCAGGGTCGAAGTGCCACTCCCAACAAGCTGGATAGGACTGTTTTTGATGCTTCTTTGACAACCGCGGCAACGCGGTCTTCGTCTTCTTTGCTGCAACGGCAGCCGTTGGAGTCTAGGACCGAGACACCTGTACGGCTCGAGCCGACTGTGCAGGAAGAGGGCGGAAGGGCCGGTACTTTCTTTGAGGAGTCGGATGCCGATGACACAGTGTCTACAGGTATGCAGAGTCCCCAACATGTAGAAACTCCTCAGGTGGTCTTGGAACGGCCATCCGACCAAGAGCATCCAGCCCTAAGGGATACGGTCGGCAGCCTTGAGTCCCTGGCGGATCCATCCATGCTTGTAGCGACGAACTCACGGCAAGGATCGCCCCCAGACTCGCCAACGCTAGGACCCACCGCAGGACTGAGCGGCATGGTCCGGCAACATCTTCGTTCAGAAAGCAATGTCTCCTCCCTCTACGATCAAGCGACCCCCTCAGACCAGGCAAACTCCAATGCCCATCCCTGGACCGCTCAAGAACAGCAATGGGCTCCCGAAAAAGAGGTGCAGTCGACAGGAACAGCGTCGACCACCGTCCGTGAAGACACAAGTGAGACCATCCGACGTGACTCTGGTGATGAGACGGCAGAGTCCGAAGCAGACGAATTTGCCAGTCAACTTGCGGATGCAAGGCGTCGCGTCCGTGAGCGCCTAACGTCGTATGCTGAGACAGATAGCAGTCGAGAGGCTTCGCCGCTTAGACACGCGGACCCTAAGAAGGACATCTTTGGTCCTCTGTCTCCACCCTCGTCATCGGGAGGTCCTCCCGGGTTGGGCATTCTGAGGCCCAGATCCAGCCGTGGCTCCCTAGCTGAACGATCTCGTACCACTGTGGGACCACAATCGAAAGCAATGAAGATGCTGGGCATTGGTTCCAGTACCATGACGACGTCTCCTAGTCCGAGCAAACAGAGTTTTGATGAGAAGACCAGTCCAGGTCTGGCTCCCATGCAGGAGGAGCCACCCATGACACAGATAGATGACTCGAGGCAGGGAAAGTCTCAAGGTGATACCAGAGTGGAGAGGCGAGAGAGTGTGTCGGACAAAGAAGACGAAAACGCTCACCCTGGGTTGAAAGCTTTCAGACAGGCTCGCAGGGAGCTGCAGAGACGTAAGGAATTGGAGACGTTGGCTAGGCATCAGGCTTCGCAGGCCTCGCCCCCCGGCTCAGCCTCCGCTTCAGAATCGCCGTTCCAAACAGGAACAGATTGGACAGACCAGGCCATTGGTGCCGAGATAAGACCGTCGCCGCCTGCAGTAGATGGTAGAGCACGGCAGGGAAGTGCCACGCGCGACCACCGACCGGCACCGGGTCCCTACCAACCACGGATGCCTAGTGACGAGTCCAGGTACGGTAGAGCCCAGAGGTCCCATCCAGATTCCAGGAATACATCGAACGAGAGGAGCCGCAGTGGTTCAGAAGCAGACAGGGGTCAGGGACCGCCCCTCAGCCGACCACCGCTGCGGCCCAGGAATGGATCGTCACCATACGACGGATATCAGCCACCGCCTAACCATCGTCAGCAGTTGGCACCGAACAACGCGCCCCGCCAGAATATGTTGCGTTCTCCCGGACTCCCCGGAACGGACATACGACGGTCGCCGATCATGCCACCCCAAGGTTACCCGGGTTCGGCTCCAGCGCCAACCACGGCCTCGCCGCATTATCTGGAGCGGTCGCGTTCAGCTGCCAATCTGCACTTGCAGCCTAGTCGGACTGGTCACGAGGCCCACTCAGGACAGCCCTCTCCCATTTCGCCTTTGAGCAATCCGGAAAACGACTGGCTACGGTACGGTGATGCTGCCCCACCTGTGCCTCCCCTGAATCCTCGACGCAAACGTGAAGGTTCTGGTCCAACGAACAAAGACACTCGTCAGTACCAAGATCGCAGAGCAGACGAAGACATGCACGGCTCGGCGCGACCGCCGTTCTTGGAGTCTGGACGTGGACAGGAAGCCAACCGCTCCCCGGCCGCATCCAGCGACGCTGAGGATATGGCTGTAACAGACCACAAGAGGGGACTGCGCGCGCCGAATGGACATGGTGGCATGCAGCCTCATAGTCCAGGATTCCGCGGCCCACCTAGTCCATGGCAAAGACCTTCCAACCCGAGTCCCAACCAGTTTGTCGCTGCTGGACCTCCTGCGAGCAGAACAGTCCTCACACCCGGAGTCAAGACTCCAAGTAACGTGGCTCCAGGCGGCATGTTTTGATCCCGTCTCAGTTTGTCATTGTTCCTTTCCTTTCTTGTTGATTATTTTTGTTCCATTGCGTTAATTCGTACCGCCTTATCTGGATTTTGGGCTTTTTAACACAGCCCGCAGAAGATGGATGGGGGATCTAGGAAAAGCGAGAGACCTATGCATCGTCATATGAGCACATGAAAAGAGATACCAGCCCTGTACATTATTGCTTCTTCTGTGACCTCCGCCAGTTGCCGGAGGTCGTTTCTTCTGCTTAGGGACTTTTGGGGGATGCTACCGTACTGGACTGGTTCCGGCGTTACGGACTCATACATGAAAGGAAGGAGGAAAACCGCGAGGGTTAGAGTACGAAAAATGTAAACTTTCCATCTCCCCAACCATTGAGATTTACTACCATGAAAGGTTCCCACTTACAAATCTCTCGTCATCCACACATTTCCCTCTTTCTCTCCACCCTCATAGACTCGAAAACCCACCTTCTCATAGAAAGCCACAACCTTGGAATTCTCCCCTGCCACACCGATGTGAATCCCCCGACCGTAGTCCACCTTACCCTCCCCTTCCACCCCAGCAAGCCTCACACTCTCCACAAAACGCTCAATCATCTTCCTTGCATGGTCGCCCGATACCTCCCCACCAGCTCCCTCTTCCCCTCCGTCCCCTCTAGCAACAGCCATCTCGGACTATACGCTATCTGTGCCATGCACCGGGCGTTGACCTTCTTCTCACCCTGCTCATCAACCGTGGACCACGGCTCGAGGGTGTCCAACTGCTCAGGCACCGGGACATCCTCCAAGCCCCGAGGGGATCGCAGGACGGAGCTGATGTAGGAGGGGTAAGCAGCCGCGAAGGCGAAGACGTCCGGACACCCGATCACGTAGCCTACGGCAAGACCGCTGCCGTCGTCGAGGACGAAGCAGGTCTGCGGTGAGAGGTGGAGGTATTGTAGGGTCCAGAGGTAGGGGGCGAGGGTTGTGGCGGAGGGGGAGGAGGAGAGCGTTGGAGGGAGGGTTGCGCGGCACTAAGGGGGTGGGTTAGAAGGTGGTGATATCGGGGGAGGGGGGGAGGATGACGGACTATGTGCATCGCGGCGGTGGTATCGGTGGGGAGGATGGGGCGGATGAACGCCATTTTTGGTTGGATTCTGGTTCTTTTCTGTTTTGGGATTGAGGTTGTTGCGAGGGTCAGGTAGAAAAACCGTGAATGAAAGATCAAGCGTTGGGCTGACAAGTATTGATTTGGGGTGAGAGTATAGTACCTGTGTCTACCATCACCCCCCTCTTATGCGCGACAGGGGCATGTCTTAGCAAAAGTCCGGTTCGTGGGGGAGACGGCCCTGTAAACCGAGCCTTTCACTGCCCGGCCGCTCCAAGTAGATCAATCACGCACTTGCCAAATATGTAGAGTTGAGACCAGAGGAGTTAAAATGGCTGGGTATTCTTCATACTTTAGTATGGCACGATTAACTATATTTTGAAATTGCTTCTTCCCCTTAACTGTCATTACTCATTACCCTACTGCTTCTCCTCCTCAATCTCAATCCTCTTCACATCCTCCACGACATGAGTGTACGGATCAATCTTCGTGCCAGCAAACTTCCTCGCCGACACCTTGTTCTCAAACAACAAATCCAACTCCGCATATGTCCTGCCCTTCGGCTCGGGTAGTCTGAAATACACCCAGATGGCGCTCAACAGACAGCTCCCACCCCAGAAGAACGCCGCTCTAGCACCCCAGTTCCAGGCCGTGCTTGACAGCTGATAGTTGGTCATGACGTTGACGAAGATGTTGCTAGCGTTATACGCCGCTCTCGCCAGCACAATAGACTTGGCCTTCAGACGCGTGCTGGAGAGTTCCGACACGAGGGAGTAGGTGACGGGACCGACGGTGAAGTCGTAGACAAAGGTGAACACGATGAGCAGCGCGCCGATGGCCCAGACCGAGGAGTTGGAGGTGGCGAAGGAGAGAGAGCCGACGATGATGAGGAGGAGGAACTGCGCGCAAAGACCGGAGAAATGGATCGTGCGCCGACCGACATGATGCATCAGGAACCAGGAACCTGCTGTGCCGACCATGCCTAGCGCGTATTGGCCCATGGAGAGGGAGAAGGAGTTGGAGGTCGACATGCCGGCTTGGACCATGAAGTAGGAGAAATAGCTGGAGCGAGTTAGTGGATTGAAACCTACTGTGAGCGTGGATGATACAAGACTTACCCCATGATATTCTGCCCACCAAGCGTCTGAACCAGCCAGATACCCACCACGATCTCCGTCCGGCGAAGGTCAATACCCTTGAAGCAGTCGCGGAACCGAACGCCCGTCTGCATCGACTTCTCCAGCTCGTTGGTGTGCTCGATCATGGCAATCGTATCGTCGGCGTTGAAGTCGGGTTGATTTCGGGATGTGAGGCGGAGGAGGCTCTTCTTGGCCTCCTCGCGGTTTCCGTGCCGGACGTGCCACCAGGGACTCTCGGGGGCGAACAGGAGGCCGACCAGGATGGGGACGGGCCACACCCATTGCACAGCGAAGGGGATGCGGTAGGCCCATTCATCGGTTCGGTGGACGGAGCCCTTGTTTACGGCGGCGGCGAAGAATTGTCCGATTACCCAGCACACTATAAGGAAAGTTAGTACAAGGTATTGGTGAAGATGGGCTGGAGACCCAGAGAGAACGCACTGTTGATGAAGGTGGTAAGATAGGGTCGTAGTTTGACCGGCGCTACCTCGGATGCATATGCAGGAGTCACACTATCGGTCCTGTTAGCACAAGGACTCTTCACTGTATCGAAGCTCAGGACATACGACTGGAAAGCACCCCAAGGGATGCCGCAAAGCACCTCGCCCAACACCAGGATCTTGACATTCGGCGCGAAGAACAACACAAAGACGAATGCAATCATGAGAATGAGCGAGCCAATCGTCGTCATCTTGTAGCCTGTCCACTCCTTGTCAGTCACCCTACTTCCTCTAGAAATAATACCCAGCAGAACTCACCAAACCGATCCGCCGTCCAACCCGCAATGATCAACCCAATGATCTCTCCCGCCCGAGCGCCATTGGACAGACCGCTCTGCCAAGCCGCCGAGATGGCATACTTGCCCGTGTGCGGGTTCAGCTCGCCGTATTTCTTGTTGAAGACCTGGCTGGCGTACAGGCTGCCCAGCAAGGCGAGGTCGTAGCCCTCCATGATCAACGTCGAGGAGAGAAGCATGGACCAGCCGATGGCCTTGGGGTAGGTCTTGACGGCGGTCAGGAGGGACATGTTGTGCTCGGCGTCCGAGGCGTGCTTGGCCTCGGTCGCGAGCATCTTCTCGTCGTGGTGCGTGGTCGAGGGCATGTCGACCTCGATGGGCTTTTGGGAGGTGGTGCCGTCGTGGGACGGTGAGAGTTTGAAGTCGGCCATGGTCACGGTGAGGTGTTGAGGGAAAGAGGAAAAGAAGGAGCTGGAGGTGGAAGGGCCTGTGAGCAAAGGGAGTCACAGGTCCTGGGGAAAGGGGTGCAACTGGGCTCTTTATGTATCTTGAGTCTTGTGTGTCAAGAGGAAATGCGTGTGCTGGATGTCATTTTCTTCACACGGTCTAGTGCCCATGTGGCAAGGCATGGGATTGACAAAAGTGAGCCCAGGCGGAGGGTAGCGAGGGTCTGGGGAAGCGGAGGCAGGATGGTGAAAAGGCTTGGCAGACTACCTGGGGATGTGGGGAGAAGTCGGGGCCGCACTGGGGTCATCAGAGCATTTTTCTCTACTATGCGGCGTATCGGAAGTGCGAATGGTCCTTGGCCTTTCAATTCTGGGGTCACTAGATCCGGCACATGGCTCTGCAGAGATTTCGAATCGGGAAACATGCAGGATTCTCCCCAGTCAAACTCAAAGGAGTCGGATGAGAATGTGGATCTTCGTCAGCCAAGACGATGATAGCGCCGCGTGTTGGCAAGGATGTCGGAGTTCTGGGCGGAGCTGCAAACCAGAAACGGCATGACATGGTCGGAGTGCGGTCGGAGTCTAGCATTGTCTCATTCGTTGGGGTATTGCAACTCCGACAATCTCCAGTCTCCAGTTCTCCAACTCAGATGATGATCAGATCGCCACGAGATATTTGGAGAATGTTTAAAGATGGCCAGAAAAACCGAGATGAAAACATAGTAAACGAAGGATAACCCGTCTTACCGGATACTCACCCCGTGACAATTCGTCTTCTCTCGCGTCGTCCACCATCATGGGAAGCATTGATGTTGCGCCGGCCACAGAGGCTCCCAATGCATTTGTCGGGAAGGTGCCGTATTGGAAGGATGCGACTTTCTACCAGATATACCCGGCGTCGTTCCAAGACAGCAACGGCGATGGTTGGGGTGATATACCTGGTGTGCTGCAGCGCATCGACTACCTCGCCGACCTAGGCGTTGACGTCGTTTGGTTATGTCCGATCTTTGACAGTCCCCAAGCCGACATGGGTTACGATGTATCCGACTACACCAAGATCTACGCTCCCTACGGAACCATAGAGGACGTAGATGCATTAATATCAGCCTGCCACCAGCGCGGCATGAAGCTCATCCTAGATCTGGTGGTGAACCACACCTCCATCGAGCACGCCTGGTTCAAGGAATCCCGCTCCTCCAAAACCAACCCTAAAAGAGACTGGTATATCTGGAAACCAGCCCGGTACGATGCCAACGGCAACCGCATACCACCCACGAACTGGCGTAGCTACTTCGCCGGTTCAACTTGGACATGGGACGAGTTGACCCAGGAGTACTACCTCCACCTCTACGCCCCAGAACAACCCGACCTAAACTGGGACAACGCCGAGACCCGGCAAGCCATCTACCGCGACACCATGCATTTCTGGCTCAAGCGCGGCGTCGACGGCTTCCGCATCGACACGGTCAACAAATACTCCAAACGCACCGACTACCTCGACGCCCCCACCACAGACCCCACCTCCCCCTACCAACCCGCGCCCGAGATGTGGTGCAACGGCCCGCGGATCCACGAGTTCATCCAAGAAATGAACCACGAGGCCCTCGCCCCCTACAACGCCGTCTCCGTCGGCGAGCTCTCCAACACCCCCTGCCCCACCCAAGTCCTCCCCTACGTCTCCGCCGCCGCGAAGGAACTCGACATGGTCTTTGAATTCTCCACCATCCGCCTGGGCACGGGCGACGGCTTTGGCGCCAAATACATCTACAACCCCTTCCCGCTCACGCGGCTCAAACACCTCACCGAGAAATGGACCACCTTCATCGAGGGCACCGACGCCTGGGCCACCGTCTTCTGCGAGAACCACGACAACGGCCGCGCCGTCAGCCGCTTCGGCGACACCTCCACCCGCGAGCTCTGGGCGCGATCCGCCAAGACCCTCGCGCTCTGGCAGACCACCATGACGGGCACGCTATTTCTGTATCAAGGGCAGGAGATCGGCATGGTCAACATGCCGCCGTCCTGGGGCATGGAGGAGTACAAGGACATCGAATCCGCCAACTTCTACGCCGAGGCGGTGAAATCGGGTGATCCGGCCCGCGTGCAGGCCACCGTCCGCGGACTGCAGATCCTGGCGAGGGACCACTCCCGCCTGCCGTTCCAGTGGGATGACTCCCCGAACGCGGGGTTCGCGAGGGAGGGCGCCAGGCCGTGGATGAGGGTGCATGATAATTATCGGGAGATCAACGTGGCGAGACAGTTGGAGGATCCGGAGTCCGTGTTGGAGTTTTATAAGAAGGCGTTGAGAATGAGGAAGACGTATCGGGATGTGTTTGTTCATGGCGTGTTTAGACTGTTGGAGCCAGAGAGTGAGTCTTTGTTTGTTTATGTCAAGGGGGCGGACTCGCAGCTTAGTGGGAGGAGGGCGCTGGTGGTGATGAACTTCTCGGCGGATGCGCAGCCTTGTCCGGATGTGGCGAGGACGTTGAAGTGTGATGAGAGGAGTGTGGTCTTGTTGTCACATACGCTGGGAAGCGGCGCGACGGTGGAGGATGGCGTCCTCCAGCCGTGGGAGGGGAGGGTGTATATTACCGGGGACTAAGTACCTACAGGACAGTTTGAGGTTGTTGGCATGATACTGGCATTAGGCACACTGTTATAGAAGAGAGATACCTCGGATAAGTAAACTCAAGAAATGATGTGTCAATTGCAAGCTCATGTATGCCGTATCTGGGAGACGTTCTAAATCTGTCGAATCAAACGAACAACAAGTGTATAAGCTCCGTCAAAGAACCACTAGTGATTATCGTTGCTATTCCAAAGTGACCTTCGGCGAGGAACAAAAATGGGTATGTGCTAAGCCGAAACAGAAACACGAGCAGCCAGCAAAGCAAACACACCAACACACCCTAACACTTCCATCCCATATATACCACAACCTCACCCCATGAGACTCACAATCTTACTCTTGCCCACCACTCCCTTGGCCAACGTCTGAATCGACCCACTGCTAAGCAACTCCAGCACCTGCAGGTTCGCCTCAAACTCCCTGGTGATGAAGTTCCGAATCTCAATAGCCACCAACGAATCCAGCGGGTAATGCGACAGTGATCTAGTGACATCCATATCCTCCGCGTCTAACATCAACACCGTGGAAATTTTGTCCACTAACCCCTTGCATACCGCCTCCTCTGCCTCTGCCTGCGTCTTGGCAGATTTCAGCGCCGCGTTGAAGGACACCACTGCATTGGCGGAGGCATCCAGGGCCGCTGCTTCTTCCGCCGCTAGTCGCATGGCTTTGAACTTGGCGTCTTCTGTCCAGAAGGGTCGAAGGGTAGAGGTGATTCGCATGCCTGTGATGGTGTGGTTGTCACAGGAGGCCAATTTGCCCGTGATGGATGCTTCGAGGAGTGCCAGGACCTCGGCTTCACAGATGGTATCGCTTCCTAGATTGCGGGCTACTTCGGCGGCCTTGGCGAGGTCATCAGCCAGGTAACCAGCGTCGGAGACGGCGGTCAGGTCGAGAGAGGAGGCAGGGAGTCCGAGCGCTAGACGGTGCTGAACAAGTGCGTTCAGGAAAGTGTTGGCTGCGCTGTAGGCTGCTTGGCCACGGTTGCCGACAGCACCAGCTGCGGACGAGATGGCGACGAAGAAGTCTAGCGGGGTTGAAAGTAGCGCCTGGTGGAAGTTCCAGCCGCCTTGGACTTTGCCTTCGATTACTTGGGTATAGTCGTCATGTGTCATCTTTTCAAACAGGACATCCTGTTCGGGGTTTAAGAGTCAGTGGACATGCGATATGCATTGGTCTGAAGGAGATAATAACTTACGCGAAGGACCATGGTGCCATGCACGACACCACGTACTGGAGGCAACCCTTCCAATCCGGTAGCGATGAGGCTATCGACTTCGCCCTGGTCTGCGACGTTGCATCTTCGGACAACAATCTCTGCGCCGACAGCAGCCAGCTCATCTACAAGCTCTTTCACCTTTCCGGTCACGGAGCCACTGCGAGAGACTAGGACGATGTGTCGCGCCCCTTTTCCAACCATCCATCTTGCCATGCTTCGTCCCAACCCACCGGTACCGCCAATCAGAATATAGGTAGCGTTGAGTTGCAGTAATTGGCTCGCCTTCTTGGACGGTGTAGCCTGTACCGTCATAAGGTTAGTGATAGCAGGTTACGGAAAGAAATAAGGGTGCCATACCTTGACAACATCATCCGGTCGAGGAACCACAACTAGCTTGCCCTGTGTTCGGCCAGTTTGTAATGTCTTCAAGGCTGTCTCAACCTCCGACATGGGGAACACAGTAATTGGCGTGATGGGCCGAATCTTGCCATATCTGAGAAGCTGACCAGCATCGTTGATGACACGCTTGATGACCTTGGGTCTTTCATCAGCAACGGCAAGCAGATCAACCGAGATATAGCTCGCATTGTGATCGACGTGACTCATCTCCAGCCTAGTCTTTGCCGTCTGATCTCGTTTCCCGATATCGATGAACCGTCCAAACTTGTTCAGGCAGGCCCAGGATTCCCGGAGAAGCTCGCCAGTCAGGGAGTTGAGAACCACATCCACACCTTGTCCGTCAGTGAGTTCCCTAACCGCAGTCCCAAAGGACGTGGAGCGGCTGAAGAAGATATGGTTGTCAGGAATACCGTACTCCGTGATGAGCAATTCCTTCTTCTCAGCGCTGCTCACAGTGGCGAAGACCTTGGCGCCCACCATCTGCGCCAAACAAATGGCAGCCTGTCCGACAGCACCGGTGGCAGCGTGGATGAGGACCGTCTCGCCTTCGCACAAACGGCCGAGGTCGACCAGGGAATAGTAAGCGGTGCAGTACGCCAATGGTAAAGTAGCAGCAGCCTCGAATGAAAGGTCGGAGGGGATCTTAAACACCTTGTCGCCAGCTGTTCTTGTTCTGGTTGCAAAGGCACCTTGTGTCAATGCGGCAACCCTGTCACCAACGCGGAGTTTGGACACGCCACTACCCACAGCCATGATGACACCGCTGGCTTCAATACCTGCTTGGTCCATGGTGAGTACACCCTTGGCAGCCAGGCTATCGCGGTAGTTGAGACCAATCGCCTTGACCTCGATCTCCACGTCGCCAGGGGCCAGAGGTCGTTCACAGCTGGCGTCGTCAACGAAGTGGACAGTTTCCAGGGCGCCTGGAGACGTAACCTCCAGCTTCAATAGTCTCCCGTCTTCAGAGAACTTGGTAGTTTCAAGAGTCGACGGATTCGTCAACCGATTGACATACTCATTCATGTCAGCATCATGCACGACGCGAGGCGTGAAGAATTCACCATCCCTCTCCATGTACTCCAGCTCGCTGGTGTTGGTTGCGCCGGAGCCAAAGACAGCCGAGAGCACTCTCAAGATGGCGGTGGCGGTGTCATGTTCGGACAGGAGTTTCTCGGCATCCAAATCTAGCGTGGAGAACTTGAGGGCTGTCTCCGAACGGATGGTGCGGCTCAGGCCAGTCACCATGTTGGCCTCGGGCGATGATGATTTGGCATAGGCTCCACGGACGGTCCACAAGACGCCTTGAACTGTATTCAGAATCTTCTTCAAGGTGGAAAACTCAGTGGGGGATAGTGTTGCTAGGAACGGTTGGTGAAGTTCATTCAGGAAGATCAAGACCTTTCCTGCGGCGTTAACCTCGTCTATTGACCCAACTTCGGGCAGACGGCCGGTTGTTTGTTCTATAACATTCGCGACTTCGTGAGCTACCAGTTGCTGCGAGTTGCCGTCCGTGTGGATAATGGCGTAATCAACGTCGGAAGGAAGGTCAAGCGACGACAGGCCGTTGAAGCCGTTCGTCTCCGCGCTGCTTATTCTGTGTAATGGCTCTAGGATAGGCTCCCACTCTAGCTTGTAGCATAGCTCTCTGGCTGCCGTACACTCCAGCTGTGTCTCTCCATCCATTATAGGGGCGATCGTGAGGCCGCGAATAGCGATGACTGCTTCGTGGGACTGGCTGCTGGGAGTGGCATCCATGTCGACGAGGGTAGACTTTGGTTGCGCCTTGGAGATGTCAGCTCGGCAGTATGCCTGCACGGTACTTCCTGGTTCCTTGGTTAGAGATGTAACCCTTGACGAAACGGCCATGTATTGGATGGAAGATGGAAGGTAGATGGTGCTGATATCTGCCTGGCCGGCGCCCAAGATGGGCCAGTACATCTCGATCAAGGATTCCAAGACAGCCGGTTGAAGAATAACATCAGACATATAGTGATTCGGCATCTCCTGTGCAACGTCTGGGACGGTGATGACGCTGGAAGAGTAGGTGCCCACAGCCTGGCAGTTGGTGATGCCCTGGAAACTCGGACCGTACTCGACACCAAGCTCTGCCAGCGAGTTATACATGCTCTCGGGTGAGAGGGGCGGGGTCCCACTTGCGCTAATAGTGGCTGATGCAGCCCTAGCAAGGGCCTGAGAGTCCTGGATTTGGCGCTCCATATCGACATCGTTGGCATCAGCGGCGGAAGCCGAAACGAGACCAACACAGTGTTCCGTCCAGCCCTTGTCTTGGGACCATGAGCAGATGCGGAACTCATCCCAAACATCTGAAGCCACTAATGTGCTTTCCTGGTGTGGCCGAAGGCTAATGGTCATTTCCAAGTCCTTATCCGGAATCACGAGCGGTTTGATGACGGCCACATCTTTGAGTTCGAACCTGTCAAAAGCCATATCCTTGGAGGCTGTGCGCTGGGCTGCCGCTTCGAGTGCCATGCTTACAAAGCCAGACATGGGGAAGACTGTCATGGACTGTATCTTGTGATGCTGTAGCCATGGTAGATCATCCAGGCGGACAACGTTCCTCCAAGTAGGTTGTAGATCGTTCGAGTAGTTGGCTAGATTTCCAATCAAGTCGTTTCTAGGGGCTTTGCGGTGCTTGTGTCCGAGAGTCATGCGGGATTCTTGCCAGTACTTGGTGGAGTAGTTCCATGGATACCGTGGGAGGTCGGTGAGAAGCGTGGGAGCCTTGGCAGCTGTGGGGAAGTTGATGGCCGAAAAGTTCAATGAAGCGCCCTTGGTGAAAAGGGTGGCTGCCACGTCCATGGCACTTTCCACGGCATCCTTCTTGCGGATCAGGGCCGAGGCATAGGGTACTTTGGCGGCAGCGCCACCGACTGCCTTCAAGATCTGTTTGATGGGACCCTGAAGCGCAGAGTGCGGACCCAGTTCGATGAGCATATTGACACCGGTCTTGTGCTCACCAACTGGCTCGAGCATGCTTTGCAAAGCCTCAGAGAAGCGAACAGGACAGGTGAGGTTTTCCACCCAGTAGTTCGGCTTGAGTTCCGTGCCGTCCACCAGCTGGCCATATAACGACGAATGGAAACGAACAGAGGTAGCGACTGGGGGTTGCAGCTTGGCAATGGAAGCACGATACTCCTTTGCCACCAGATTCATGTGATGAGAATGGTAGGCAACATCCACGACAAGACGCCTGTTGAACATCTGCTTCTCCTCAACCAGCTTCTCCAGCTCAGCAAGAGCAGGCTCGTCGCCAGAAATAGTCAGGCTGGAGGGACTGTTGAAGCAGGCAATCCTGACTTCCTTCTCCGTCAGGCCCTCTATGAGCGGATCGACCTCCTCCTTAGTCCCGCCCACAGCCATCATGCGACCCTTTAGGCCAGGGAAGTTCTCCTTCAAGATGGGAATGAGTCTACCTCGATGGTACGCAACAGCCATGGCGGTTTCAAAGGTGATGATCCCGGCTGCGTAAGCCGCACCAATCTCGCCACTGGAGTGGCCAGCAACGGCTGTGGGGTGGATGCCCCAGGTGCGGAACAGGTCGACCAAGGCTAGCTGGACGGCGGTGCAGGCCGGTTGACTGATATGGGCTTCACTCACGGCGGACATCTTGGCATCTTTGCTTAGCTCGTCCACCAGAGACCATTCGGCACCGAGGGTCGCCAGCCACTTGTCCGCCAGATCCAGACTCTGCTTGAATACGGGGTACTGCTCGTAGAGCTCACGGCCCATGGCATGCCACTGGGCACCTTGACCAGTGAAGATGAAACCAATCCGTAATGGCTCGATCTCTTTGCCGGGAGTGCATTTCTCCCCATTCAGGGCTTCGATGAGTTCAAAAGAGTTGAAAGCGGGAACGGCTACTCGCCACTGGAGGAGGGACCTGCGCTGACCGAGAGTATAGGCAATGTTGCTCATGAGATCGTTCTGGAAGATCTCAGGCCTTTGCTCCAGGTAGATGACCAGGTTCTTCATCTGCTGCGACAAGGCAGTCTTGTCGTTGGCCGTCAAGACGTACAACTTGCGGCCTTGGCCCGGCGATGTGTTCTCAGGTGACTCGTCGCCAGCAATGCGAGTCTGGGGCTTTTGACCGCGGAATGGACCTGCCTCCAGGACAATGTGTCCATTGGTACCGCCAAAGCCAAAGTTGTTGACGCTGACATACTTCTTGCCCCTGGGCCAGGGTCGCTGTCCGACTGGTACCTTGAGATTCCACTCCTTCCACGGAATCTTGGTGTTTGGCTTCTTGAAGTCGTAGTTGGGTAAGATGAAGCCCCGTTCCAGCATCAGAGCAGCCTTTATGACTGCAACAATACCAGAGGCACCCTCCAGATGGCCGATGTTGGACTTGACAGAGCCGATCCACAATGGATCTCTGGGCGTACGGTCCTGCCCAAGTACATTATGAATGGCAGTGACCTCGATTGGGTCACCCACTCTTGTACCCGTGCCGTGAGCCTCGACAAATCCACAATCAGCGGGGTTAAGACCTGCACCTCGATAGACCTTTTCCATGAGGATCTCTAGAGATAACGTTAGCCATGCTTGGCATTCTCAAGGGCGTTCCTATGTAGAACAAACCTTGTGCTTCCCCACTCGGCATGGTGATTCCGGGGGTCTTTCCGTCTTGGTTGATGCCGGTGCCAGATATAACGGCTCGGATGGGGTCGTTGTCCCGAATGGCCTGGTCAAGCGGCTTAAGCATGATCATGCCGCACCCCTCTCCACGACCAAATCCAGTGCCCCTGTCGTCAAACGACCAAGATCGTCCATTGTCAGATAGCAATCTGAAGTGGGATTAGTCCAGAAGGCCCCGACAAAAACATGCACGTAGACTAACCGGCAAGTAGAGAACGAGATCCAGAACTCTGGCAACATGTTGAGGTGGCAGCCACCAACGAGGGCACTGCTCGACTCTCCTGTACGTAGACTCTGGCAGGCCAAATGCAGCGCAACCAGACTGGAGGAACATGCTGTATCGGCAGTAAAGCTGGGTCCCCGTAGGTCAAAGAAGTGCGAGATTCTGTTGGACTGCATGGCATATGCGCATCCTGGGCAACCCTTCTGTTAGCATATGCCCACCAGTTTCAGCAATATGGGGCAAGTAGACACACCTGTGGCTTGATGCATCGGAATCGTGTCTGGATCCCTGAATAGATGAGACTCATACTCAGGGAATGAACCTCCAACGAAGACACCGACATCTTTGCCCACAATGGTATGCTTGGGGATTCCAGCACTTTCCAGAGCTTCAAAAGTACATTCGAGGAGAAGTCGTTGTTGGGGATCCATCGAGATGGCCTCCTTTTCCGTGAGGCCGAAAAATGGAGCGTCAAATGCCGCGAGGTCGACGTTGAGGAAGCTACCTCCTACCGGGTTGAAGCTGCCACCCTTTCCGGGGTTAGGGTGATAGAAACTCTCGGCGTTGAATCTGTCTTTGGGTATTGCTGTCCACCCTGTGCGGGCGCGTGTACATAACTCCCAGAACTCGGCCGGTGTGGCTACATTACCGGGCAATCGACAGGCCATTCCGATGATGGCGATTGGCATGGACTTTTTGGAGCCTGGGTCAGCTCCATTAGTCGAGCCATTAGTTGTTTTGTAGCCATTGGTGCTATGACCGTTCCCATTGCTGGCAGTCTCAGTGTGGCCGTTTGTTTGTCCATTTATAGAGTGACCGTTTGTATGCCCGTTTGTGGTATGTCCATTAGCGTCCCCATCACTCATGCCATGGTGCTGACTTCCTTCACCAAGACTGCCGTTCCAGCCAGCAGTGGAGAAGAAGCCATTGGTCCTATCACCATTGGGGCTGGCGGCGTTGGAGCTGTCCGGGGTGATGGCGATGGGAGGCATTGAAGATCCTGCTGCGTCAAGGCGATGAATCTCTCAGCTCTACAGCACTGCGCTGTTAAGCATCCGACGTGCCTTGAGACTTGGAAGATTGCGGTCAACCTAATATTGAGAGATGGAAATACCTAGTCCAAATTAAGTGACTGTTGGTTTTTCTGTGGCTCAGCGATAGTCTTATATCCAGTGCCATTTCCTATGACAGAATAGAGTGCGGAAGAGGAGGCCAGGGTAGTTCGCATGTGATTCTCCGTCCGAGCGGAGGACCGCACGATACCCTTGGTCTATCTGACCCGTGTGGTGCTCGACATATCAGATCATTGCAGACTGTCCCCTGCCCCTTAGCTCAACTTCCTTGTTTGCTCCAGGATAACGGGACCTCGACTTGCGAGTTTTCAGAAGCGGAAGGTGAGAGCTCCATGATGGCCTCGAATACGTCACACGTTATCTCAACCGGGAAGAACAATATCGCAAGCGGTATCCTCCAGTGGCCCCGGGTGGTCTTCCGGCAGTGCGACGCGGTAGCCATAGGACGACATAAGTAGCGGCTGGAACGTCGGACATCTTTCTCCATGGGCTTCAAGAAGCGAAGCGCTCAGTTGCTGAGATACAGCCATAAGACTCAGGTCACGGCCTGAAGATGGTACAGTCGCGGCGGCTAATGTGATATGTTGCTAGACCGATACATCATTGCCCTGTTCTGCAATCTGCTGCCCACTATAGATTTGCTGATATAGATCTGACAAACGCACATGTAGCCAGGTGGAAGGAATAGCCAATTGTTGCATCGATAGCGAAAAGAGATGTCGTTGGAAGTCGCGGATGAATAACCACAATCGGTACTTGATGCCAGCGGTACCTGAGCGCAGCCCCACAGCTCAATCTGCCGAATCATGATCCGGGGCCCAAACGCTGGCTGGAGGTCTGTGCGCCGATTACGCCAGCGGTGGAGCTCTCAAAGCTTAAAACAACATGACAGCTTGGCAAGAACAACCGGCGGCAGGAATGGGATTCATTCGGCACGCAATCTATTTCAGATGAGAATGGCAACCTCTTCTACGTCAAGAAGATTGACTCTTCATCTATTTGAGCCAGCTTAAGCATTTTCCTCCCTGCGAGATGGCGAGCTTGCGTTATCCACGATGATCAAGTTGATAGAGTCCAACGGGTAGGAGGGCCAATGCCTACAGACACGCTCTGGCAGCTATGATAGCTTCCCCGGGCCGAAAGGTCTGGACCCCGGATGAATGGACCTGCATTGTCATTATCACAATCCTAGTCAAACATCCCACGTTGTTACGTTTTTCGCGGCCGATGAGCCAATGATAGTACAACAGCCAACTCGTTCCTGGCAGACAATATCGCAAGGTTGTCAACAACATCTGTCTCTGACCAAGTTATGGAGAAGCACGTCTTGACGTGTACCGACGCTTGCCGCAACTGATACGGCCCAAGACAGCAGGAGCGAAACTCCGAGGCACGCTGCCGTGTCTGTCCCTATCGGCCCACCCAACCATTCAGTACTGGACGGCACTGTGGACTTTGTTCCGGCTAACGAACGTTGTGTTTCAAGCACAAATGCATGACTGAAGGGTTACCAACATGTACCCTTCGCGTGTATACAGCAAAGATAGGCCGAGCAGGAGCATTGGGTCTGGAACATGTGAACCCCCATCCACCCACATCTGCAAGGTATCAACTTGGCGCAGGGCAATCTATCTCCCACACACTCGCTTAGCCTGGGAGTGACGCGGCCTTGTCATGCCTGCAAAGCTTTCTCTCGATTACCAAGTCGTGCGAACTCACAAATCCATGCCGTTCCTGGCGTGGCTGGCAGGGAGTACTTCCAAAAGGAGTATGATCCGTGGGATCACATACCCTAACGGTTGTCGAAGCTCTGTCCGCTTTGCGCGGAATGCACTCCGGATGATTTCCATGGTTGCAGCTAGGTCGTTTCCTTACTCACTTCTCGCTTTGCTGCGCACTGTCTTGTATGCAGCTTTCGACACATCTTAAGGCGCATCGGCTGTTGTCATACGTTCACCTCGCCCTCTACACAGAACAAGAGATTGCTCACCACGACACCCAAAATGCCGATGAGATTTTTGTGTCTGCCAGGGGCCTATGGCAGCTCCGACGTAGGTTAATCCTATCCTCTGGAAATCCTCGCATTGACGTGATGTAATGAAGACTAACCCTCAGCCAGAAATTTCAAGTCCAGCTAGGTACAATGAAGTAGCCTCACCGAGACTCATCGGTGGACCTACTAACAGGAAACGACACAGCACCTATCGTCAAGGAACTCACAGAAGATGGCACTGCTATGTTCCACTTCATCAACGGACCCTGCAAGGCGGTCCCACCAGAAGGTTTCGAGGAGTATTTCGGCAATCCTCCGTATTTCCGCTTCATGGAACCAGACGAGGATGTAGAGAAGACCGACCACGACGACGTCTTGTCTCGTATCCGTGACTTCCCGGACTGTGAGACCCCGGAGGATACCATGCGGGAGTTGATGAGAGAGGGCGTTGCTACCGCTCACCGGAGCACTGACAACGCGCTGAAATACCTTCTCAAGATCATGGAGGAACGCGGGCCATTCGACGGTATCATTGGGTATTCTGAAGGTGCAACTGTTGCCGCAACCCTTCTCTTGCATGAGCAGAGGCGATCTGCCAAGAAGGGCATCCAGCCGATGTTCAAATACGCCATCTTCTTCGCTGGCTGGCCGCCCTTGGACCCAGACACCCATGCCATGGTGTTGAGTGACGAGTCAGACCTCATGATACAAATTCCAACATGCCACATCAGTAAGTTAAGGGACGTGAAGGACGAGAGAAACCCCACGCTAACCGCTCGCCTAGTTGGCTCTCTGGACCCGTATGTGCATGGCTCACTTGCTCTCTTCAATGTCTGTGATCCGGATACGGCATATCTCTTTGACCATGCCAAGGGTCATACATTGCCGCGAGACAAGGATACTGTGAGAGAGTTGGGTGACGTTGTCAGAGAGGCTATGGTCAACTATGAGATTGCATGACGTGCGGAATGCTTGAAACTCATATTTTGGCTTAACCATTCAACCAGGTTCGTCCGTCTCATGATGTGTCTCAAGGCAGAATTACGGCTACAGGTTGGTAGAGGGTAAATCACGTTCAGTCCACATCCCGCTGCTTTGCCTATTTCCGCTGTATAACCTAAAACCGAGGGCTACGTGACGCGTAGGGCACACATACACGAACGACCGGTCAAGCACGTGTTTGTTCAAGCACGTTGTTTCCAGGCTCAAACTTGATAGGCAACTGCAAACGATAGCAATATGGGTAACCGGGCAATTGGTCCATTGCAATCGAGGTAAACACTACGATGGGGCGAGCTATCAAGGCTTATCCCAACACAAACGAGAGATATGCTACTCATGTCACGAAACAGACGAAGGATCAGATCTATCGGTCCAGCTTCCGGACGCTGGGGCCAAAAAGTGACAGGGTGTTGCACGTTGATATAGGCAAACCATGTCAATATACCGGCAAGTCACATTAGCCTAAGACCGCAACCGGCCGCCACCACCACTTCTCGACTGTATGCATATTGGCCGTTATCTCACCTTCCACAGACTAGGACCCTGTTAAGCCTCATAAAAGCCAAGATTTTACAAGTATTAACGCTGGACATTACTCGCTTGGGGTAGCGAATGCAACATCATCTACCGCGTCGGTCCAACAGCGATATCAAGCTCGCACAAACAGGGAACCCTTTCCTGTTTGAGATTGCCCGTTTAGATTGGCATATAGATTGGATGAGTTACCTTGCAAGGAACTGGAAGTTCCCTTTGTACCCTTCTGGGCTTTTGCTACGAATGACGCTGATAGTAAACCTCCATCCAGACGTGGCGGCTCAAGCTTGGAGGGATGTCCGTTCAGGGACGTGCAATAGTTGCTATCCCCGTCGTACCCACATCAAGCCTGGGATTCTTTGCTGTCCGACTATCGTAGTTTACAGAGCTTACACATCACATGAAGACGATCACATCACCTACTAATCTTAACCCAGGTACTCGGCACAACGTGGCAAGCAAAAGATTCGTTGGCCTGGAACACGTGAATTTACACACGACTCTTGCGTCTTCATTAGTCTCTCAAAATGGTCAAAAGACTAAATTCTTGAAATCCACATCACCTGAGCAGTAATGGCCACGGCCGCCGCAGTTATGTCGCAGCCTGAAGGGACAGCTTCCACTGTTCGCGGAGACATCACTCCCGTTGCGGACAGCGAAATGACAGAGATCGGCCAGCTTGAGGGTGATGAAGCCTCGTCGAAGGACGTCCCTCACCTAATAAACGAATCAGATCCCTTGGAAGCGCATCAACAAGTCTTAGATGAGAAAGCAACGCCGCAAGACGGAGTTCACGACGCCGATACATCAGTCCCTGCTATTGTCCCTCGGACAGACACCGGCGATCAGCCATCAAAGACCGACAAGAACCCGTTTGGTCTCAAGCCCGAGTACAAGACTGCCCTCAAGGACTTCATCGTTCGTATTTTGCTACGCTTGCTCATCTTACATTGCGTCTTCTCTAACGCCAGTCCCAGCGGATCTTCTCGTACTCAACATGGTCCGACAAAGGGCTTGTTGTAGCGGCCACAGTGGCATCGATAGGAACTGGTGTCACGATGCCTGTCATGAACATCATCTTTGGTGTGTAAATGGTGCTATGCCCCGTCCTATGTCATGCGCCTGCTGATAATCCGCATTTAGGACGAATGGTGGGATCATTCACAGGGTACTACAGCTATGATGCTGCGACAACGGCTCAGATGTTCCGACACAACATCACTCAATGCGCGTAAGTAATTCACGGCATGGTTCCTCCCGGGTGACATGTGCTAAACACTGTACCGTAGTTTATACCTCGTCTACTTGTTTCTGATAAAGCTTTTACTGGACTATGTCGCATATGTGAGTCTCTCCGCCCCTGACGAGAGCCACCGGGCAGCTTAGGGGCCACAACAGAGCTGACAAGAGCCCCGTTAGTTCGGCTTCCGTATCTCCAGCCTCCGCATCTCAGCCGCCATCCGACTGGCCTACATGAGGTCTCTATTCCACCAGCCCATCTCCACCCTTGACGCCCTACCCCCCGGTCAAACAGCCGCTATCATAACCATCACAGCCAGTGTTCTCCAGACCGGAATCTCAGAAAAGCTAGCACAGTTCCTTCAATCCTTATCACTGGTCATCTCAGCAGTGGTGATAGCCTTCGCCTACAACTGGAAGCTTACTCTTGTCACCAGCAGCGGCTTAGTTCTTATCATCGCGGTATATGCCTTGACAACTCCTTTCATGGTCAAGCTTCTTGGAGAGGTTCAGCATGCTGACATCCAGGCTTCCACCGTCGCAAATGAGATCTTTGGAAGCATACGCATGGTTGCTGCTTGTGGTGCCGAGGAAAAAATGGGTAGGCGGTATGCTGGGTGGGTGGATGAGTCGAGAAGGCGGGGGCTGAAGATGAGTCCTCTTGTTGCTGTGCAGCAGGCACCTGGTAAGTCTCTTGATACCGAAGTATTATGAGCCATATAGCTGACCGTGATAGTATTCTTTGCAATATACGCGTTAGTACTCGAGCTGCCTCTTCTCTTATGCGGGACTCACTGTCGCTAACCATGCGAGCAGCACATTTGCCTTGTCCTTCTGGTACGCGTTCAAGATGTACATGAGCTTCCAGATCAAAAGCCCAGAAACCCTAATCATGTATGTCACCCTATCCAGACCCAACTCACCACCCACACTAACCCTTCCCAGAGTCCTCATGAACGTAATGTTGATGACCAGCTCCATAGGTGGTATAACAGCCCCCTTGACAGCCGCTGCACGGGCTGCGGGTTCAGCCACCGTCTTCTACACCATTATAGACGCTCCGAAACCGAATATAGAGGGTCTGAAAGCCCCTGAGGCCACTGCAACGGAGGACATCGTGCTGGACCACGTCAACTTCGCCTACCCCACACGGCCACACATCAGGATCCTTGATGACTTGAGCCTTCAGTTCCCCGCTGGTAAGGTGACGGCTATCGTTGGACCATCCGGATCTGGTAAAAGTACCATTGTGGGTTTGCTGGAGCGCTGGTATGAGCTTGATGGAGATCTAGCTACCAACATCGGAGTACGTTATCCTCACTCACACCCTTGTCGGTAACTTCACCAGCTGACAAAGAACTTAAGACCTTGTGGCTGCGTAACGGCTCCATCACCACCGCTGGTGTTTCACTCAAGGACATCGACCTGAAATGGTGGCGATCACAGATAGGTCTCGTGCAGCAAGAGCCGTTCCTGTTCAACGACAGCATTTACCGCAACGTAGAGCACGGCCTCATCGGTACCGAATGGGAGGATGCGCCACTGGAGACCAAGAAGGAGCTGGTCAAACAGGCATGCGCCGAGGCCTTTGCCGATGAGTTCATCGATCGGCTCCCAGATGTACGTCACGAAGCTTGACAGACACTGGACCACACATGACTGGAGTACTGACGTGTGAGACAGAGATACTCCACCATCGTCGGCGAATCGGGCATCAAGCTCAGCGGAGGCCAACGACAGCGGTTAGCGATTGCTAGAAGCATCGTGAAGAGGCCCAAGATCCTGATTCTGGACGAGGCAACCAGTAGCATTGATGTTCGAAGTGAACTGATGGTGCAAGCCGCCCTGGACAAAGTATCCAAGAATAGAACGACGATCACTATAGCTCATCGCTTGTCCACCGTGAAGAAAGCGGACAACATCGTTGTGTTGAGAAAGGGGAAGGTTGTACAGCAGGGCACGCACGAGGAATTGATGGCGGTTGTGGGAGGTGCTTACTGGACACTTGCCACGGCACAACAGCTCATGATGGGCCGAGGTGAAGACGAGGAGGATGCTGCGATCCTAACCGATGGTTCGGAGAAGAAAAGTCTGGAGGCGAGCGACGGAGTGACAGCGGTCGAGGAGCCCACAACACCAATTTCTTCTGGAAAGGTGGACGGTAAGCCAACGAAGGGTTTAGTGGGGAGTTTTGGTCTCTTGATGCGAGAGCAGAAGGGTCGATGGGGTTGGTATACTGTGCTCCTGCTGGGTGCGCTTGGTGGAGGAGGTAAAGCCCAACTACCCCACGAAGTGATCTACCCTACGTACGCTAACAGTTAGCAGCAAGTGCACCGCTCCAGGCCTATCTCTTTGCCGCTCTCTTGAGCTTATTCCAGCTCTGGGGTCCATACCTGGCCGCTTTAACCAACTTCTGGTGTCTCATGACTGTGATGCTAGCCATTTTGGTTGGTCTCAGCCACTTCGCCATGGGCTGGTCAGCGACAACACTAGCCTTCGTAAGTCAGAGTATCATGCCAGTCTAACGAAAACTAACAATGTCCACCAGCACATCACCCACCAATACCGCGGCGAGTACTTCCACAACATCCTCTCCAAATCCGTCGCCTTCTTCGACGCAGACGAGCATTCCGTTGGCGCCCTCACCGCCCGACTCGCGACAGACCCCAGCCAACTCCAGCAGCTGATGGGCATGAACATGGCCTTTGTCGTCATCTCCATCTTCAACGTCGTCGGCTGTCTGGCCATCGCCTTCTACTACGGCTGGAAACTGACCGTCGTCACGCTCTGCTCGTCCATGCCTCTCATCATCGCCGCGGCCTTCTTCCGCATCCGGTACGAGACGCAGGTCGAGAAGACCAACAACGAGGTCTTTGCCGAGAGCGCGAAGTTCGCCACGGAGGCTATCGGTGCCTGTAGGACTGTCACGGCTTTGACGCTCGAGGACACCATCTGCAACAAGTATGAGACGCTCTTGAAGACGCATATTCGGGGCGCGTTGTATAAGTCCAGCTTGTCTACCGTTATATTTGCGCTTAGTGACAGTATTGCGTTGCTGTGCATGGCGTTTGTGTTGTGGTATGTTTCTCATGCTTGCTGATATATTCACCGATGAGATTGAGGACTGACACTTGATAGGTATGGCGGGAACCTGATGTTGAACCATGAATACGTGCCGTTCCAGTACGTCGTGGTGTATATCGCCGTACTTCAGGTAAGCCCGATCTGTCCTAGGCTTGATAACAGCGCGACATACAGGATCTGACCTCAAAATAGGGTGGCATGGGAGCCGGACAGTGGCTCAGCTATGGGCCAAGTAAGTGTATCCAAAGACTGAGTGATGCCTCTTCATGAACGAACGTGGCTGACCAAGCTTGAAGACATTGCAAAGGCAACCGTCGCCGCGAACAGGATCATCGACATGAGAACAGATGATCACGTAGATGGCGTTCTCACCTCCTCAGATGACAGCAGCTTGACCAACTCGGAAAAGGGAGTCAAGCTCGAGCTGGAGAACGTCTGGTTCAGGTATCCCACTAGGGATGTGCCCATCCTCAACGGGCTGGACATGACAGTAAGTCTTGAACCGGACGGAGCTTGACGATCGCAACGATCTAACAGGAACTAGATCGAGAAAGGCCAATTCGCCGCCATCGTAGGACCATCCGGTAAGTCATTCCACACTGACAATGGAAGCAGACATGCTAACAAACTCCAAGGATCTGGCAAGACGACAGTGATATCTCTGCTGGAGAGGTAAGTTCTAGCGTTTGCTTGAAGCCCAGCCATGTGACTAATGCATCCCAGATTCTACACCCCTCACCTAGGCCGGATCTTCTACAACGGCGTAGACATCACCACCCTCTCCCTCTCCCACTACCGCAAGGCCATCTCCCTCGTCGCCCAAGAACCAAGTCTCTTCAACGGCACCATCCGCGAAAACATCCTCCTAGGCATCGACGAAGCCAACGCCACAGATGATACAATCCACCAAGCGTGTCGCGACGCCGAGATCCACGACTTCATCGCCTCCCTGCCCGAAGGCTACAACACCGAGGTAGGCACCAAAGGCGTCGCCCTCTCCGGCGGACAGAAACAGCGTTTGTCTATTGCCCGCGCGCTCATCCGCAAGCCGAATCTCCTACTCCTAGACGAGGCGACTTCCAACCTCGACGCGGAGACGGAGAGGGCGGTGCAGGCGGTATTGGAGAGGAATAGGGAGGGAAGGACTATGGTTGTCGTCGCCCATCGGCTGGCCACGGTTCAGAACGCGGATGTCATCTTTGTCATGAGTGATGGGAGGGTGGTGGAGAAGGGGGATCATGCGGCGTTGTTGAGGAGGAGGGGGATTTATTACCAGATGGTAAGTCGGACCACCGTATGGCCCGTCACGGCATGTCGTGTTGGTGTCAAATGAGTCAGATACTAACGTGAGGACAGTGTCAATCGCAGGCTTTGGATAGATAGGTGGTTTTCAGCCTTCGGACGGTATGTATGTGCTTGAGTTGAGGTGGCTGGGATGGCGTGGCCAGGGAGGGATTTCATAGATTATACAGCCGCTGTTTGGAATGAGGGAAGGCGGGCCGGTCAAACGCCGACCCTGCAACGCGCACTAAATTGCAATGACACGTGACTGCGGAGTCGTGATGTTCCTGCACCGTACACCCGCTTTGACAATTCTCAGTGCACGTAGAAGCAACTTCCTGATTGCTGGTTGGCGAACTGGAAACCCCTTTGACGCAGGTACCGATGCTCCAGTTGTGCTGACAAGAGCCAATCCTCAGCGGTGAAGCTGACGAGGGATCGGCGCTACACAAGTACGTCGCAGGTCAACGCTAGCGCGCCAATTGGCGCCATGATCACCAAACAAGCATGCCCCATTCGCAGTGATAGGTCCATCGTTTCGTTTCAGGAACCAAAGCGCCGCATGCAGGGGCCGCGCAAGGGCTATTGGTTAGGTTAAACCAAACCAAACACCTATCAATCCGCGAATTCGGTACCGCTCAGAAGACCCCAACAGGCAAAGAAGAAATACTTTCGCCGAGTTCGAGCCTGATGTCGCTGACAGGCACCGGCTGACAGACAGGCCCTGATAAAGATTCAGGCCGCAAAGCACGCCATGAAACCACAATCACAATAGGGGTCGCTGTTCCTTCTCTCAGCTCGTCTCACTCTTCCTCTGCGCAACCCAATGGCACCTCGCCCTTGGTGTCGGTCGAGTCACGGCCCAGCATAGGACTAGATTCTCATTCAGCCCAGGCCAGGCGCCTTTTTCTAGTATGATCAATGCAAAATCAGGCCTGTGGTTATGTGGAGCGCCACCGTGAGGCATCCCTCGGTCAGGGAGGTCGAGTTCGGCGGTACTGCATCCCAAGGGAGTTAATTGCCTGCCTCAATACACGTTCATTGTGGTCGCAAGGATACATTCTCACCTGCAGTCGTTGGTCCAAGTGGAGCTAGATCTTCTTACCCCCTTTCGGAGCACAGGTTCGAGCCTTACGTCGGCCATGCCATAGTGTGGCAGTCAGACTCAACCCCCTTGGAAGGGAGGCCGAGCGTCGAGCTTATGTGAAGAAAAAAAAGTGGTTGTCGCGCGGAATGTTCTGTTTCATCTCTCCTGCATTCCTTCTTTGGAAGCCTCACATTGGCTGTCGGCCAGGCCCATACCACGTGGGGGCTGGTGAGATTCACCCCGAAGGGCTCCACTCTCCAGAACCCAGGGTCGGTCTCCATGATCTTCAGTGCGAGGGATTACACCTCGGTCGGGCGTCCTATATAGAGGATATGGCTGCCTCCTCCTGTGGCCTGGTGCCCTCTTGGCCATCGCCATTGTGCACGACAGGACTAGAAACGCTATCCACGCTCCTTCTTCTTTCCTTTTTCACTTCATGTCTTTCCTTCAGTTCGCCCGCTGGCTCGGCGCCTTTTGCCTTCTGGTAGGGTCTCTCATCAACGCAGCCCCTACTGGCGCCGGCTCGCTCAGGAGGGCGGACAATGAAACCAGCACAGCTGCTGGGCCGTTGGTGTTCTGCCATTTCATGGTACGTTCGCTTCGACATACTCTATATCATCCTGTGACTGACCGAGTCATAATAGATCGGTATTGTTGGGTCGCGGACCAGTGCTGCAGACTACGACGATGACATGAAGCGTGCGAAAGCTATCGGTATCGACGCGTTCGCACTCAACGTCGGTGTTGATTCCTACACCGATACTCAACTGGGATATGCTTACGAGTCGGCTGCCAACAACGGCATGCATGTGTTCATCTCCTTTGACTTCAACTGGTACGATCCAAAATCAGATGCTGCCAAGGTTGGGCAGATGATTGGCAAATACGGCGCCTTGCCAGCCCAGCTCAAAGTTGATGGCAAGGTGTTTGCGTCTTCCTTTGCTGGAGATGGATTGGACGTTGCAACTATGAGGTCGTCTGCCGGTGTCGAGGTGTTCTGGGCGCCCAACTTCCATCCGGAACAAACGCCAGACCCTAAGGATCTCGATGCAGCTCTGAACTGGATGGGCTGGGATAGCAATGGAGATAACAAGGCGCCGAATGCTGCTGGCAATGTCACGGTCGCTGACGGCGACGATACTTACATGAAATGGCTGAACGGAAAGCCGTACATTGCTCCTGTCTCCCCATGGTTTTCCACTCATTTCGGTCCCGAAGTTCCCTACAGCAAGAACTGGGTCTTCCCTGGCGATGATCTCTGGTTCAAGCGATGGCACGAGATCCTCACGCTGAAGCCGCAGTTCATCGAAATCGTCACATGGAATGACTACGGAGAGTCTCACTACATTGGACCCCTATCGTCCAGCCACTACGACGATGGCAACTCGAAATGGACCAACGATATGCCCCACGATGGTTGGCTCGACATGGCCGTGCCTTTCATTGCCGCCTACAAAGCCGGCAAAGACATTGTCACCGACCACATCACGGAGGACCAGCTCATCTACTGGCACCGTCCCCACGCCAAGTCAATCGACTGTGACAGCACAGACACCACCATGGTCACGGCCAACAACGCCAGCGGCAACTACTTCCTGGGTCGTCCGGCTGGGCACGAAATCATGAAAGACAGCGTCTTCGTAGTGTCCTTGCTTACAGCACCCGGCACGGTTACCGTCACATCAGGCGACAACACGAAGTCCTTCGAAGCTTCAGCAGGCGCTAACATCTTCGAGGTCGACATGGGCGTTGGGCAGCAGAAGTTCGCTCTGACTCGCGATTCCAAAGAGGTATTCAGCGGCGCCTCGTTGAAGGACATCTCGGACGGTTGCATTTGCGGCATCTACAACTTCAACGCCTATGTCGGCACGCTTCCCGAGAAGCCATACGATCCTCTAAACAAGGACGGGCTCGCCTCTCTCACTGCGGGTCTCCACGTCACGACATGTTCGGCCGCTCCCTCTCTAGGCAACGGCAGCGGCCCAGTTGCTGCTCCGACAGTGACCTCATACCCTGCTGGCGCCATTCCCACCTCATCAGCAGCTGTTGGTTCTTCTCCGACTATCACAAGCTACCCTGTCAACACCGGCTCTCCATCAGGCAACTACACCCTGAGCGGAACAGGACCAAAGTCAACAGTTACGCAGACCTCATACTTCGCCACAGCAACCGGCACCGTCACCCGCTCAAGCTCACCACAAACATCCACAGCCATCGGCACCTCGGGGACCTGCAGCGCCGGTAAAACAGCCCCTGGTATCTCGGGTAACCACGACGGCCTATGTCGCTTCGCCTGCTCGTACGGCTACTGCCCGCCTGGACCCTGCGTCTGCACAGCCAACGACACACCGAAAGCCGCGCCCGTCGATTCCGGAACCGTGGGCTGTCCCATCTCCGGGCTCGATCAGAGCTATCTCGGTCTGTGTCGGTTCAGCTGTGCCAGGGGGTATTGTCCTCCTACGGCCTGTACGACGAGTTGTTCATGATCGGTTTACAATGTTCTCCCCGGGGCTGCGGGGGTTTTTATGAGTCTGACGTTTTTCCTTCGTTTATATATTTCTCTTTTGGTGGCTCCTGACTGGTAGCGTCGCTCTGGGTGCGACTGCTGGTTGGTTTTGGTTTGCTGCCTTGCATGTGCATCACAGGGGTTGGGAATTACCCTCTTTTTGATACCCTTTGGAAGTTTTGGTTGCTTCTTTTCTTTGGGAGGTATAGGTTTTCTGGACTGTACTTAGATATGTGCTGAGATAGTAAAATCGTTTTGTTATGATTGAACCAGCTGCTCGTCCAAGTACCTTCGATGGTGAGGGAGTTTTCCAATATATTTTCTATATGTCCTGTGCCATGAAGACACCAGGAACATTAGCAGGCACTTTAAGGCTCGACCTCGAGGTGGTAGATACTTGGGTTAAGAGTGCATCTTCACACATTCTCTCACCATGTGCTGCACTTACCGTTCCCAACCGGAAGCCTTGAAGCCGGAGGTCCTAGATCGTTACCCCCAGTCAATAACCTTGACAGATTGGAAGCCAGATGCGTTCTATGCTTTGTCTACAACGGATGTAGCACCGCACAATTGATCAGGCCAAGACGACGGGATCCGCTCCAGGTCAGACCAGTTACCCTACAGACACATATAGACGGAGGAGGACACCCATTTACGACAACTGGAGCATTTGGTAAGTCTGTCTGTACGACCATTGCAATGAAACTACCTACTGCTCCTTTTGACTGCATTTGCGTAATCACCTGCTGTACCGTTGAGTTGCGCCAGGGGTTTTGGTCAGTATTCAAGCGAAAAAACACCCATATACAAGTCGTGTCAAATCGATACGGGTACCAATGTCACCAGCCATTTCGCATAACTGGTAAGAATTGCTTGAACACGTCCACTACCACTATCCAGAGTGAAGTATATTTTTGAGTACAGAGGTGATACAGCGACGACTCCACATATTACCAGCTCCTACTGGGCTTATATCGAAATCTAAAGGAAGTTGATACCCACACCGACCTGCAAGCCCTTTCTGCTCTCCTCGCCCCTCCTCGTCACCAGAGGTAAACTAAAGTTGAGTTCGAAACGAGCAACTGGATGTGCGTAGACCAGACCGAAACCAGCAGCCATGCTGGGCAGGCCGTTGAACAGCTCGCCGACGGCCGACTTCATACCATTATACACGGTTTTCGAGTCCATGGCAGGCCCCTTGGATGACTCGTTACTGTTCAGAGCTACCAGACGACCTCCGTTGGCAAAGAGTTGGAGGCGGAGTGGTGATGCTGGTCCAACACGGGGAAGGGGCAACAGCATGTTAACACCACCGGCGGCATAGACGTCTCCACCAACCGCGTCAGCTCCATGGCGGGGACCGAGGCCGCCCTGGGTAAAGCCTCGCACATCGGTTGGGCCCCCCAGTTGAAACCGATCGTTGACTCTGCTTGGCATTGCCTTGCCAGTTAAGCTGTAGCCAAACGGCAGAGGATACAGAGCTCCAAGGCGGAGACCAGCGCCTACCGAGATGCCGCTGGGGCCGTCACTGTGCAATCCGGGAATGTAAATTGGCTTGGCACCGGAAGCCTCCACCTCGTACTTGGTGAACGAAACATCACCGCCCAAGGGACCCCAGCCGGCCAGTTCAGAGGAAGCCTTGAGAAGATAACCGTTTTGTGGAAGCATGGGGTTGTCTCTGCGATCGCGGGTGAAGACATGTGAAAGCGAGCTCTTGACCGAGTCGCCAGCATCAGCCCGGATCGTGGGCGATGCCGTGCTGGTCAGACCTGTCAATTGTCTCCAGGCCTGAAGGTATGACACGGTGTGGGTGTCGACGGCACCACTGCTCGATCTCGACAACCACGCCAGACGCGCATTGCCGCCTTTCACCACCTCCTCATGCGATGCCCAGGGCTTCTGCGTCGAGGAGGCCAGACCCTCGAGACTGAACTGCAAGTCTGGATTGCTGTTCACCGGAGTGGTAAAGGAGGCGCTATACGCGGACCGCGTCCGAGTGCCCGCGCTTGCGCTAACTGACAGACTTTCACCGCCGCCAAAGATGTTTCGCAAAAGGCCGTTGGTATAAGCCGATCCCTCTGCGTTGCCCACATCGGTGCCGGCTTTGAAGATGAGGCGCGACTTCTCCCGAACTCGGATGGCGATGTCGAGGTCGGTCGCGGCTGCGTGAGGGTCGGCTGCTCGGGCGTCGGAGAGGGTAACTTGAGGTTCTGGGTGGAAAATGTCTGTCGCGTGACGTGTCAGTAAGCCAACTATTTCTGAAAGCGCAACAGCAGTGTCATGCATACCGAAGCGGTTAAGCTTGTCCGTGACCTCCCTCAGACCCTGGAGGACGTCTCCCAATGTCGTCCCAGCATTGCGGCTTTCTGCTACCAATGGCTGAAGCACAGGGTCCAAGAATCCCTTTCTAGTGTTCTTAGCGCCATGTACCTCTATCGAGTTGATCGTCGCCGGGTGTTGAAGGTTGTCAAGAAGCTGGATGCAAGCATAGTGTTAGATGGACCAGACGCAAGCTGTCAGTTATTGGAGCCAATTGGGGCAGAACAGCTTACCAAAGCCCTCATCCGCTGCTCCGCCTCTATCTGGTGCATCTTTTCGATCTCCTCATGTTTTTGCACCTCACCCTGGAGGACCTCGGCCTCTTTGTGAAGCTTGACTATCGGATCCGGTTCCTGTAGGCAATTGCTACTGTTAGCTCTGCGTGGTGCGATTCGAACCTGGGTTTCCTTCAGAACTTACGCCGGATACAGAACTGTTCAAAAAAGCCATGATGTTCGCTTCGCTGCACCTTGGTGCTTGTCTGTTGGTGGCTGTAGCTGTCCTTCGCTGCAAGTCGTTCCTGGGAGCTAAGCAAGCATGTGCGCGAAGATCCGTCCTTCCCTTCTGGAACCTACGGAGCGTCTGACGTCGGTCCGATCGGTTACAGGGGAGCTTGCTGCAGGGGTCGGAACCTTAAATTGTCAGATGTGGCTGATGCCCCATGCCCCAAGCCACAAATGAGGAATGGACATTGACAGGACCGGGAGTGGCGACCGTCAGCACGATTAGGAGGACGTCACGACCTTATCCGTTACTTTACCGTTAGCATCAATCATCACTGCAAGAGACATTCACTTCTCAGCTTTGTGCGTTCGACGTAACCATATCGGAACCTTCATCAGAATCACTCACTCTTTGTTTGTCTTTCGTAGCTCAGAAATACCACCGCGGCTCGACTACGTGACACATTTCCTTCTTGGGATTGTTAATCCACCTTCTTTCTCCTACCTCTACTACATCGCCTACCGATATTCTACTCTACAGGGATGGCGAGCAAAGCAGCGCGCACTCGCGTATGTTCATAAGCCCTTTTTCCGGAAGGAGAACATGGCGACCAGGTTTGCTGACGTGGCTCTCTAGTTGACGCGCGAATACAAGAGCATCTCTGCCAATCCACCGCCGTACATCACTGCACATCCATCAGAGTCCAACATATTAGAGTACGTTTGCAAAGAGCCCCCTTCTATAATCTCGAGAAATTGCAGTTAGACTGACTGTTCCGCGCACGCAGATGGCATTACATCATTACAGGTCCGGAGAACACGCCGTATCATGGCGGACAATACTGGGGAACCCTGATGTTCCCGCCCAACTATCCTTTTGCCCCGCCCGCAATTCGAATGCACACACCATCCGGCCGCTTTCAGCCATCTACTCGCCTCTGCCTATCGATATCTGATTTCCACCCACGGTCATTCAACCCAGCATGGGAAGTCTCCACCATCCTGATCGGCCTCTTGTCCTTCATGACATCCGAGGAGATGACAACCGGGTCTGTCTCGGCCACCGAAGCTGAGCGGAAACAATACGCTGTGCGCTCACGATGGTGGAACTCAACAGGAGGCGGATCCAACATGCGTGCAAACGGCCCAGCTCAGAAGGGCAATATCAAGGCTGGAGACGGCGGTGCCAAGTTCAAGGCGGAATGGCCCGAATTGGATGAGGAAAACTGGAAGTGGATGAAAGAGAACAACATCGACCTTGCTACGGGCGCCAAGATTGGAGAGCCAGAACCAGCTTGCGGCCCACAACTTGGTATCGCTGCCGGTAGTGGTGCACAGGCCCATGCCGTGGTCGATGCCGTCATGCAGCAGCGGGACGCTGGGAGGAGCTGGATATCCAGGCACAAGTTATTACTAGCCGGTGCCGTGCTCTTCTTCTACGTCTTGATTGCGAGGCTATTGGGCGATGATCACTCAGCTTGAACAAACAGAACCTAGCTGAGTTGCGAGATGCGTGTATCATCTTTACGGAAGGAAGTCTTTGGGGTGTTTTGGAGTTTGGGAGGACATTAGCATTGGCGTTCGGAATTACGGACAGCATCGGAACACCGTGGTTCTCGGTGGCCGGTCATCATGCTATGGAAGACTATTCTCTCTCTTATACATCTATGACCACGGTGATTCAGCGATATGGAGTCAGTCTCCACCCAATCAGTCATTCCAAGAGTTGGACGAGCGGTCATAGCAAGTTGCGGATATCCTTCGTCTGGTTAGGTATGCGGTGCCAAGGGCGAGCAACTCCGTCATGCCTGCATCCTTCTCGGGTACAAACACGGGCTATGCTGAAGTTCTTCGATCCTTGAAGCTCTTATGATACCACTAACCCAGTTTTAGGCAAGAAAATTGCCTATCATGTATGCAGGCGGAAGGGACGCCCCCTTGTATTCTCGGATTTTGATCCTGTTAAAGCCGTAAACCCCGCACCACACCACGGCCTTGCTTCCGGTCAAAATAATGGTTGGTAGGTAGGTACCTGCTATGCTTTTGTTGTTCTTGGCCTTATATTAACCTCTGGTGTTTGTTCAAAGGTATTGATCATCTTTTGTCGAATCAACTCTCAACAGCCCTCACCCAGCACCAAAAACACAAAGTTGAATAGACCAGCACAGCCTCACCATGCCAGTCCCAGCAAGTCTCCAGCAGTCTGTGGACGAGACCAAGGTCGAGTACCGCCGGTTGGGCACAAGCGGTCTACGTGTCTCAGTCCCTATCCTCGGAGCCATGTCCCTAGGTGATCCCAAAGCCATGTCGTGGGTCGTCCCGGAAGAAGAAGCCCTACCCTTGCTCAAGGCGGCCTACGACCGGGGCCTGAACACATGGGACACGGCCAACGTCTACTGCAACGGTGTCTCGGAAGAGCTCGTCGGTAAAGCCATCAAAAAATACAACATCCCGCGCCAGAAAGTCATTATCATGACCAAGTGCTTCTGGGCTGTTGGTGAATCGCCTGAGATCCTACACTGGACGGTGCCGGACTTGGTAAAAGCGTCGAAAGACTACCAGAACCAGCATGGGCTGAGCAGACAGGCCATCTTCAACCAGGTCGAGGCGTCGCTGAAGCGGCTGGATACGCCGTACATCGACGTCCTCCAGATCCATCGTTTTGACAAAGACACCCCCATCGAGGAGACCATGAAAGCCCTTCACGACCTCGTCCAGTCCGGAAAAGTCCGCTATCTCGGAGCCAGCAGCATGTTTGCCACGCAGTTTGCCCGGATGCAGTTTGTGGCCGAGAAGAACGGCTGGACCAAGTTCATCAGCATGCAGAACTACTACAACCTCCTCTACCGAGAGGAAGAGCGCGAGATGATTCGCTTCTGCAACGACACCGGTGTGGGCCTGATTCCCTGGGCGCCGCTTTGCCGTGGACATCTTGCTCGTCCACCGAGTGAGTACGGTTCGACGGAGAGGAGTAAGGGCGAGAAGGAGAATCAACCTGGTCACCACGGGACGGTGGAGCCGGATCTCACGATTATCAAGCGTGTGCAGGAGATTGCCGAGAAGAAGGGTTGGCCCATGAGCCATGTTGCTCTTGCGTGGATCAATAAGAGGGTGAGCAGTCCTATTATTGGGTTTAGCTCGCTGAAGAGGTTGGAGGAGGCTATTGAGGCGAAGGGGAAGGTGCTTACGGAGGAGGAGGAAAAGTATCTCGAGGAACTGTATCAGCCCAAGGCTATTTGGGGTCATTGGTGAGCAAGAGAGACGGACTTCGTGGGGAATCGGATAGTTTCGGGTACAATCTCGAGTATGATCGTAAATGACCATGGCAAATACATGCTCTACCTTGATAATGAGCGCTGCTATATAGCCTCTGCAAAGTCCTTCAAGAACCTCCACCGAGCCTTTTCCTTCCAGCCCTTGCTCATGAAATCGTCGACCTGCTTGGGAAAGAAGTCCACCACATCCAACAAGCTAGCGTCATGAGCCATCATGACCATGATATTATCCGCTGCATCGAATTCCTGTATCTTGCTGATCGTCTCTTTCGCCTGTTCCACGCTATGATGAACGCAGTGCCCCCCCGGCATAACCGCCGGCTCATAGAACGCTCCCGTCCTATCCCCATCCGCAAGCAACTTCTCAAAGCTCCCCGTCTCACGACCCCCTCCCTTCTCACCCGTAAGCCGGTCCGGACACACTCTCTCCGGCAACGGCACATACGAACTCGGCCTCAACTCCCCAACATGATGCGTCGCATCCCCTCCCAACAGGATAAAACTGTCCGGCTCACTCGTCACCCTCGCCAACGCCCCCATATGCCCCGCGGTATGACCCTTCGTATCCAACAGATAAAAACTCCCGTCACCGAAATAATCCACCGCGTCGAACCGTCCTATCCTCACCGTCCCCGTCCCGGCCGTGAAATTCACCTCCCTCACCTCCCTCCCCGCGACATCACTCTCCAGCATCGCCCCGTACGCGCTCGCCTCCCGCGCCCCCGTCCCCACCACCAACGCCGTGCTCTTCGGAAACGTCGACGGGTCCCCCATGTGGTCGAAATGCGGATGGCTCCAGATCACCGCCTCGACCGCCGCGGTGTCCACGCCGCCCTCCGCCAGGATCTCCTGCACGTCCTTCTCCACCGCGATCCGCACGTCGTCGTCCTTGAGGGACCGGACCAGATGAGGGGCGAGGTTCCACCAGTCCTTGCGGATGGCGAGGTCGAAGACCACGGTGCGGTCCTGGGAACGGTTGTGCACCAGGAAGGAGAAGCACGGGAAGGTGGGGAATTCGGTGCCGGGGATGAAGGGGTGGGAGGAAAGGCGGGGGGAGTAGAATTTCCAGGAGGCGAGGTTGGAGATGGTCGCGGTGCTGTTGATGATGGAGACGGAGACGGTGGAGGGGGAGGTGGGGATGGAGAGAGGGGGTGGTGGTTGGGGGGACATTTTCTCTCTCTTTTGGATAGGGGAGGTTTGGGTGGTGGAGGTAGGTACAGATTGTTGTTGAAGTCGTGTTCTGTGGTGCAAAAGAAAGATACTGGATGTCTGGAAGGAGGTATGGATATGATCAGACATATGTCGTCGGGTTTTAACCATCATAAACCTCGTGCGGCATGTCCGGATCATTACTAAAATGGGTCCTACTCGTCATCAACTGAAGGCCGAGGTCAAGCATCATTCTCGTTGCTAAAGCAAATCACTTCCCATCAAATTATCGCATCGATAAATTGTTTAAGGCGAGTCCGTTGTATCCTGTCCGTGAAAATAACTTGGACTTCGGTTCGGACAACTAAGGGGGTTAGAATATGTGTCGGCGAGACGACGGTATAACACACGTTAACCAATGAACGTTTACAGATGTAAATGATCTACTCAAGAGGCTACGCTAAGAAGAAATCCACAACCTTTCAGGATCGGTAGCTCAGTGGTAGAGCGTGGGATTGCAGTTAGCAAGCTATCATCCTAAGGTCTCGTGTTCGACCCACGATCGGTCCTTTTTTCACATATCTTTTAGTCCTGACCTGGTCTTTTCTTACTGACCGCGAAAGCTCCTTTTCTTTTTGTTGCCTACATACAGCTATTGGTACATATGCCATACATGGACATTGCGAGTGCACATTCCTCGCCCTTCGCACGGCATCGACCCGTAAACCATCCTACAACATGCCCGTCTCAACACGTCTTAGCCATGCAAGACTAAACTATATCCCCTATCTTGCTACTTCATAACATCATCGTACTCTGTAGAGGCGCGAGTCCCGACGTGGCCGGATTATGCCCCCTTTTTGCGCGCTCAACCGACACGCTGCCTAACACGACTTCAACGCATGTCTCTTCTGGAAGAACACATGTGGCCCACAAATCCAGTACACACGGGTTCAATATTGAGTCGCGCTTCGCATCCGTCATCTATCACAGATGCCGCAGCCTGCGACAACAGGTAGGCCGTAGCGCACCGCACCGGTCCGACCATTATGGTGAGGTTACCGTAGTGCTAAGGTCATCATGGTATTTCCTTCGGACCTGATACGCTCGTAAAAGAGGGTCCAGGGGCGATAGTGATGTTGACGCCTTGTTGAAGGGTGATCGAAATTTTGTGTGTAGAATTCTTCGACGGAGGGAGCTGGTTGCTGTGCTAGCAGCATGGCCGTCGCCAGGGAGCTGTTTTTTCAGAGCGTAATGAGACTAGCAAGTACTGATGGCATCACCCTAAGCAAGGTGGAAGGGCCCCCTGAGGCGCAGTTAGGGGGTGTCGCTTAACGGAGTGCTGGTGTCTCGTACTTGCTGATCGGCCTGTAGCGCTGACTAGTTGAACGGGCAATTTGAACAGCGGCGAAGTCGTATGTTGGCAGTGGATCGGGGTACCGACCAGCGGACGATAGTGGTTTGACAGGTGGTTGTGCTAGTGGCCTCGCCTAGCTGGAAGCTAAGCAATAAACCGTTTCAGTCCAGTCTCAGCGATGCTCGTACCGGCAGCAGTCCAAAGGCCAAACGCGCAGATATAAAAGCGTGCTTGTCTTGCTGTGGCCGAAGGACACAACCAGCTGCAGCCTTGTTCCCTGTCCAGGACGTTGGCAACCTCACTCCCACGACGTGTTGAAAATCTCAGCCAGCCATGCATCGTCCAGGAAGTTGAAGCTGGTCTGCATCGGTACTGTGTCAGTGAACTGTTGATTCGCCATGCTGTTCTCGACTGGCAAGCGTACAGCTTCCGTCTCGCTGGTCTTTCCACCGTTCAGCTCCTGTGCCCATGTATTCTTCACATTGGTCAACATCCGCGATATAGTGATGAACATGTCCTCTTCAAACCGACTCCGCTGCCCGTTGGGCTGGCTACCAGCCGCTTGGCGTCTGAGACCAGCTTGTTCTGTGGCGGCAAGGAGCTGGTCGCACACGCCAAACAAGTCAATGTCGCGCCGTAACGCGGCTCGATCCCACGACGGCTCGTTCAGTGAGCTCAGCTTGTACAGCGCCATAAGGCTCTGCGCTAGTTGACACCAGTGGGCGAAGGAGAATCCCAAGTAGAATTCTGGTATCGACTTGAAGAAGATGTCAAACCAGGCTCTCACGTGTTCCACAATCTGCGAGAGGATTTCGTATCTGCGGAAGTTGTGCTTCTCCGGGATGTAAGGGTTGTGCATCAGGCCGTTTTCGAGAATGACAAGTTCAGTGTAGTGAAGCTGTAGCTGGATCATCACTGCCCACGGGATGTCAGCTAATGGACCGGTTAAGGAAGGACATGAAGAGTTTGAGAGGCTTGACACACCATTGCCCTCTAGTGTTTGAGGAAGCTGCGTCTTAAGCGTCTTCAGATGTGCTAACATCGCGGACAGAAGATAGGACGACTGAATGACCGGACTTGAAGGCGTCGCTTCTAGGCCGATATGGTCGATAATGACTTGCGCACGAACCATGGCAACCAGCATCTCGTCTCCGAAACATTCGGGATTCTCGCCCAGTGCGCTGAGGCATTCTTCAAGGTAAGATGTCCACCGCATGCCTTCCATCCTTCTGATAGTGAAAGCAACTCTATCGAACACGGAGATCAAAGGTTAGTCACCAGTCACATGTTAAAAGATGTCGAGGGGTAGACGTACTGTGCCATGATGTAAAAGCATGCCAGCACCGTTCGGCGTTCTTCGATAGTTCTTTCTTTGGGCTTCATAGTCGCAGTCCAGGGCTTGAAGCATGCGAAGACTGTAGGGTCGCCAGGGATTTTGTTTAACGCCATGTCATAGACGAGCGATTTGGCCAGATTGGAGAACACTCCGAGGTATGGCTTATCTTTCTTATTATAGTGAGACCTGACTGATGATTAGCTCACCTGGGTTATTAAGCCAAGCAAGTGTGCCGTGTCCTCACTCGCGGACACTAGGCCACCTTGGGATCCGGGGATACCTACCAGCCCAAGAAAACAAGCAAGCCTTGCAGAAGATCCATAGTCTTCTCATTCTCAACGACCATCTTCTGCGAAATAATTGACCTCCAGGTAACACCTATCCTGAACTGTGCGTTTGTGGACTGGCATGTCACCAGCATGATGGTGAACCACAAGAAAGGCCGCTCACCGCGTAGTTGCGCGGCGGATAAGTTATTGCTGATATAGACGCAGGGAAAGCAAGCCAGGAAGGATTCCCGAAAAAGCCTCAGTTGGTACTCTGCATCCTGTTCGGTAGCCGGCACTTCAGGTATGCATATCAAGGTGGAAATAGGTGTGAGACTAGGGGCCTCTTGCGGCTCATTGACTTCGGAGGCACAACTTGTTTGGCTCTCATGGCTGCTAGGTGCTGCTAATCTAGCAAACAAATTCAGGGGAGACAGCTCATTCTCTGGCGAGCTGTGGGCCTGGGTCTGATTGCGAATGAGGCTCACTAAAGTGTCGAGCTTCTGCTCCAGTTTATCGGTTTTCGAGGCAGCGGGACGTCGAATATTACGTGTGCGAACGCTCCGTGACGGGGTGCATTCCTTTTTGAGACGGGTACACCTGCTCGAATGTCAGCCTCTCAGCTACCATTCATGACTAGGTCAAACTGCTGTGTAGAAAAGTTCGAGTAGGGGTGCGTCAGAGACTACTAACCTCTCACAACAAGTGCCGCCTGTTGGATAGATGCATTTGCACTTTGACTAAGTTGATGGTTATTTGCAATGTTCCAGCATAGAAAGAACAGGTCGTGGTTACCCTGGCACAGTTCTGGCAGCTACGTCCATACGGAGCCGGAGTACCATGGTTGATCCCAACCATGATAGTGAAGGTGGGTGTGTAGTTGCTCGCAGCACGTGATCGTCCAATGATGTGTAAGGTGTGTTGTGTAACGACGGAAATGCGCGGACGGGATTCGGCAGCTTAAGACGGAGCAGGAGTTGGCTCAATAAGGTATCAGACAAGGCAGAGATGCGTCGTGTTCACGTTCGGGATTCGCATCCTCCAATGTAATATATGGAAAGAGATCGAACAAGAAGTTCGGGAATTGCTGGTTATCGTAAGGGAGTTTCACTTAGTTGCGCGGACACGGGATTCGCAGGTTGCGAACTCCGCTGGGATAGTGTCGGGTGGTCCTTTCTCCGTGCTTACCGTGCTTATGGTAGTGGGGCCCTAATTCGCTGTCTGTTGCTGTGATTGGTCTTGATCAGAACCTTTCAGAAATCCGCTCCGGATTTCGGGACGTGGCTTCCACGAACTCCTGCTCGCACTTACAGGGAAATTACTCCTTCCGGCTACAGCTGCTGATTGTATCAGATGCTTTCCCAAAATGGTGCCTGGAATTTTTTCGATCGGCTTTACATAAAGTTCACGATGTAGGAAATCCCGAACGAACTGGTCTCTCTGCCCCTCTCGGTTCTATGTCGAGCATAACAACAGCACATTCGCATCGCACTTAAGGGGTGTCCACGTCTCAGCGATATTCTTGCTCTTCCTACAACACAAAGCATGGCCCATGACGCTGTGCTTAGCCAGAAGAGCCCGCAACCGGAACTTGCATATAACTCCGAGTCAGAAAAGACCGCGATGGATCACAGAAGCAACGACGACACTGCTGGGGAAGACACGGCAGACGAATCCTCGAAGCACGAGCTTTCGAACGAACCACCAAGTACGGCCGGCCATGATGACGAACCGCACTCTGAGTACCTCCACGGTGTTCAGCTAGTGACTGTGACCGCTTGCGTTACATTGGTCGCATTTCTCACATTACTGGACACCGCCATCGTCGCCACGGTAGGTGATGAAGAGCCAGATCTGGCAGGGCGAGCTTCAAGCTAACGTCGTCCGTGTACTTAGGCGGTACCACGTATCACAGACACCTTTCACTCCCTCAAGGATGTGGGCTGGTATGCTGGAGCATATCAACTTGGGTCGTATGTATAGGGTCTTGAACACAACCTCCTGGGACTCTCAATCCGCTAATGGTGCCACAACCAGTGCTGTTCTCCAGCCGCTCTCAGGCAGGCTATACACGCTGTTCAATACCAAGGTTAGTTGCCGCTACCTCTATGCCTGTGAAAGACTGGTCGATGTTGACAAAGCCTGCCCAACAGTGGACGTTTCTTGCATTTTTCGCGGTCTTCGAGCTTGGATCTCTTATCTGTGGTGTGGCCACATCTTCTACCATGTTGATTGTTGGCAGAGCTGTTTCAGGCCTCGGTTCAGCCGGCATCATGAACGGTGGCCTTACTGTCATCGCCAGTGTGGTTCCGCTGCACAAGCGAGCGCGTACGTGATCTCCTCACACCTATTTCCCATCCTAGCTGCTGACCTTTGCCTTCCGCAGAACTGACCGGAATCATGATGGGCTGTATGTGACCGCCTGTTTACCTATTTGGATCCGTGTTTCCTGTCTCTAACCCAAGTCCTCTCGTCTTAGGCTGTCAAATGGGGATTGTCTGCGGCCCCTTACTGGGTGGGGTGTTCACTCAGGAGGTAACGTGGCGATGGTGTATGACTCCCAGAAACGTCTCACCATGGTGTTTCCTGGGTGGCTCGCTAACCATTGTGACTCTCCAGGTTTCTACATCAACCTCCCAATTGGCGGCGCTGTGGCAGCGTTCCTGTTCCTTATCCATATCCCCGAACAGATGAAGAAGCCCCAACCCAGGGCTGTACTCCCCCAACTGCACCGCCTTCTCGACCCTGTCGGTTTTGTCTTACTTTCAGCAGCCTCGGTCCAGCTACTCTTGGCACTGCAGTTCGGCGGCAGCCAGTTCCCCTGGGACTCGGCCACCGTGATCGGGCTTTTCTGTGGCAGTGGTGCCACATATTTCATCTGGGCCGGCTGGAACTACCGTATGGGTGACGCTGCGATGATCCCCGTCTCGATGGCAAAGAAGAGGGTGGTCTGGTCTGCGGCCCTGACCCAGATGCTTTTCTTCATCAACACTTTCATGCAAGCTTTCTTCCTGCCCATCTACTTCCAGGCAGTGAAGGGTTCGAGCCCGCTCATGGCTGGTGTCTATATGCTTCCCAACATAGGCATGCAAATTATAACTGCTGTGTCTTCTGGAATTCTCGGCAAGTATATCATGATAAGGCAGTGATTAGCATGTTCAGGATATGCGCTAATGGCAACCGGCGTACAGTTGGGAAACTGGGTTATTATCTGCCTTGGGCATTAGCCTCTGCCATCATAGCCTCCATAAGCGTGGGCTTCTTCAGCACGTTCTCCCCAACCACTTCAACAGGAGTATGGGTTGGCTTACTGCTGGTTTCTGGCTTTGGCCGTGGCATGGGCATGCAAATGGTATGATCCTCACAATCCCACAACCACTCCCAGAATGCAACATCACTAACCACCACACCTTGTCTCAGCCCATCCTGGCTGTCCAGGGTGCCGTCAGGACGTCCGAAATCTCTCTCGGCATGTCATTCCTCTCCTTCACCCAGTTTCTCGGCATGGCTATCTTCCTGGTCGCCGGCAACACCATCTTCAACGAGAAGCTCAAGTCCGGCTTGGTGCGTTATGCGCCCAATGTCAACCCAGAAGCAGTTATTGCGGCCGGTGCCACAGGGTATCGCCACTTTGTCAGTCCACAGGATTTATCCGGCGTAGTAACAGCCTATGCCAAATCGATTGACTCAGTCTTTTATCTGGCAACTGCGGCAACCGCCTGTTCTTTCCTCACGGCTTGGGGTCTGGGTTGGGTCGACATCCGAAAGAAGAAAACGCCCGTCAAGAACGATGTCTAAACCATCATGACCAGCCAAGTTGTTGTACAATAGAAGGAACCTCTCTCATGTAAAATAGACGATCAAATATGTGTCGGTACACGTTAGGGCAAATAAGGGTATCGAGCCGCCCACCACTCTAATCAGACATCTTAATCTTCGCAACCCCTACTCTCTCCGCCTCCTTGTTCAGCGCCTCAATCTCATCCCTCACATAGGGAATCCCATCTCGCAACCTCTCCTCCTCCCTGATCTGCTCCATCTCCCCAGGGAAGTAGATCCTCTCCACCCCATGCGCCTTCTCCGCCTCCACCACCCTCTTATACAGCGTATCCATCCTCTCCCTGAACTCCTCCATACTCATAAACAGATCCGGCTTGATCGCCACGAAGAAATGCCCCACATCCCCCGGCTTCGACATATCATACGGCCCCGTCACACCCCCGGCGAAAGCCGAGCCGGACAACACACCAGAAAACACATCCATCATGATCGCCAGCGCCGACCCCTTCGGCCCGCCCATCGGCAACATGACCCCCTCCAGCGCCCGCGCCGGATCATCCGTGCGCCGCCCCTCGCCGTCCAGCGCCCAGTCCTCGGGGATCTTCTCCCCGCGCCGCAGGGCCTTGTAGATCTTCCCTCTCGCCGCGACGCTGGGCGCCATGTCGAGGATGAACGGGCGCTGGGCGTTGCCGCTGGGCGCGCCGCAGGCGATGGGCGAGACGCCCATGAGCTTCTCCCGCCCGCCCCAGACGGGCAGGGCGGGGGAGGAGTTCGTGAAGACGAGGCTCATGAAACCGGCGTCGGCGGCCTGCCGCACGATCCAGGCCGACATGCCGAAGTGGTTGCTGTGCTTGACGCTGACCATGCCGATGCCGAAGGTCCGCGCCATGGAGATGGCGCTGGACATGCCCAGGTGGGCGGCGGGGAAGCCGAAGCCGTTGTGGCCGTCGACCTAGAAGAGGTTAGGAGGTGAGGAAGTGGAGGGACGCGGTTGTGGATTGGCTTACAAGAGCAACGGCGGGGGTGACTTGGGTGAGGGTTGGTTCCGCCTCGGGGTCTAGGACTCCGTTGCGCACACGCGAGAGGTAGGAGGGGAGGCGGTTGATGCCATGGCTGTCGACTCCGCGGAGGTCCGCTTGCACGAGCCCTCGAGCGATGATGGTCGCGTTGGTCGCGGAGACGCCGTTGGCTTGCAGGAGAGCCTCTGCGAAGGCCTGGGCGTCTTGGCTGCGAACGACCACGGGCTTGGAATCGTCATCCATTTCGGAAAATCCCGGGGGCTGAATCTTTGGGTGTGGGAGAATGCAAACAGTTGGAGGTTGGTTCACATGTGAGCTTGGGTGAAGAGCAGCATAGTTGACTGCGGAGTTCTAACAGTCGGGTCTCAATACCCCATCGCCCGAGGATAACCCGTAAGGGTATAAGACTAATAAGACCCCTTACTGTTAGCGCGCTGTCCGTTGCCGGATTTCTGGCAAGTCTCTCCGAGATCATCCTTAAAGGGTGATATTCGGCGAAATGTGTTAAATGTTTAACCGGCTCCATGTGAAGGATTGGGGTGCTACGCGGGGGATTTGGAGATTCCTTGATTTTCCTTGGTCGGACATGCCTTTTTCGTACGACTTCTGATAATGCCAAGGAATCCTTGGAAAGCTTATCCAATCAAGGCGCCCAGGACGGCCGCTAGCACCCGCGAACGGCGCCATGCGGGTACGCGCCAAGAACCGCTCGTTTGGAGATGGCATCCACACCTTTCGTGGGGTGCGGGGGAACGGATCTGGGGGTTGCAATTTGAATACGTACGTGGTTAGGGATGATGACGCGGACAGCGGTGAGGTTCTGGCAAGAATGCTTACGCTGCTGGAGTCTGGACTGGCCTACAATGGGTTTTCATGCGCGTGAGCGGTATGCTGAGCGTCAAGCTGCACCCATGATTGATCGACCAATTCGACACTTCGAACAGAGATCGTTGGTCATGTGCAGATATGGATCTCAAACCCCAGAAGATGATCGTTTTATGGGACTGAACCATCCAGTGGGATGCGCAACCATACCATTGGATGTGTCTCTTGTTACACCACGCGACTCGTGGGAAGCGGGGACACCGCGCCAAGCAGCCTTGTGGTATGCCAGATCGACGTCCAAATGCTCGCGGTTTCCTCCGCATCCACATCCATGATATCTAGGAAATATACTCTTGGCGAGACATCATGGGCCAGTTGCACGGCAGACCGATCGGCATGTGCCACCATGGCGGTCTCCTGTGCGCCCTCTACATAAAGGCCGGGCGCATCTAGACCAACCTGTGCACCTTCCGTTCTCCTTAATCCTCTCCCCAAGCCCAGCAACCTGCTTCCAGATCACCAACCATGGCAGGCGGAGTCAAGAAACCGGTCAACGTCTTCAAACTGAAGAACCTGGGTGACCCTAGGGAGGTCTTCAACTGGAGGCTATGGTTCGCTGTCTTCTCGTTTGGCCTTCTCGGTGCGGCTCGTGGTATCGATGAGGGTTTGATCAATGGCGCGTTGAAGTCTAAGGACTTCCAGAAGACTATCCACTACAGCTCCTATGATGAGTCGGCTCAGGCAAACATTAAAGCCAACATCTCGGCTATGGTGCAGATCGGAAGTGTTGGAGGAGCTCTGATGTAAGTCTTGCTTTTCAAGCAGGTTCACATGCGCAGGAAAGTCTTTGCTAACACACAACACTGTAGTGCCTTCTTGGTCTGCGATCGCCTAGGTCGTATCTGGGCGACACGTCAGCTCTGCATCCTCTGGATCCTCGGTATCGCCATCTTCATGGGCTCCAACGGCAACCTTGGCGCCATTTACGCCGGTCGCTTCATCGCCGGACTTGGTGTCGGCCAAACCCCCGTGGTCGGCCCTGTGTACATCGCCGAGATCGCCCCAGCAAGTGTCCGTGGTCTCTGCACCTGCATCTTCACGGGCTTCGTCTATTTGGGTATCGTGTTGGCATACTTCACCAACTACGGCTGCCAGGTCAACCTCGGCGACACGACGCACAACCGCTGGCTGGTACCTACCTCGTTACACATCATCTTCGCTGGTCTCATCTTCCTCCTTACCTTCCTCCAGTACGAGTCGCCTCGCTTCCTGGTCAAGAAGGGGGAACCAGGGAAGGCGCTGCGGGTTATGTCGCGTCTCCGGAAACTGCCAGAGGATCATGACTATGTTGTGAATGAGATCAACGCCATTACGCTCAGTCACCAACACGAGCTCGAGGCCACACACGGTGCAGGCTGGTTTGGTGTTGTGAAGGAGCTCTTCGGCACTCCCAGCAATCTCTACCGTCTCTACTTGACACTCATGGCACAGATCATGTCTCAATGGTCTGGTGCAGGTTCCATCACGTTATATGCCGTCGACTTGTTCGACCTCCTCGGCGTCACAGGCAACAACGAAAGCTTACTGGTGACTGCCGTGTTCGGTATCGTCAAGCTCATCGCCGCCATTCTCTGCGCCTTGTTCCTGGTCGATGTTATTGGTCGGAAACGCGCCCTGTTGACAGGCATCGGTCTGCAAGCCATAGCCATGATCTACGTCGCCAGCTTCCTCACCGCCGTACCACAGCTCGGTGTCGTAGATGACTACGAACTCGCGACAAACGAAATGGGACCCTCCAGGGGAGCCATCGCCATGATCTACATCTCTGGCTTCGGCTGGGCGCTGGGCTGGAACAGCATGCAGTATCTCCTTACCGCCGAACTCTTCCCTCTCCGCATCCGAGCCCTGAGCACGTCCATGGCCATGACGTTCCACTTCGCCAACCAGTACGGCAACTCCAGGGCTGTGCCGAACATGCTTCTTCCTATCGCCTCGGGTGGTATCTCGCCCAAGGGCACGTTCTGGCTCTTTGCTGGAGTCACTCTGTTGGGTGCTCTGTGGGTGTGGTTCTTTGTTCCCGAGACGGCGGGACGGAGTTTGGAGAGCATGGACCGTCTGTTCGATCTGCCTTGGTACAGGATTGGAAGGTACGGCAACATCGATGCCGATCAGCAAGATGCGATCTACGATGAGAAGCAGGCCGAAGTTGAGCAACACAACGGCCGTATCTCTCATGTTGAGGACAGGCGAGCAAGCGATGAGAAGGTGTGATGTAGTTGCTAGATACCATGAAACAATTATGATAGGAAATGAGTTATATACTTCAATTGAAAAACTACTTTGAGCACTATATCTTCCTTGTCTATTGTGAAGAAGAACAAAACAACATCCATGTGCATGGAAAAAGAATATGTGTATGGCGGTAGCCGAAAGGTATTATCCAAGAAATACTAGCCAGGAAACACAAGTGACATCGACACATACAGTAAAACTCTCAGAGCAAGTTTGCAGAGCCAGCTCAGACCCTACGACAGTCAATAGTCCAGATTCGGCCTGCAGCTGAAGCAGCATAAACAAGAGAAAAAAGTCAACAGATGGGGTATCGTATACGCTCAACGCTCACTGACACGAGCGGATATCGACAGAAGAAATGAATGAGAACGCCATACAGCAGGAACCGACGATGTCACGACATCCCTGACGCCCCTAGGAGGAGGTAGCCCAGAAATCATTGCTGTCATACTGAGTCGACACACACTTACCAGACGGCATGTAGTACATGACCGCCCCGTCGACATTCTTGGTCGAGCCGTCGGCGGTAGTGACAACAGTCTCCTCAAACCAAGTATCGGAGAACCTAGCCAGAGGGACCGGACCACTTGAGGAGGTGGGATCTTCAATGATAAAGTCCGCGTCGACCCGGCCCAGAGCTGCGCCGCCGCTGAGGGTGATGTTGTAGTGGGTTGATTGGTCGAGGTTGTTGATCACACTATTAGGAGATATGTTTAGTCGACTACTTAACAAGAAAAAAAGCTGGGGAAGGGGGTATGTTCTCACATCCATGCCGAAGTAGAAGTAGTAGCGTGGACAATGACCTCGATCCAGTTCCCTGCAGCGACGGGAAAGGACGGCCAGTTATACGCCGCGGCGGGGATCCACTCAAACCAGGCCCAGTTGGTCTGTACACCGGTAGAGCTGAGCTATATTTCCTTGTTAGACGTTCTGAGTAGACTGGAGGCTGAAGCGTGAAGTCGTACCTGACTAGTGACACCAGACTGGAGCAGTGCACTTCCCCACGTCGCACCGTCTATGCCGACCCACGTGGCGACGTATTGCGGGAAGCTGGTCACGCCAGGTCTGGGTGATAGGGTAGGTACTTGGAAGTATGCGTGGACATTGGTGATGGCGTTGCTGGAGGGGCTGTGTTGGACGACACCGCACCAGTTGGAGCTGTAGTAGACCGCGTTTGTGCCTCGTTTGGCTTGACGGTTCCTGCCCCGTTCCCTGGTAGGCGGGACAGGCTGGGTGTTGGCGGTTACGTTGAGACGGTGCAGGGTAGGAGGGAACTGTTCGAGTTTGATATCGGATGGGTTGATGGTCTTGCCGTCCTGAGTCCCGGTGATGGTGTAAGTAAGCCCGGCTAGCGTTGTTCGTACTGCAAGGAGGAGCAAGACAAGAGTGGGCTGGGGGAACCTCATCTTGCTTAGTGATATTGGAATCTATAGATTGGGTTGGTTGTAATAAGTGTAGGGCTATGTAAGAATCCAGTTGGATGGTACCGAGTATATTGACAGGACGAAAGTAAATGAAGATGGGTCAGGCTTATATCCTTCCCGTTGTCAGAGGCAGGGGCGGCTCTGCTGTCCATTGTAGAAGACAAAGAGTTCTGCCACATCGTCACTGCCACACCCTCCGTTGCCAAGAGGTAGCCGTTTATTCTCGTAACTCGTTGAGCGAGATGGATGGCGCAACCCTCCTCTTGAACTGGGCATAGCTTGCCAGCTTCACCCGACTTGTCACTCCTGGCACCAACGTCTACCATCCAATCTCGTCGACAAGTCCGCGTCACATCGGGTGAGCTGGTTGAGTGAAACTGATAACCACACGAGCATCCTCAGTGTGTGTGGGCGGTCAGGATGTTGCTCAGAGGTGAAGCCGCTCGTGGTCGTATTGGGGGTGTTGGGGGCCTTTTCACGGAGTCCATCCCGAACAAAGCAAACCAAGCTTCGGCAGTTCTCGTCATTTCATAGTTCGTATCAGTTGTGCTCCAATTGTTGGTCTTCCGGTAACAACAGGCTTCAAAACGTTGAACCGAGGCACAGGCGTCCTTCAAGGCTCCGTCTATACCGGGGCCAGCTGTGTTTGTGCCGCACTGATTCACTCTCTCGGTATAAGAGTGTGGACCTGTTTCTAGGTTTCTGTAAGTATCAGTTCATCAATAATTGATGCGGAAGTTGGACTGTGATGGTTCACAGGGCGTCGGTGAACAGGCTTCCCGGGCAGTTTTTTAGCCTCTCCGTGATTCGGACAACAGCCGCGGGCGCAGCATGTCAGCAGTCTCCCACACGCCGCTAACATGCAGTCTGCCAAGGCTGGGGTTAGCCAACGCTGTCCGCACGCAGCCTCTAGTTGGCTGCCGTCGTCGGTGAGATGGCGTTCCACTGCAGGTACCATGATCTAGCGCCACTCATGCGCAGGCACACTCTTCTGTTATCTGGCAGCTATTGTGACGATGACGGCAGGCGTTCGGAGACGTTGGGTGAAGAAGCCGGAATGCTCGCCGTATTCGGAGAATTGATGGTGCGCTAAGCGCGGCTGGTGTGGTTCGACATCCCGATGGCGTCTTGCCGTTGGCTGTCAGCTTGAACCCAAAAAACAGTTGTGGTGGTATCGTTCAAGGCCGCAGACGAGGCCGCCCACGATTCTAGAGCTGAGCCATTCACAAACCATTGCAGAGCATCCGATGGAACTGTGTCCGTGCCAACAATGACAATGACTGTTTCGTTGTTCGTTGAGTGTAAGGTAAGGTAGTATCGGGAATGGGAGAAAAGCGATAGGGCACAGCAATGACAGGGGTAAGCACAGGTTGCATTTGCGCATCGTTGGGAAACGCCATCCCGTGGACGGAGCATGGCTCATGACGTTGTGAATGGCTGAAGTCTGGGATGGATCATTGAGGACGCCAGCGGGACTTGGAGCTGTGATTCCTCTCATCAGCCTTTCATGAGCAGAATCTTGAGTCACCCCAAGAATGTGAATCTCTACCACACTATTAGTCAAGAGGAATGGCACTCTCGGAACTGATGTAGGGCAGGCTGCCAACCACCTTTCTGTTGGTGCCAGCATCCACAGTCGTGATTCGCCAGTCCATCACATACCTTGTTCGAAAGCGGCCACGATGATATCAAGTTTCCCACAGCCAACAATATGGCGTCCCTTGCCATCCGAGAGGAGCTGGGTGTGATCAGGAAAGTATAGGCTGGTTCGTCAGGCAGATCCAGCAACACGAGAAGAGGACGGATTCCCGAGAGCTTTCAGAACTGTCGCACTTGATTCTGGGCACCTTGCTCATGGTCGTGGACACGGTTCCCGTTGTGGTACGGTTCCCGGTTTGGTGGACAGCTGAAGTCATCAGCTGCCTCAGAGCCCTGAGTTCACCTGCTAGAGGAAACGATATTCCTTTTCTCCCGGGCACCCTTGAACCAACCAGCGGGACACGATCGTGGCGTGTATGAACAGGGCATGGGCTTTGTGTGATCGGCCAAGCTCCCAGATCTGTCGCTGCCTACGCTGGCACAAAGTCGGGACGCACTAATGTGGCTCACTCGCCTTGCCCAGCATATCATGTCAGGGCAGATCAGCAACGTCGCCACCCTGTGATCCTCGCGTCATTATCGTTGTATGACAGCTTGATTCTGCTCACCCGAGCAACCTGGATGTTGGAGGAAGTCAGGGCATGATTATTGGCCGGGCTTGTTGAAAGCCTTCGCTGGACCTGGTGTGTGTCAAGGATGAGAAATGATTTGAGATACGACATTCTTGGCCAAGGGCATTGTCTCGAGAAGGGAGTGAACTCTGACCCTACGACCAAGATTCGACTGGACTGCGGACAGGCAAGACAGAACTCTCCGCTAAGATCGTAGTAATGCAAAGAGGAGCTTGTTGAATAACCTCGAGTTCGTGATGATCCGAAATGTATAGGTCAACGTATTGGAGCCATAACGAGAATGCGGGTGGCCAAGGGTAGCCGAGCACATGAATTCTTCCAGCACATCGTCCTATCCTTGGTCAGGCATTCAGGTCCGTGCTCATGGACTTGTGGTTATTTTGTTGTTGACGTGCGTGGGAAAATGTTCATGGTACCAGTCCGGCACACCTAGTGACCAGTTGAGCAGCGGTGCTGTCAACAGCAAGGAATCTATTGTGACGGTCAACGATCCCTGTCTGTCAAGATGATAAGTGATCCCAAAGTCGTAAAGTAACACTGCTAAAACTGTTAGGCACTGGATGTAAATGACATCTTCATTGGTATGGTACAGAGGCTGGGTATGAACCCTGAGGCCGCACATCATCCTCACATAGCCTACGTGGTAGTTCAGATGTCCCAACCTTCGCAACCCCGGAAACGCCGGGCTACCGCCGTGAAGTACCCTGTTTTGGTCGGCCTCCTCTTTTTTTGTTGAAAAGCCTAGACCAGATTACTCTATCCGTCAGTGCTTTACTTCGTCACTCATCCCCATCGAACACCCCGTCGACACCCCTTCATTTAGGCTGCACCTCCTTTCAAAGCTGAAGCGCCACTTCCGCGGCTGCTGAATACACCCATGATGCCGAAACCAACGTAAAAGAGGAACAGGGGATACGCAACCAACCCCCTCATCCCTCGCATTCCAGCCACGGCGGTAAACATGCCACTGGCACTGTAGGTGCACCAGACAATGGCCGCAATCACGATACAGCTCCCAACAGGTGTGTCCATTGGCATCACAATCCCCAATAAGCTGGTGGCCACCAGCGGTAGGAGACAGTATCCCAAAACCGATGCAGATCGGGCAAAGGTCAGCGTCGAGGAAAGGTGCTCGTGCGACGACGGTTGTTGTTGGCCTGGATACGCGACCCCGGCTTGTGACGAGGATGGGCCCTGGTTTGGTGTGTCCGACGGAGACATTAACGAGAGGATGAAGTGTAATGAGATGCTGCCTAGTAGGGCCAGTCCGTAGATGTAGCCAAAGTGAACCTTTCCGCTGAAGAGCAGGAAGGTGCCGAATAAGAGGAAGAAGAGTACTGGGCCCGCTAGATCGGAGTCGTCCATCAAGTGTTGGTCGATGCGTCGGAAGGGATTCAAGACTGCTAACGTCTGGTCGGAAACAGAAGGGGTCAGTCAAGGCCACGTTATTAGAGACAGAGAAAGATATGCTCACCTTGGCCACAATCTTGGTATGGTCAATCCCTAGCTCTTCTAGTAATGGAGGCTCTCCCTCGTAACCTTCTGTTGACAAGGCCGCTAACCATCCAGTGCGAAGCCCACCCTGTTCTCCCATGCGCCCAGACACGGGTGCTGTCCCGGGCCCTCCAAAGCTTGAGCCGAAACCTGGAGAGCCATAGCCAGACGAGGCTGAGCCGGCATTGTAGCCATATGATGCTTGTGATGGTGTTGCGTGTCCGGACACGGGCTGATTGTATGTCGAAGGGAAGAACTGGAGGTTCTGGGCGGACGCCTGGCCGTAGCCTTGGTTTGGAGGGGCACCGTAGTATTGCGCCATCGCGGGCAGAAGTACTTATTGTTGGTAATGTAGAAGTTTGGTAGAAAGGAAATCAATCAGGGAGTTAGTGGTGGTTTAAAAGAGTGTGTTTAGAAGACAGTATGGGTAAGTGACGTCGGGTTGGCAATGTTGCTTCATTCCCCAGTGAGAAGCTAAATCGGTCAGAGCTCATTGTCCACCCCCTGGAACCAAAACAGTGGAGTGGCAGGAGCTGAGACCTGAAGTGTGGCTGATAGCTGGCTGGGCTTGGCGGACGACGTAGTTAGTGCCGCACGGACCACTAGTGGTAGAATTCTGGACGGTTCGGCTACATCCGGGGATCGGCTTCATTTTTTTGGACACAGCGAGCAGACAATCCGCCTCGTCGACAAGCTAACCATCCGGCAACGCCAGCCTTACATTTCCGTCCCAACTCTCCCGTAAGGTTTACTGCAACCTACATTTCTAGCTACTCGAAGATAGATCGAATAGTCTCAAAGATTGAGACACTCCATCGTTTGCGACAATGGTAAGCCACCATGTCATCTGCCATCTTCGTGTACCAGACCACTAACCATTATGTCCTCCTCTCAGGCGCATCGTCTCGTAACACAAGTCGTTCTCATCGGCTCCCGCGTGCTCGGGCGGGCCTTCGCCGAAGCCTACAAGCAAGCCAGCGCATCGAGCGCATATCAACGAGCTCAGGCCAAGGCCGGCAACGCCACGGGCGGGCGCAGCATATCCTCCGGAATGACCCTCGACGAAGCATGCAAGATCCTCGACGTGCAACCTCCAAAAGGCGGGAAGATGGAGAACCCAGAGCAGGTCATGGAGCGCTTCAAGAAGCTGTTCGACGCCAACGATCCGCAAAAAGGCGGCAGTTTCTATCTGCAGAGCAAGGTGTTACGAGCGAGGGAACGGCTCGAGGCCGAGATCAAGCCCATACAAGAGAAGATGGAACAGGAAGCTGAGGTAAAGCAAGGGTGGAAGCCGAATGTGTACAAGCGGTAGGGCTAATGGCCCAACAGAAGCGATGAGGTCGGTGATGAACCTTCGATGCGCTGAGTCGCCCAAAGCCTATTGCGCTGTGCGGGCTCCAGCTAGAGTTGAAAGGCTCTCCTGCCGAGGACTACCGGCAGCGCGACGACATCAACTCCTGCAGTGCAGTGCTACCGGACAGTCACCTTCGCATACAGATACCGACATAATCACACATACCTCTTCACTCACGATTTGGCATTGGCATGGCCTGGCGTTATACTTTTTGATTTGGGCAGCAAGGCAGGTGTCTGGCGAGAAAACTGTCGAATTTGTGTTGGACTAGACAAACTGCGACAGCTGTGAGCGGTGGTCATGTTGTAATATCACCTGTATTATAAGAGGAATGTGTGAGACACGGAAGAGATGGCAGCAGCCGAGATACCATTATGTTTCATGGAGGCGGAAGCACCATTCAGTTTGCCCCTATTGTCTCTCTATCTTGTGGCTGTTACCAGGGCGTGCAGTCAACATGTCCAACTCAGGATGGCTGCAGAACAGACCGAGGGAACACAGCCAAATAAATTTCCTCACGTCCATGTCATCCCGACGCACCTTGAGCCGCAAACTTATGACCTCTATCTGTGTCAGGGTACCTCACCGTCTATGTCTCCGATTCTATAGATTTTCGTCCGCATATTCTCGAGTTACCGTCCCCCACATCGACGGCTCAGACCTTCCTCTTAACCAGCCCCTTCCAGAAGTCAAAGCTATTCTCATCGCTTTGCAGAGCCCACACCTTCCCTGTCGAGCGCAGAGAACCATTTACTCCATCTTCCCTCAACTCCTCGGCCTTGAGCATGCCCCAGTCTCTCGTGATGCCCAACACCCTCGCCCTGATCCCACCTTCGGCCTCAAGTGTGACGATCTGGTTCGTGTGCAACCAGTTTTTGTAGTATCGCTCCTCGAGATCTTTTGAAAAGCCTGTCCGACAGAATTCATTGTACAGCACCTCGAGTCTGGTCAAGATCCGGGCTAGTAAGCGTTCGATACTGAGTTGTGGCAGCCGGAGCCCCTTCCTCGTCTGGTTGATCTTGTCGACCAGGGCATTCAGACTTGTCGTGGGCCTGGCGTTGGTGGTGTTGATGCCGATGCCGAGGACGACTTGGAATTTACCGTCGCTGTACGCGCAGTTGGACAATATACCGCCTATCTTGGCGTACTTCTTCTCATTTGGTCCTGCATTTGGATCCAGGGCGTAGATGTCGTTCGGCCACTTGAGCTTAACCGGCATTTCTCCGTATCCCGGGCCGTAGCTCTGTATTGCCTCAACGATGGCCACAGCAGCGAGGTATTGCACGAAGACAATGGGTCGGGATGTTGCCAGATGTGCGGGATGGTTGATGACGGTGGACATGATCAGGGCACCAGCTGGCGACACCCACACATTGTTGCCTCTTCCGCGCCCAGCAACCTGCGTTGTGGCGGCCAGGGTGAATCCAGTTGGCAGCTTGGACAATAAGGCAGGGTTCTTCTCTAGCAGTGTGTTGGTGCTGGTGACAACCTCACCATACAACAAAACATCACCCCATTTCTCTGCTTCGCGATCCTTCTTGCGGAATTCAAACAGGCTGTTGTAGAAGAGGGCATGGTTGAAGTAGGGCGTCTCCTTCGCCTCTGGCCATTCCTGCTCGTGTGAAACGATGCGCTTCACAACCTGACTCTGATCGGTCGTGGTGTCAGTCGACAGAGGCTGATCTTTAGGCGCTTGTAGCGCATCGGTTAGACCGGTCATTGACCACCTCGATGCTGGCCGCTCAAGGTGAAACGTGTCGTTCACGTCCTTGATGAAGCGCTCGTTTTCCTCCGTGGTAACGATGTCTCCAAAAGAGTGCACCAGCAGGCCAACGTCCGTTGTGTCGGCAGCTGAGAGATGTAATTTGGAGAGTGAAGGCACAGACGAGTCCTCCTGACTGACCTCCAGACCAAGTTTCGTAAGGCAAGCCCTCAGGAAGCTCGTCCTAAGCGCATCATCAGCAGCTAAGCTATCGATGAGTTCATTGTAGCCTGGTACACCTTCTTGCGGGCTGAGGTTCACGGCAGCAAATCTGTCCACAGGTGTCAGTTATTTCGACGGAGGATGTTATGGGAATTGAGTCGTACTCTGGATGCGGCCCAGTCAGCAAGGCAGCACCATCCCCGGCCTTGCAGTACACAACAGCCGCCCTCCTCTTACCCGACTCTACGTCGAGGTCGTCTGCATACTCAGCGAGGATCTCGACGCCGTCCGGTGCAAATCTCTCGGCTTCAACAAACACGCTACCGCCGTTGAAGTAACACTTGAACTCCTCCGGCACCTCAGTGCCAGGGAAGGTTTCTGGGTGAGTCACCAGTCGAACTGCCTTTGCTCCCTTCTCACTAGCATACCGAAACCCCTTGAATGCGCCACCCCGACAGGTTCCGGGGAAGAAGCTTAGTTCTCGGGATCCCACAACCTCCATCTCGGGGTCGCCGACTTCGAACTCGCACCTGCGAGAACCATAGTAGCCACCCGCGCAGAACCCGAGGTACCGGCCGCCGGCATTGCGGACATAGTGGGAAATGAGGCGATTGCCGGACCCGTTCAGTATGCGGCAGTATCCCAGATCTGCACCGCCGGGGAAGACTAGCAGAGCACAGCTTGGTGCCCAGGGTTCCTTGAGCAAAGCCGACTCAGTCACGGGGATGACTGCATAGTTGGGCGAAAGAAGACGGCGCAAGGTGTAGATGCATTGCTTTACCGAGTTTATGGTCGTGCCGGTTCCTAACAGATATTATGAGAAACGAGGGATGAGCAACGTCATTCTAATGTGAATTACCTGTGTAGACCAGGACGTTGAGCTTGCGGGAAGCCATTTGGTGGTGTGGAGGGAGCACAAACTCGCCAAGAAATATTTCATCCAGAAGTTGATTCGATGATCCGATTCGCTCTTCTCTTCCTTTCAACACACCATACCAGACTCAAAATGGCAGGGAACTCGTCCAACAACCCCAAACAGCAGGCGTCTGCAAGTGCTCAAGATGCAGATGATGAACCGGATGAGTGGTAAGCCTACAAATTGACTCATGAGACCAGCACAGCGCCACACCCATCTCACTCCGGCCTCGGGTAAGACTAAGACAAGTGGTACAGGGACAAACGCATCTTTAGCACTGGGTGTGCAGGTACGCTCTATATTCTGACAGCAATCCCCAGAACAGCTCTGACCGTTGATCACAGACGAGAACTCCAAACTAACGGACTGTTACTTCGAAAAGAAGGACTGGAGGGCCTGCAAAGACGAGGTGAGTCGGCTACAAGGTACTTCTGCTCTGACGCTCTCACGGGTGACTAAGCATGATTTCAATAGATGTTGCGTTTCCGGCAATGTTGGAAGCAACAAGGCAATGATGCTAGGACGGACACGAAAGATAACTAGAATCAATTCACATACGATCGAGACAGCTTTCTGTTGCTGAAATTCTCGACTTCACTTCCTTGACTTGATCCGGGGTCGGGAGCTGTACCAGTGAACGCTGCTGTTAGTGCGCTACCGTGATCGCCACCGCAGGCGCTAACAACGTTTCAAGCACCCTGGATTTGGATGACTCCAAGACTCCAAATTTCCAGTACCTGAATGACCAATTTAGCGACACCAACAAATCAGCACTATTGCACCCTCAACCACATCAAAGTATACCGATTAGAGAAAGAAAGATGCGTTCAGCGACTCCAGCTCTGCGGCAAGTCCGTTATGCATCGTCAAGGCTGTTTAACGCCGAGAGCGCTCTATACAGGACATCACAGCAACCCTCTATCCTATCCTCGCCAGCATCACAATGCGCCACCGTCTCAACCACCGCCTCCAAAAGAGCAACTCCCTCTTCCTCCTCAACAACGACGCGTAAATTCGTCCCACGCTCCTCATCCAAGCCCTTCACACCGACCAGCTCCAAAGCCGCTCCGGCACCAGCAGCCCGCCAGCAAGCCTCGAGCCGCGAATCCCCCAGCGTCATGACCGTAGACGACGTTGACCCAACCCTCTCGCCTCTACCCTCCGTATCGTCTTCCAAATCCACCAACTCCTCCCCGTCTACCTCAAAGGGCAACTTTGCCGAGTCCCTCCAAACCCCCGGCTACACCTCCGACGGCACCGACCCATCAATAGATTGGTCCTCGTCCTTCCACGGCCTCTCGACCACCGCCTTCGAACCCCACGTCGCCTCCATCCTCATGGCGCCACTGGACCCCGAGGACATCGAGATCAAGCCCGACGGCATAGCCTATCTACCCGAGATCAAATACCGACGAATCCTCAACCAAGCCTTCGGACCCGGTGGCTGGGGTCTCGCGCCGCGTGGGGAGCTGAGTGTAGGTGACAAGGTCGTCACGCGGGAATATGCCCTTGTCGTCGGTGGTCGGTACGTTTCTCTCCCCTCCCCCTGCCCTCTTCCCCCTCTTCCAACACTCCAACTAACCCCCTTCAAAGCTTCGTAGCCCAAGCCCGCGGCGAATGCGGCTACTTCAGCGACGACACCATCCCCACCGCCGCCGAGGGGTGCAAATCCAACGCCCTCTCCCGCTGCTGCAAAGACCTGGGCATCGCGTCCGAGCTCTGGGACCCCCGGTTCCTGCGCACGTTCAAAAAGAAGCACTGCCACGAGATATGGGTGGAGCACGTGGTGAACAAGAAGAAGAGGCAGATCTGGACGAGGAAGGATCAGGAGCCGGGATACCCTTATGCGGCGGTCAAGTCGACGGGGGGAGGAGGGGTGAAGAGGACGGTTAGGGATGCGGATGGGTTTGTTAGGGGGGTTTGAGGAGGGTTTGTGATGTAGAGATGGGATTGGGGTTGGGATGTAAGATGTTGTACGATATGGGGATGTTATTGTAGACTTAGATCGATGCTATACTATATCCCTTTGGTTGCCCACTCCTCTTCATCGGTCGATGGAATCCGACCCTGCGACGTACAATATAAACAGATTATTGGGCATGTTGGATATTGCTCAAAGGTGAAAAAGCACATAGTTACGATCGTGATACATAATGCTCAACAGCAGTTCTCCCCATCGTCAACCGTCCATCCTTGCGGCTATCTCTAGGGAACCATAACCTCACATAAACCCATGTACGACTACCATGAAACTCAAGCGAGCGAACTCAATCCCAAAAAAAAAACGCCAATCCCAGAACAAATACCCGTTTACTTCTCCACCCCGGAACTCGTTCCGCCCTCAGCGGTCGCCGGCTTCGCGCCTCCGGAACCCCACACCCAGCTGGCCCACCCGCTGGATTGTCTACTAGCAGCAACAGGTCTCTTTCTAGCCGCCGACCCAGCGTCCATCTCCAACTGGTCCTCGTCACCGCTCGCAGCCTCCAGCTTTTCGAACTCGGCCTCGCTCCGACTCTTAGTCAGATTGCTCGACAGTTTTTCGTCTGATCCGGCCCCGTCAAGACCGGGGTCCGACGCCTGCCATGCTCGTGTGGCTTCGTCCTCTGTCTTGAGCTGAGTCGCCTCCCGGTCGAGGGCAGACATCAGCAATGACAGCCTCTCTCGCTGCGCGGTGATAAAGGTCATCTTCTCGGTCGCGCCTTGGATATTGTCCGGTATGAGGATACCAGACGCTTCCATGCCGCCGGAACCACGTGTCGCATCTGAGTTCCCTGCAGACGCCGACCCGGTGGCGGCGCTGACTGCCGAGGCCAAAAGGCTGTAAAAGTCCGTCGCCCCTGAGCTGGTTTTGCCAGCCCCAACGCCGGTCCATCTGGCGGCCGGGAGGGAGAAGCGGGCAAGCAGTGTTTGGGTGTAGGACTGTGGAGTACCGGATGTGGCGGCCGCGGCAGATGCCTGCGACTGACTGTCGGAAGGTGGTGGAAGACCTAGGACGTTGGTCTTGAGGAGCTCGATGGCGCGCTTCAGGTAGGATATGCCGGCCTGCTTGAGGCGATGGTGGGCAGAGGCGATGAAGTCCTCTATCGCTGTCTCATTCTCCTCCAGGTAGGGATGGACATAGGTTTGATAGATGATGCGGGCTCCTTGGGTCTGGGGTAGGACTAGGTAGAGGAGGAAGAGAAAGCGTAGGTAGGCGTAGAAAGGGATCCTGGGCATCTATCAGTCAGGTCGAACGGAAGGACATGGTATGCAAGGGCAATTAACGCACCAGACCAGGAACCACTCCGTCCACGACTCGACCAGCAGGGCGCAAGCGAGCACCACCCAGTACATCAGCCATGGTGTCAGCTCTGCGGGGTCTGATGTCTTGAGCGCCTTGTACGATGCGAACAGTGGGAAGAGGAAGGAGGCAATGGAGCTAATACATCTAATCAGCTCACGTCCCTAGTTTTACAGCAGTCCTCCATCGCTAGGTGTGTGGTCACTGATGCGTCGGCACCAAAAGTGGATGACGTACGACAGGATCTTAGCAAAGATGTCGAACATGATGGATCACGAGGTGAGATGGAATTCTGGAATGACTAGTGGTGTTGTTATTCCCGTCGATGGATTCGATCAGGAGAAATGCAACGGGGCAGTAAACGATGGAGATCACTATCGACCTGCACCGTTATGGCAAAGGTGAGGCTTAAGGTCATCCCGAGATAAAGCAGAGCTGCAAGCTGAGGCTCAGGCAGACGGCAGCTGCACAATGAACCCCACATGAGGTGACCACGCGGACCTTTCCCCGAACGGATAAGGCTTATCGTGGTAGTAGCTCGTATCTTATCGCGGTACGCTGTCACCCTCAAACACCAGTAGAATTCTCCACCTTTTTTGTGAGCGCGCAACACGTAAAATTTGGCAAAATTTGTGCTAGAAATGAGGGAAAACGAGGGCATCAAGGCCGCGTTTTCGCGATTCCTGCCACAGCGCCGGACAGGCTAGACGGCTAGGAGATATAGGACGATAGATCCGATTAAGCTCTATCGATTAAGGCCACTTGCGGCAAGATTTCTTGGATTGCGCGTGTAAAAGATCGTAATAACGGCTCGAACAAAGGACATCGAAAAATAGAACGGCGCCTCTTACCCGCCACACTACGTAAATATAGGAATGCTTAGTATCGTTCGGTAGGCCTTATTCTCTATTTTTGAGATCCGATACTCTTTCCTTTAAATATTTCGTTACGCGTTTTAAAAAGTAAATAAAATAGAATATTTCAAAGGTTAAGCTTAAGTCGACTTAATAACCCTAACCCTTAAAAGGGCGGTAAGATTAAGTAAAATTCAAAGTTATTTTCGAAGCTTTTTTTTTATTAAAATTATTTGATTCTACTCGACTTTTTAATCGCGCAACGAGGTATTTCAAATAAAGAGTATTAGACCTTTAAAATAGAGCGTAAGGCCTACCGAACGATACTAAGTATTCCTATATTTACGTAGTATAGCGGGTAAGAGGCGCCGTTCTATTTTTCGATATCCTTTGTTCGAGCCGTTATTACGATCTTTTGCACGCGCAATCCAAGAAATCTTGCCGCAAGTGGCCTTAATCGATAGAGCTTAATCGGATCTATCGTCCTATATCTCCTAGCCGTCTAGCCTATCCGGCGCTGTGGCAGGAATCGCGAAAACGCGGCCTTGATGCCCTCGTTTTCCCTCATTTCTGGCACAAATTTTGACGAGTGCGCGCTCTCACGAAAAGTGGAGAATTCTACTGGTGTTTGAGGGTGACAGCGTACCCTACAAAAGTTGCGGGGAAAGACTTCAGCACAGCAATAAGACAGACAGCACCCTAGGTTCATTGTAAACTACGTAGCATGCTGACGAACATACCTACAATCCATGAACACGAAGTGGTCGAATTTGGAAGGGAATTTTACCCACGGAAGGAGTTTGTGCAAATGCATTCTTAAGTGAGTCTCTGGAATCTTCCGATCATGACTGTAAACACATCTCTGCACCGCTTCGGCTCACCCCTTTACCTCCATCTTGAAGTTTTGCGTATTGCAACCATAGGCATAGTTCGAAGCCTGTTCAGGGGTTTGATGTCTCATGAGCGATACCGATATTAGTATGGATAACTGTACCCATAGGTATAGTCCGAAGCTGATTCACGGATTTCACGTATACGAATCTGAAAGACGTGTTATTCGCTCTTGTATGAAATTGTGCTTCCTCTCATTCAACCTTAGATCCCATGGTTATTACTGTGGTGAGCAATGATAGCTGGTTATTCCGGGCCCTGAAAGAACATGCTACTGTTTAACCACATATTGTGCACGCAGCACCAGCAGCATAAGTCAAACCTGCCTGGTAGGGACGCTGTAGATGGCGTGAAATGTTGGATTATATCTGCTTGAGCTGGGAACGGTATTACGTTTGCTACAGAACCGTGTCGTTCTCGCGGCACATTCGTACTGATGCATCAGATCTCACTTTCAATCCCACCGTGGCAGGCATGGATGGCATTTCATGCTGCTTGAATGTGCGATGTTCCACCGCGTTCAAAACCAGACCGTTGGGTCGAGCCGAAGTACTTTTCCACCCTTCGTTCAGCGGGATTGGTTCTAATCGAAAAATAGTTGTGTTTCAGTATCGACAACCTCGTACCGCCCGCAGACTAGGCAAGTAACCGGAACTCATCACTTGGCTGGAACACCTAGCTGCCTGGACAATGTATCTACTTATGATAGCTTTGGCGGATTAACAAAGCACAGTTCACATGACAGAAACAAATATCCTTACAAGATAGCGTCAGGCCCTAGAGCTCCGTGGACGTTCCAGGCTCCCAGAAGAGATGACAGTGCAACGCCAAGATCAGCACCGGCAATGCGTATCGAAAGCGGAAAGGTGTAGAGACTTGGCGGAACACTACGAACCATCCAGGTTAGCTCTGCTTGTCAATGATACGCGAACTACTGGCCCGGCGTCACTAAAGACACGGTAACCTCCGCTTAATAAGTGCCGATGTTGATTCCCGGATACAGGACCGCGGTCGTGGCTGAGACTGAGATCGCCTATGACGAGAACAAACCCGTCCGGGTAGCCAACACGGGAATCCTTTCGGCTATCTTAGCTGTCAACGTTGATTTCATGCCAGGCTTGGGCTCGTCACGTCGCCAGAGTTTATGTTTTGCGACAGCCAACATCGAGCGTCAATGTGTGTTCTTGCAGTCATCAACCCTCCAACCTTGTCAGCACCCAGTTTCCCTTGCCATGTACACAGCCAGAGCTCCAGATTTTGCTGGAATAAACATAATCCAGTCGTCTCTTGGCCTATTCCGAGGGTGTAAAGGTCTCTTGATGCGATTGGTTAGATGCTGGGGAGGCTGTCCCGCCCACATACCGTTGCCTCGACCCTAGCCTTCCAGCACCACGTGCCAAGATCCCAATATCCCAGTCTTGGACCAGCCATTGCCCACTTACTCCAGACTTCATTTCCCAAACGTTTGGGAATCTGGGGAAAGGCTAGCCCATTTCGAGTAATTGGCCGACAATATCTCCGCGCAACCGTTGCTCCTCCGCGCGGCTCCAAGTCATTGACCGGGAAATTCTAGAGACTGCTTAAGCATAATGTTGAGGCGAGTGTGCTGCTAATGCATTGGAGAAGGAAGCCGCGTCGAGCCCCCGTTCCGTTCAGCGGCGCAACGTGGGGCCGTATCGGTCTGTGCTGCGGGGAAGCACAAAGAACTAAACTGGAAACAGCTTAGCGTGATTTCCCCAGGTTGCGTCCCCGGATCTCCACCCCTGCAAGTCAGTGATAACGTGTAAGTGGGAATGCCAATGCTTGGACTGCGACAATCTTTTGACGTGCAGCCCATAAGTAAACCTGAATCCGAGCTGCTGGATACGACTTGTTCTTGTTCCTTCGCTATTCAACCCTTTGATCAAAACGCAACAAGTACCCGCACTTACTAGCAGGATGGTTACGACAGAGAAAGACAGGCAGGTTGATGCCATCGAGACTACACACAATGAAACCAGCGGCACTCTCCACTATGCGGCTGAGCGTGGTCAGACTGCTACGGACAAGTCGGTGAACCTATTTCTGTTACCAGCGATCCAGTATTGACGTGTCACCAGATATGGCCACTCTCTGGTCGAAATCGACCCAAAGGCTGAAGCCAAGCTACGACTAAAGATTGACCTGATGATTGTCCCTACCGTTTTCTTACTCTACCTCTTCTGCTTCATCGACAGAGCAAATATCGGTAAATTTGACCTCCGCCATATGCATGTTCTCCAGTCTGACGCTCGACAGGCAACGCCCGCCTAGCAGGACTAGAGAAGGACCTAGGCTTGAAAGGGACGGACTACAACGCAGTCCTCAGCATCTTTTACATCTCATATATCGTTTTTGAGATTCCTTCCAATATCATGTGCAAGTGGATTGGCCCTGGTTGGGTCATCCCTGCCCTGTCTCTCGGTTTCGGTATCGCCTCAGTCGGAACGGCCTTTGTACACACCAAGGCCCAAGTGATGGGCGTACGTTTCCTTCTCGGCATGTTTGAGGCTGGTTTGATGCCAGGGATTGCGTACTACTTGAGTAGATGGTACCGTCGCTCTGAACTTGCTTTCCGCCTCTCGTTGTACATCGTTGCAGCTCCGCTCGCTGGGTAAGCGTTTTCCTCCAAAGCTAGATCCTCTAAACTGCCACTAACAAAAGTCTAGTGCCTTTGGAGGTCTACTAGCTTCCGGTATTCTAAAACTTTCTCACTTTGCAGGCTTACACCAGTGGAGAATGATATTTGCCATCGAAGGCATCGTGACGATCTGCGTCTCCATTATCAGCTTCTTCACCCTCACCGATCGACCAGCCACCGCCCGCTGGCTGTCACAAGAGGAAAAGGATATGGCCATTGCACGTGTCAAGGCGGAACGTGTAGGGCAGACCAAGGTCCTCGACAACATGGACAAGGTCAAGCTGAAACGAGGAATCATCAGCCCCATCACCATGTCCACAGCCTTCATCTTCATGCTCAACAACGTCACCGTTCAGGGGCTCGCTTTTTTTGCACCGACCATCGTCCGTACAATCTACCCTAATAAGAGCACCATCGCCCAGCAGTTGATGACCGTTCCCCCTTACGTCGTTGGCGCCTTCTTCACCGTCTTCTTGCCACTCGTCAGCTGGTTCACCGACAGACGGCAGATCTTCATGATCCTCGGTGCGCCCATGGTGATGATTGGATACATCATGTTTCTTGCCAGCGAGAACGCGACCGTCAGATACGCAGCAACCTTCCTTGTCGCAACCACCGTGTTTGCCCTAGGACCTATCACGAACGCTCAAGTCAGCGCAAATGTCGTTTCCGACACAGCCAGGAGCAGTGCTATTGGCATCAACGTCATGTTTGGTAATATTGGAGGCTTGGCTTCTACCTGGAGCTTCATGAGCACAGATGCACCCAATTACCACATCGGCAACGGCCTCAACCTCGCTACGTCGAGTACGACGCTCGTCATTGCTGCTATTATGCTCTTTTGGATGTGGCGTGACAACAAGAGGAGGGAGTCACGGAGTATCGAGGAGGAACTGGCTGGTCTGGATCAGAAGACTATCGAGGACTTGGACTGGAAACACCCTGCCTTCCGGTGGCGTCCTTAAGGATTTCATATCACTGGGCTGACATACTCAGGTTTCATGATCACTGGAGAATATAAGTGATAATAAGACGATATGTGTCACCATGTTCATTCTTTCACAAATGCTACCCAATGCTACAACGCCATCACCACACCTCAATCCCGGAGGTTAAGAGCCAACCCTGACAGCGACAGCCCCTTCACAACTTACCTACTCCTCACCATTCCCTCCCATCTCCTCATCCTCCTTCTTCTTCTTCTTCTTCTCCTCCTCCTCCGCCTTCTCCTTCAACTTTCCAGGACAGACCTTACAAGTGCTCTTGACAGGACAGTTCTCGGGTATAAACGGAGCGATCCCGATGCCAAACGGACAGGCGGGCATCGACTCAGCAAGAACTTCCAGGTGCTGACAAGCAATGCATTTCTGCTGAATTCTCCAGACTCCCTTCTTCTCAATGTTAGCGTCCTGGGAGAATCGGCAGTCTACGCCGTACTTCAGATGGCGATGGCATTCCTGGCCGGGGATGCGCTTGAGGTAGCCCTCGTGGCCGCAGGTGTAGTATTGGCGGATGAACTTGCACATTTTAGCGAGTTTGATGGTGGTGGGAAGATGGAGGAGAGAAGATGCAGAGGGCATGGTGGTTTTTATATGTCTAGGGGATTAGGTAGCGATGTTGGCACTGCTGTTCGTGTTCTTTGTGCGGTCGCTGCGTTGCGTTACTGCCATGGCCATATTGGTGCCGTGAGACTTTCATTGTCCTGAACAATGTCTTATGTTGTTCTGGTAGCTCGTAGTCGAGAACAATGCGCCATGTAATTATACAAGGGAGTATACGCCAAATAATTGAGCCGGGAACACTGCCACGTACAGCCTCAGCTACCGACGCTGCAATGTGGAATACGAGTGTACCATGACCGAAGCCATCCAAACATACTCACTACAATCTATATGCATATCACATAGCCCAGAGACATAGTACATCGCGGTGACACTAGCCATCAGTATGTCCATGTAGTGCTACTCACGTGGGTCCTTGGTGGTACCTGGTAACAAATTTATAACATGCATACACATAGAGACATGTCCAAGTTAGTTTATAGGTACTCGAAGCATTATTATTGGTCCAGATCATCATCCGCATCAGTCACGCCAAAGCTATCCAAGTACTGGCTGCCATATCTGATCCCCAAGTGCCGACCCGTCCCTAGTCCTCTCGTACCAAGTGACTCTGCCTCCATCCCTATCAGTCCATCTTTGACCTAGACATACTTGCAAGTAACAGTCGAGCTACCAGAGGTGCTGCAGTCAGTGTAGACAGTGTTGCCCTGCTTGATATCCATAATCTCAGCACCGGACACACCGAGCGTGCTTCCAGAGTTGGTAGTGACACTGGCACCGGTGAAAGTGACGGTACCAAAGTTAGCCAGGGGCACGAGCGCATTGCCTTGCTCGAAATCCTCGACGATCCACTCGGCGTTGGTCTCGCAGAGCCTGTTGCTCTCTCCGGAGAAGGAGTGAGTGACCGTCTTGCCCGTGCTGAGATTGGTCAGGGTGACGGAGCCGGCCGAGGTGCTGGTGGCGGTGACGGTCATCTTGATCTGTTGGCCGGCGGAGATAGAAAAGCCGTTGAAGTTGTACGCCTGTTTGGGAATTTGTTAATTCAGAGAAAGATGATGGAGGGAGGGTTGGAGAGGTGGGCATACGTAGTCAGGGTACCACTCATACCAAGCGTCGAAGGAGACGGTGGAGCCCCTGATGTTGAAATCTACCCGAATCGGTCAGTCAGTCAAGGTTTTCGCAGTTTTTGGAAGTTATGAGCACGAGCAGACTTACCAACACCCGACTGCAGGATTGCAGTCGAGCAAGTATCACCGTCGATGCCAACCCAGGCAGAGGCCGAGTATGTCTGGCTGGAAGAGGCACCAGACGGCAACTTAGGGGTGGGCACGGTGATAGTGCCGGTCACCGACTTGTAGCCGCTGCCAATGAGGACGGCACCAGCCCAGTTGCTGGAGTAGGAGACCTGGGTGTCGTTGGTGGGGACGCCCTCTACGGTGAAAGCACTGGACGGGAGTCTGGGGTTACTCTTGCGGGCAGCGCGGGAAGCAGCACTGCGAGGCGCGCGACGGACAAGCTTGACGCCGTCGCCGAGATCGATCTCAGGCGCAGGGAGGGCCGCGGCGATGCCGGCGAGGGTCAAGATGGCAGCGGTGAACTTCATGTTGGCGGGCTGGGAGCTGGACTGGGCTTGGGCAGAAGACTTGACTGACTTGGCACACTTGAGGAGGGTTGAGGATCAAGAGACAGTCATAACGGAAAGCTGCCGTGTCGTGCCTCTTTATAGAGGATCCCGACAGGAGTCAACCCGGTTCCTGATCAGGCTCTCGAAGCCATCGTGGGCATGTATCCTCATTAAGCAGGTGTTATCGTCAGGGAAGGGGTCGGGTATACGACACACACGGCAAATAGGTGTGTGTTTGTATGTGGAGGGCAACCACCTTCCTGTTTCTTGGCTCTATCCCGTCCTTGCGCCATAGCAGCCCGGGCCCTGGAACGCCATATCTTCGCGTCTGCATCCAGTTTCCCTGGCCAATATGAAGCCATGGTCCAAGTGAAAACATGGCTTCAAGCGCTCATGTGGGGGATAAGACCCCAGATAAGGCAGCCAGTCGCCACAACCTGGTCAGGTACACATCCGGACGCTCCTCCAGAAGCAAACAGGATGTGGCTAGAGATGTAGATCCCATCTGGATGAAGGAAGATCGCCGAATGCGAGGCCGGTAGTAGTGCAATCAGGACTTGAGACCCGCGCGTGATGGATAGCGCAATGAGGTGGGGAGGCGTTCGAGAGGCTTGGCCTTTTCGGAAGGTAACATCGAAAGTATTGAGCCGTGGCCACACTCCGACCTGTGATGGCGCTTGCCACGTAGCTTGGAGGAAACAGATAAACCGCAAGTAAAGTGATGGTGTAGACAAGGAACGGAATGCACAAAGGCGAACGCGGTAAGCGTCCGCTGTCACCGGCGGGCAGGTAACGTAGAGGAACAGGTGGATGTCACCTTACCGTGGTTCCTGGTCGAAACGTTGTGAAGACAAGCCTTGCTAAGATCGACCAACGCGTACCAAGGCGGGAGGCGTTCCCAACGTCGCGGGAGGAACAGCTCATGATTTCTTGGCTGGTTCGCTAGGAACAGCATTGAACTCGAGACGTCATTGTAATGCAAGACCACCTATGACGAACACGTCCTGGCGAGCTCATAACGAGCAGGACAAGTAAGTCGGGCGGTCGGGCGGTAGGAGGCCAGGTTTAGCAGAGAATATCTGGTAATGTACAAGTATACGGCTCAGATAGAACGGGCATGTATCTCGCAAGCATGTCCCCACGTGTCCTTGCCTCTTCAACCCCCAATAGCTCCGGACACCCAGTCACGATGAACGAGCAGCTGTGAAGACTCCGCATCAGGAGGCCAGGAGAGACCTTGCTTATCTTCCACATCTCTCCTGGACTGCCGTTCTTGGCGAGTCTGATGGGATAAGACACAAAACGATTGGATCGCCAGCCAAGTCCGGCACTTCGCATTGACCCCGGACGTTCAGTCTGCCATTGGCGATCACATCTTGTCGCATAATGTCGGCTAAACTGAATCTGGAAGGTGTGCTTGGTTGTCAATGAGCTCTTTCTCATGCGAGTGAATACCCTGGCAGCTCCAGGTACAGCGGCAGCAAGTGAGCGTGTAGACTTGGTAGAGGAGATTTCACAATGAACATCACCTCAGGGAGCAAGGGTACTGTCAATGTTCACCAAGGTGTTCGTTCCATGTTGTTGTAGGTTGTGATAAAGGACGAAATCCCGGTGGGGCAAAACGGAAGCATTTCACAGCACCGCGACGGGATCTTAGATGGTCTGTGCTCCTGCACGTAACGGGGCCGTTCCGTTTCTAATCTCCATCGCCAAGAGATGGCTGACGATAGTTTCGGTTCAACTACAACAGGCAACATTCGCGATACAACATTAAACCGCCATCTAATCTGAGCTCTGGATACTATCACTTCCAAAAGTGGCATCAGAAGTTGGGGATAAACAACCCAACTGGTTTGGATGCGGGCTGTCAGTCGCGCCGTTTTGACTGGTAACGCGTTTTTGTTTTAACGGAAACCACGGGCCGGTCCACCTTCCCGCATCATCAAACCTCGGGTGGAAGCACGAGAGTAGGTATCCAGGGATCGATCAGACTTCCTGATCCCGCGTTCTCGAGTTCCTATTAAGCCGTTGTTGGGAGCCCGGTCTTCACCGATGCATCGCTGCGTGTATTTCCGATCTGCCAATGGGCTTCGAATTCAACGGCAAAAACGGCACACACATGCCCCTGGCATGAGACCACGAATCGGCCGTGTCCAGTATCGAGAGTCTGCAGGACTGAAACCTCAAGCTGTAGGGTAACAGACCTTCTTGATCAAGATTAGCTCAACATTGGGCAGGTAATAGGTTGTGCATCCCGACCTCAACGGCAAGTGGGGGGGGGGGACTTCGAAACGATGCAACAGCTCGAATCTCTACGAAGCCTGCTTGAGCTGCACTTGAATTGAAAGAGTTGTGATTTCACAATTACACTAAAAAAAAAGCAAAGATATGAACGCTACCAGCATCTCATGAAACAATTCCACACACACCACGACCTCTCCCCTACGAACAGCAACTCTTCCCATTCGCACCATTCGTCTCCCCCCCAACCAACTCCTTCACCTTCCCCACCACATCAAAAGCCAACTTACTCAGCTTATCCGCCGCATTCAGCACCCCCTGTCCACCCGCCAGCACCTGGCTGGGCGTACTGGCATAGGACGGCGGCACGTCCATGACCGGGTTGGAGGTGAAGAAATTCCTCGGCCGGAGCAGCAGCGTGATGGGCTCCGCCGGCATGACGGGGAAGTCCTCGGGCGCCGGGATGTGCGTCACGCCAAAGGTGTGCCAGAGCACGATGTCCTCGTTGTCGATCGACTCGCTGCCGTCGCCGATCCACTCCGGCAGACCGCGAGATGGGTCGCCGGAGGTCTGGGGCACGTGTCGGCCCGCGGGCCAGAATTGATCGTCGGAGTCTGGAGAGGCTGGGTTAGTATCCTAGGGCTGGAGGCAGTGGGTGTGAGGGAGGGGAAAGAAGGCCTACATTTGGTGACGTGCACGGCATGTCTGGCGAAACCAGCGCGCTTCCACACCAGAGACCCTTCCTTGGGCAGCAGGCCGGGTACCTCCCTGCTGACGAGCTTGTAGCTCACAGGCTTCTTGCTGTAGGGGTTCAGGACGTTGGTGTTGCAGATATCCCACGTCCGGGAGGTGGCGCCGTTGTAATCCGTCTTGGCCTCGCCGGTGGTGGCCAGCTTGGTGCGCTTGGCGTAGAAGGCGTTGCCGTAGTAGTTCTCGGGGCTACCGACCGGAGCATCTGAGGGAACGGCGTCAGCCATGAATACGGTGTTCTTCGGTCCGTCGATGTTGGGGTCGATCCGCAGGCAGAAAAGGTGCTGGTGGTTGTGGGCGTTGACGCCGGGGTGGACCTGGGTGCCCCAGCCCTTGGTGTCCTCGTCGACATCCATGGCGTAGGTGTTCAGGATGCCGGTCAGGCGGATGTCGGGCTGGATGGTGCCGTCCTGGTGGAAGACCCACTGGATCGCGTACTCGTAGTTGGCGGCGGTGAAGACCTGCTGGATGATGAGCTTGCGAGCCCGGGTCACGATGGTGGAGTCGTCGCGGAAGTCGCTGTGCTTGAAGAGAATGCCATCGTCTTCCTCGTGGATGCAGATGGCGTTCTTGATGGTCCGGACACCGCCGGCTCGGCTGGGGAAGTGTGCGTCCAGGTAGTGGATGGAGCCCTTGCAATCACAGCCAAGAGACAGGCTGTTGGTCATGTAGCCGGCACCGTACTCGCCAAGGTCAAAGGCGTGCTTGCGCTGGTGAGGATGCTCTGGGTTACCGCTATTGACCATGTTAGCAGTCCTTCTCCAGGGATAGTATGTTGTTGGGACTTACTATGGCACCACCATCTCAGCCAGAGACAGTCTGTAAAAGATAGGTCGGACAGTTCCCTTGTCGTTAAAGGTGATGTTGCTCAACACGATACCCTCACGGTAGTTGAAGCCAATGTGGAACTTCCAGTTTTGCCACTCGATCTCCCTGCCGGTCAACTTGAACGACACGCCCTCAGGCTGGGTGATGTTGATGGGCTTGAGGTCATTTCGGTAGCCACCGCGCTCCTCGACAGCAGCTGGGTGGTAGTTCAGGGCAGGCGCCTTGCTGACCGGACGGCGCACCTTGGGGATGTCGATGCCGATGATCTCACCCTTGCCCGAGTCATAGATGGGGCAGAAGTCGAGAGGATATTGGTACTGGTTGTCGTCGATGTTGGGGCGGTAGTACATCAAGGCCTGTTGCAGTCGCACCAGGTTGCCGTGGCGCTCGTCGTAGCCGATGGTCCAGGGGTCGCAGTAGACCTTGTGCATGTCCTCCCTGGGGATTCCGCTGATCTCGCACTGCTCGATGACCTTGGGGTCTTTTCGGATAATGTGCTCTACTGCTTGGAGCTCTTCCATGGTGATCTGCAAGGCTCAGGTCAGTCTTCAGGTCCCGGAGCGAGGACTATACTGTGCGGAAGGCCTACAATAGGCTGAACACCCTCCATATGCTCCCACTTGATGATACTCTTCTGCTGCAGGTCCACGAGGCCATCGTACACCTTGCCGCCGGGCGCAATGACAACAATGTCAGCAACGCGTGCTGGCAGAGGGGTACTGTCGGGCTTCTCCAGCCAGGCTTGTAGTTCAGCCTTGCGCGGCTCGTGGAGGGATACAACGTTGAAGAAGACATCGCCGTGTGCTTTCTTGACTGTTGATATGGCCACCTGGATCTCATCCAGGGACAAGGGATCGAGGGGGTGAGGCAGTTGAAGATCTGAGAGGGAACCCATCTTGTCTGTGTAATTGATGGATAATACTTGGTATGATTGAGAGAGGGAAGTAGACTGATCTACGAGACTGAGAGCAGACTGTCCTTGGTCCTTATATACCCAAACCCGGCGACAGCTCTGCCACCATCAACGTATACTTTTCCTAGTATCAGACATCCAGAAACCCTATCAGCCATCCTCCGCGCGATTTACCGTGATGATCATTCCCACACGATTGGGTGGCTCAGCGAAGGCATTACAGCATTCGCTCACCTCTATCAGCCCAGCTCGTTGTGAGTTTCCCTTTTCAATTCACAAGTAGGGTCGGGCAAAGAGGGGCCTGATAAGACTGTCATTTGCCCGATCGATTGTCACGATAAGCGGTTACTTGTAAGGCGTTGGTGTACGGCTTGCACATTGACCAATGATAGCCCTCTGAGATTGAGATGCCAAGGGAGGAGTCTGCAGCTGGACCCCATGATTTACCCCGCTGTATCTGGGAGAGCGAGATGATCTGGCCCGCTGGATGGAATGACTCGGATGGGTACGATAGTAGGGCTGATTGGATTCCCGGTACCGGTCGTTCTTGGGGTTTGCGGAGAGGCGCAGGCCCAAAAGGGGAATGTCCAGCCGCGAAGAAGAAGGGCATGGCGAGCACATGCGTGTATCTGTAGATTTGGCGCTGTTGAAGGTACGTATGTATATAATACTCTGGGTTACGTTAGAGTCCAGGGTCCAGTTCATCCCGACCTTTGTCCGTGGCTGCTCCACGTTTATGATACGTACGAACTAGGTGCCGAGATCGGCTAGAATGGGGAGACTTGTTGGCAAGTGAGTTACCCTACAGCACCATGCCCTCCAGGGTCACCTGGTATTACTCCCAAACTGTTATATACTACCTACCTTATCCAAAGTCTTCGTCATCGGAAACTCTTTGAGAGAACGAGGTAACGATCGGAGGTTCAGAATATTCTTTAGAAGCTGGACTATGCAGAAGCATACCAAATCGACCAGCCTCGATTGTACCCTGGACAATACTTCACGTTGATTACCGTGACGTCCACCATCTTGTTACAAGTCTTGCAGTTCACTTGGATGAAAGCCATCTCATAAATGCCAGGAAGATTTTCAAAGGCATCCGTATTGCAATTTCATGGTTACCTGTAGGTAAAACCTGTAAACAGTATTTTTGAATGAGCACGATCACGCTTGTTGAAGCCTCATACAAGCTGTGTAGAGCCGATTTTCAAGAACGTTACGTCGTCGTGAATGATGAAGTCCGGGAGTGCCCTACTTCTCTCCGTTGTTTGCTCCTACATAGTTTTTAACGACATTACGACCATGGCTTCGGTTGGAGGTGCGACCACAGCGCTCATCACCATTAAGCAATGCCTCACCTGGTCAACCAGCTCGCTCCGCAAGTTAGCGGCTTTGCTTGATACTTCTGAGGCCAGAGAAAGACTTTAAAAGCTCCGGGTCCGGTGCGGCTCTGGCTGCTGCTTGCAGGACGATGCTAGACGACTGCTCTCGTCTAGAAGACGAGATGAAAGCCCTGGCAGTCAAATAAGCTTGACATGTTACTGAAGAGGGTGACGGAATCTGCGAAAAACGAGGCCTCTGTTTTACGGTGCTGGTGTACGGTTCTTGATTCTTAACTGAATGAACTGAGCTTGGTAAGAGAACTTGGACTCCCCGGATGAATTTAGTACGAATAACCATGATACGCAAGGGTAGCCCGGATACCACTAGCAGAATATTCTTAGTTCGTACTAGCGAGCGCAAACTAGCATGGATTGGGTTGACGCTGCCCGAATTTATGCGTGACGTCAGCGCCCTGGATTTTCTTGAAGGCGGGACTAGTCCGAATACTTGCGTAAACCGGTCCAGAATTCTCTAGGGCGATCCTGTCTTAGCAATCCACTAGCAATAACAACAACAAACGGCCGCTGTTGTTGTGCGCCATCATTTCCCTCGACTCATCCGTGCTACGCATCGTCCATGATCAGTTGCGCGCTTCTTGTCGACATCTGCTATGGCTTCCGATGAGAATCCGTATTTCGATGCCCACGTCGCAAGCAGCAGCAGCTCAGCTGCGCGAACGACCGCCTCCACACCCGAGCCTCCCGTAACGATTGGCAATCCCGCGACGCCAGCTGGCGAACAACCACCTCCCCTGGCCAGTCCTGCCCGCAATGTTCTTTTTCAACCTCTAGGCGCTCGCCGACAACAGTCGTCAATCCGCCTCCGGAGATATTCAACCGCGACTCCAGCAATTACAGTTCAACCCGCACCAAGCGAAGAACCCGATGCTGATCCTTACGCGCAGCCACCGCCCGCGAGCAGCAGCAGTGGAGGAAGTGGCGGAAACAATGGCCGCCTTACCGTCGACAGCGCCGCCATGGGCCGGCAACGCTCCAATTCAGGGTCCAGGTCGCTCCGGCTGGCTCAAGCACTGAGTTTCAACCGCATGCCCACCATACAGGACGAGAACAACCCGCCTTCCAACTCGGATAGAGTAGACCATGCCCTCAAAGCTCAAAACAAAAAGGCGGCAGGAGGCGCGAACGGGGCGGCAATGGTTAACCAACAAGAATATGCTTCTAATATTGTTGACTTTCTTGATGTCATTGGTCAGTTCATTCCAATCATATATGTCTTCCGCATTCCCGCAGGAGACAACACTCCCGAGAAGCAGAAGTAGCTAACACTTCGCATTTGATAGATCCCGAAGTATCCACGCTGTCCTCCATCACCAATGTCCAAAACTCCCTCTTCGTACCTTCGCTGGGTCGCTTCGTCAACAGGCGGCCCACGTACGACATCTCTTTTGTTAGCAAGATGCCTGGAGCCTTCCCAGAAGTCTCGGACGAGGAGAAGGAGGACCAGTCTCGGCCAGCATCTCGGCCAGCATCTCGGCAAACCACGCAGCAAACGCCTCGACAGTCGGTATCTAGGGCTTTTAGTATCACCTCAGAGATCACAGACTCTCACTATGCCGTCTTACCAAGTGGCGTGTCCTTGGAGGGCTGGACCCAAGAAGAGGTCGACCAGCTCAATGATCACGTACGGCACATGCTTCATTCGCGGCGGAACAAGCTCAAGCGAGGTCTCAAAGCGTTTGGCAAATACGTCAGGAAACCGCTCGGTTTCGCCGTCACATTATATGCCACGCTCATCACGCTGTTTGGTTTGGCATGGGTTTTGTTCCTCATCGGCTGGATCTATGTTGGCGACAAGAATCTATACGTGATCAACGTCATCGACAATGTGCTGGTCGCTCTCTTTGCTATTGTTGGTGACGGACTTGCACCATTTCGAGCTGTGGACACATACCATATGATATTCATTGTCCATTATCGTGAGTATTTCCCATGAGATCACTAAAGTACGACATCAACTGACATGTTATGTAGATCGTCTGACTTGGAAACTTCGAAAGAAGATGTTTCTTCCTGACCTGGAAAATAAGAACGACCTGCCAGCAGAGACGGTAGACCCGCCCTCCGGTCGGCAGAGCGCCGAAGCTCTCCACGGGAACTTGGAGGATCTGGAGGCAAGAGTCAAGGAGCAAGAGGAGAGCGTGAACAGAGAACGGGAAGAGGCTGCCAATAGAGAACGCGAAGAGGCAGCCAATAGAGAACGGGACGAGGCGACGCTCAGGGAACAGGAAGAGGCCGCGGACAAAGACTTGGAAGCCGGAGAACCGGAAAAAGTGACTCGGGACGATGCGTTCGAGAGGCACGAGGTCTCCGTGTTGAACCAGAAACAACAAGACAGACTGGTGTATCACCAGAACAAGATGTCAAAGTCGCACACCTTCTATAAGCCGCATGAGACGGAGACGCACCACGCCTTTCCGATCAGTTTCCTCATCGCCATTGTGCTGTTGCTCGATTTGCACAGCTGCCTTCAGATCACACTGGGTTCCATTACCTGGAGTACCGACTACCATCACCGGTCCTCAGCGGCTACAACAACCGTCCTTTGCTGCTCCATCACGGCCAACACACTTGCTGGTGTCCTGATTGCGATTGGAGACAGACGCACGCGTAAGAAGGACGTGATCGAGCGCATGTTCCGACAAGAACTCACAGACTATGCCATGCGCAAGGTGGAAAAGGAGAGAAAGAAACAAGAGGAGAAGGAGGCAGCAGCCCGAAAGGATGCAGAACAAGTCGGCCGATTCGACGCTTCGACACACTTCCCTCGCATGTCCACCGATCTGAGTGAGGGTATCCGCGATGAGATCAACCGCGAGGAGAAGAATGCTGGTGAGAGTAGTGTTCCTGGGTCTTTTCCGTCACCAGCATAAGTTTGTTAGCGAGCATGTTTGATTTTGGGGGTGTTTTTGGTTATGTTATGATACCGCCGCACTTGAACGGATGTTTTGGATATACCACACAGGCATAATGAGTATATGAAGCCACAGCAGACGAAGAATACATTGTATCTTCGTCCTTTGTAAAGTGTTTGATCACCGACAACTGCGCCCCCCGTTCTGGTCACTTGAGTCATATTCGTCGAAGTTGTGGTTGCTATGTGGAGCTCCCACTTATTGACTTTCGAACCCCGCAACCCCAGAATGACATCGCAAACCTGGCCTCACACGTGGATGTTTCAACCTTGATCACATATACCAAAAAATATAGTAGAGAGCGTACCATCCTCAATTCAACATGTCTCCCAAAGTATACGCCCGCCGCTCTCAGCAGGACCAGACCCCAGAGTCCCTCCTCACCCACGGCCCCATTCCTCCTCCTCCTAACGACGTAAGTTCACATCCAGAACTATCCACACTAGAGAACTCTCTAAAACTCCCGATCAGCTCGAAACCCTCAAGGCAGACTCCGACTCCTTCACCTTCACCTCCTTCACCATCGACGACGCCTACCACCTCGGCACCCTCCTCCGCGCCCGCCTCCTCCCCTTCTCCGCCGAGAAACCCACCCTCATCTCCATCGCGCTCGCCAACTCCCAGCAGGTCGTCTTCCAGTGCGCGGTGGGCTCCGGCACGGCGCCGGACAACGAGCAGTGGGTGAGGCGGAAGCGGAATGCCGTGTTGCGGTGGGGGTGCAGCACGTGGTTCCTGCAGTGCAAGTATCAGGGGGATGAGGAGGCGTTCAGGAAGAAGTTCGGCATGGATGGGGAGCAGGCGGGGAGGTATGCTATTCACGGGGGCGGGGTGCCGGTTAAGGTGAGGGGCGTGGAGGGGGTGGTGGCGGTTGTGGTGGTGAGTGGGTTGAAGCAGCATGAGGATCATGGGGTTATTGCGGATGTGGTTAGGCAGGGGTGGGAGGAGGTTTGATAGGGAGATGGGATGAGGACTGGACCTGGTTGAACTCGGGGCGATGGTTGTGCTGGACATGGTCATGCAGCTGGACAGTCAGTGGATGGCTTGAAATGCTGACCTGATATATGTAGACTTTTATGTCACAGGTCACCATCCCTAAGCTAACGACATATACTAGACACCTTGCTACATGATGATCTCAGAATGGCCTCTGTTGGTCAACCACAACCTTCAAGCAGTCTGGCTGAAGGAGCCTCTTTGCCGACAGTATTGGTTCAACCGGAAGTCGAGCTTTGTGTCGTATACCGGAGTCTTTACGACACAACCCATTGATGTCTCTAATTGTTCGCCGTAGCAGCATTATAAAAGTGTATCTGTCATCCAAGTCAGCAAACCCCCCCTCAGCCACGAACAATGCCTTAAACTCACCGTCTGATCCGCACACCCACTTGGCGTCTGATACCCATAAGCACCCGTGTTGATGAACAACTGCTGGTTCTTACACACCAACCACGCCGCCACGTTCTGCCTCTTGATACTGGGCACACTCCACGTCACCGCGTCTCCCGAGAACACAAACGTCCCAAAGCTATTCTTGGTCGTGTTGAACGACGTCGCCAGCGTCCGAGGCGGGTTCGCCTTGTCGGCCGGCTCCTCGACGTGCATGTACAGCGGCGGGTTGGCGATGGAATTCACCAGCTGCCCGTCGGTGATCTGGAACTGGCCTGCGGTCGTGTAGGAGTCCAGGATGGCGGGGCCGGGGAGGTTGGCGGGTTTGGTCTGCAGGTATTTGTGGAAGTTGGGCGAGGCGACGGCGCGGATCCAGTATTGGTTGGGTTGGAGGGTGGTTGGGGTTGGGGTGCCGTCGCGGGGAGCTGGGTTGGGGAGTGGTGAGGCTAGAGAGGTGGTTGTGACGAGGAGGAGGGTTAGGAGGGGGGTTGAGAGCATCATTTTGTTAGTTTAGTGAGTGTAGCTGGTGTAATACGTTTAGGAGAATGATGTTGATACTCGCATCCATGGCCTGGGCAGGAGCATGGCTGTTATAATATGTAGGGTTAGTGATTGTCATATTCGAACATTATGGTGTAGAGCACAGTCTGCTGTTCCGCTTAGATTAGATTTCGGACGACGCCCGCCGGTTCGAAAGTGCCTGAAGCAGCAGGTATGGACACTGTTCTGTATAGCTGCCGGCACGGAATGAGACCCTCCATGACAGTATATTAAGCCAAGGGTACAATGGGCTTAGCCAAACGAGTGCAACAGGAAGCGTTATGGTCATTGGAGACGCTGAAGGACTGAGTTCACAAAGAAATATTCCCTGGATTCCAGTCACCTATAACTTGTCTAATTTGCACCACAACGTGGACGTGAACCATGCATGAGTGACGATACAGAAATTCAACACCTCAATTACATGAGTGCGGCAAACGATCTTGGCTCACAAATGTAGTTGTATGAAGTTTTGTCAACAAACCCCCTTGTGGTGTAGTTGGCTATCACGTTCGGCTGTAAATGTTATTTGTTACCGAAAGGTCACCGGCTCGATTCCGGTCGAGGGGAGTTTCTTTTGCACTTTTTGCCAACCGGATCACATTTCCATTTTGCACGAGGGAAGCAGTCTCCCTGCAATCCCTTGGAACTGGTATTGATTTCTGCTGCAATGACAAATATCTACATGAACTTGGGGACATGCAACGGACGAGATATGTTGAAGAACATGGCTACATGCCCACTCTCGTGGTTGATTAGCATATAACGGATCTGATTCTAGTAGCCAAAGTAGCCGCTTAGATGGCTCTCTCGGCCCTAGCCCGATTCTCCCTGTACCGCTTCTCCTTGGCCGCCGTCTTTCTGCGCCTCTTCCACGAGCGGTTGAGATCGCCGCGATGCTCCCAGAACCACTTCTGAAAGTCGCTGGTCGACTCATCGGTACCAGCTGCAGGTCCACCAGTCGCCGCATCCTCCTCCTCGCCGTCGTCGTCCAGCATCTCCGTATCTTCTGGACCAGCCTCCACGTCATCATCCTCACCCTCGTCTTCTTCGTCGATATCATCAGGCGCCCATGGCTTGAAGCTGCGGTTGGGGTGGGCCGTGTCTGGTGTTGGCGCGGCACTTCTAATGCCACGGTTCTCGAAATCTGCACGGCTGAAGGGGGTCATCGGGATCTGTAGTGACCCGCTAGGGTTGTCATCCTCCTCGATGTCTGCGCCACCGAAGAAGCTGAATGGTTGTGCCTCTGATTCCGCTGCGTCGGTCGCATCTGCTGGCTTGTTCCGCTTGTACAGCGCTTCAAGCGGGTGAACCTCGGTCTTTCCTGGTGTTGCTGGGGGTGGTGGGATCTTAATGTGTAAGCCCTTGGCTGAGCTTGGGCTGGAGGATGTGGGTCTCGGTGACTGGGGTATGGTCACTGTCGGTGTAGCAATGGTTGGTTTGGGCGGCGGGCTCATGGTGTTCTTGGTTGGTGTATCTGGTGCAGGAGACTGCTTCTTCTCTGCCTCAATTCCATCTGACGTTGGCTCCTTTTCCACTTCGCCCTCGGCTTCTGATTCGGAGTTATTGGATGCATCGCTCTCCTCGTCTGCTTCACTTGCTGACCCTTGAGGAATATCTACTTCCTGCGTGGTGACTGAAGGCTGCTCTTGGGATGCGGCAGAAGTTTCCTGTTTCTGGACCTTGGGCACACGGGTCGGTTTAACAGGTTGTGGTCGTGTTTTTACTGCCTCGACCACATTGCCCTCCTCGTCCACCCAACCCTTGCCATCGACGAACTCCAGCTCCTTCTGGTCCGTCGAGGAAGAGGTCGTAGTTTTGAGAAATGTAGGGAACTTGGTAGTTTTGGCAAACTCGTGCACAGTGACTTGCTTCGCCTTGGACTTTTTCCTCTTCGTCTTTCCATCCTCGTCCACTTCTTCAACAGTCTTTGCTGGTATGATGGTTTTTACCAAGCATTCAGGATGATCTGTGTACTTGGATCGAACCTCGCGCCTCTTTTCCTTCTTGTCTCCCTTCTTGCTCTTGTCCTTCTTGTCCTTGCGCAGCTTCGGCTCGTCAGCGACGGTCCAGCCTCGCTTAACCTTTCGCCCGTCGTGGAGCTCCAGTCCAGGTATCTCCTCGGCCGCTCGCTTGCGCTTCTTCGGCTTGTCCTCTTTGACCGACTTCTTCTCCTTCTTTTTTGACACATTCTCCTCACCCATCATAGCAGCCTCTCCAAGAGGTTCGGGTATTTTCTGTGGTTTTGCAACGTCGACCTTGAGCTTGTGTCCTTTCAACAATGCGCCGTTCAACTTCTTCTTCAGCTTCGCGGCGTCTTCGTCAGGCAGGTCCAAAAAACCGTAGCGCTTTTCTGGAAAGGTCGTGATCGAGTGGTAAGAAATGTTCCGAGCCTTGGGCAAGAGAGATGTCGACAGCACCACTGGCAACAGACCTGAGTCTAGCGGTGTGATGTGTAGGCGTGTGTACGACGTGGCTTGGGCAGCCTCCGTGGTCATTGTTGCCTCGGCGCCTAGGAGAGGGAGAACGGAGATTCCTATTCTGTGATACGTGACCGGACGAGGTTTTGCGAAAGGTATTCGAATCGTGAGAAGCTTGCGACTTGCGATAATGTTTTTAGCCGCTGGACACAGCATAGCCTAATTTGGCTTAGTGTAACAAGTCTTGGCAAGGGACCCTGTCTTACCGTTGCACCACCAGCCAAACCTCACGATGTAATGACAGGATAATTTTCGTCACAAGGTACCCCAGGTAATGGATGATGAAGTAATCCACCTCCTGTGTTATCTACACTAAGGGGTTGGATATCTTCTATCTCTGGGTTCAGGTAGGGGCCTTGGCAGGTTGGGTACTCCGTCTCTCAGTTGCAGGCTGACGATTGCTCCTTCCATTCATGTAAGGCCGTGAAGACACCCAAGGAGGGAAGGGGTTGCAAGTGCGGGCCCTCCGTGACCTGGCCATCTCACCGCTGAAGCTGGGAATGGCTGTCTAGTAAGTGCTTCCTGCTATTGCAGCCTCTGTCATTGAGGGACACAACCAGTCATGGCCCTGCGTACCTGCTTGACCTGTCTCGCCCTGCCTGTTCTGCTTGTCCTCCCTGTCGCTATATCAGTCTAAATCCTCCCAAGAACACTGCCACGGTTTACCCTATCTTCCCTCGTGTCTCCTATCGTCTTATTCCTATACATACCTGTACAGTTGTATCCCTTCGTCAACGCTTTCCACCATGTCCTCCACTTCCAGTTTGGACCAAGCCGAGTACCGCAGCTGTGATTCCCGGCCAGACAGTCCCGGTGGGGGTGTTGACACCACGCCTGAAGGCGGAGATCCATCAGTCAACCCTGAGTCTAGGTTTCCACTCTCCGATGTTTCCAACTCTCTCGCCAACCACGCGTCGGTTGACTCTAGCAATGCGCGACAAACTTCGTTCCTCAACCAGCTGACGACCTGGCTGACCTTGGGAGGCTTTCGGACAGACTCTAAGTTGCCAGCAGCATTCCAGGAGAATATGGAAGTGCCTCACCACAGAAGTACTGATTTTTCCAACGACGATAGCATCTCCACCGAAAGAGCGCTGGTCAAGAGGACCTTGGCCAGACATGACGAAGCATACGTTTGCGGTCTCCGCCGGGACATCTTCACAAATCTGCTCGACCACGCTCGAAACATGTTAGAGCACCATGCTGCCAGTAGCAGAACTAGCTCCAACCCAGCATCCACAGATAGCAAACCCGCTTCCAAAACCTACATGATAGAGGATGAGGACATTCTGTGCGTTGTCGCGCATGTAGTCCGTGTCATGGAGGCATTGCATCAGACGGCAATGCTTGCTTCCAAGAGTCAAGATGCGCGAGTAGACAAGGTCGGCCCGAAGCCGAACAACTTGGACCCAACAGCAATCCTGCCAAGGTCCCTCAAGACACAATCCGATACTGGAAAGCCAACTACTCTTTCAGAGTCCCATATTACTGCTGGCACCTCGGCCGGACCAGTGTTGATGCCACATCAACCGCCACGGATGCATGCCGGCGAGGCGATCCAAGAGGATGCTGGAGCGAGTGAGTTAGATGTTCGGGCTGATGGTAGCGACAGGGGACAACAGGCTGAAGTAGCAGAAGTTCGGACCAGCACAAGCACGTCGAGGTCCTATCATGCGTCTACCGGGTTTAAACATGAGATCACGTCTTTTCCAGCATTGAGAAAGCGCCAGGGGACTAGTGACTGGCTCATACCACCAGCTGCAACCCCCGGCTTAAAGGAGGTGGTGAGCCAAGATGATCTGTACTCCATTGGGGTTGATGCGCACCAAGGCGGATCTGCTTCCCACAGAACACAAGCAACCATCCCAGCACCTTGGCCTACATTGCGTGTCGAAGCAGGCAATTTGGCCTTTCGAACGCCCTCATACGCCCTGGAGGAGGGAGAGCAGGTTGTAGAACCCCCGCATAATGCTGGTGAAATGGGAGATGCACCCATCGGCAGAAGGTCCAGCACTCCCACCCGCATACAGCCGCATCGAAGCTCGCCGGAACCGCCAAGTAGACAGAGCTCCATATTCCAAAGACTTGGACTTGGTTCGACATTAGTTTCAGGGCTAGGCGCTCCTTGGCAGCGTCAAAACACACTTCAAACGGACTTGGTCCGTCGCAGCTCCAGCGTGGAAATGATGAAAGCTATTCTAGAAGCTCAGTCGGTCAACAGCAGCAAGCGAAGAGAGACAGTCGCTGTGTCGCGATCCCAAGTGGTAGGAGGACGGTCTAGGCTAGGGTCGGTCGAGACATGCTCCGAAGATGGACGGCCTCATTTCTGTACGGGCGATTCTCCCATCCCATCATATCCCGTCGATAGGTGACGTTTCTGAACATCAGTCTAGGCATAGGCAGTAAGACTGGGTCATATCCAAGATGTTACTGAAGTTGGAAGTTATGCATCCTACACTACACCTACGTCGCGCCTAGATATTCAGCCTAGACTAGAAATCTTTCTCATGTTTCTACCTCGCCCAGTTGCTGCCCGGCTCAGGGTGTTCATCAGATGCCAATACTTGGCAACAGGTGAATGGAGTTTCGTTGTGGACCGGGTTCCTCACCGTATGGCGATCGAGGAGTATTAAAGACGCTCTGCCCCCTCTCTGTTCTGACCATCATTTTCATGAACCATCATCCTCATTGACCATCAGCCTCCGAGAGACCAAAGTCTACCAACCAGACCCAAAGATCAACTACAGCTTCCAAACCCCAGTTCACAATGGCATCTCTAACACAACAACTGCAATTCCTCCTCTGGCTAGTCATGCTCATGATGCTGACGCCCGTCCTGTGTGCCGGCGACGGCACACCCTCACGTTAGTGACGCGCATTTCCCTGATCTCTTACCATCCGCTGATCTCTGATGTAGTGGCCGCAAGCCAGTCGCGCCAGTTCAAACACTGGCAATTCGATGAGAACCGGCTGTTGTACCCGGACACCACGACGACGACGAGGTGGCCTGACTACACCAGCACCACCTCTACCTGGATGGCCATGCCCGACATCACGGGCACTGTTACGAGGACGGACCTGCGCGTGAACACGCATGACATCTGCAAGGTATCGGCCCCGACCGTCACTCTGACGCCAAGTGGAACAACGCGCACCGTGACGGTAACAGAGAAGCCGTTCGTGGCGAGCACGGTGACAATCTCGGGTCCGGACACGACAGTCCGGCCCACGATTACCTACGCGACGAGATCCATGACGACTATAATCGCGGTCACGGAGCACCCAACCGCCTATATTCAGATGGCGGTCCCTCCTCCCAGCACCGTGACTGTGCCACCACCTCCTCCCGTCACAGTGACTCTGGCCCCCGCTCCCGTCACCGTGACCTTGGCCCCCCCTCTCCCCATCACCGTCACTCTGCCACCCCCTCCCCCCAGCACCGTGACCGTGTCACCCCCGGACGTCTTCACCCACGGACCTTACACCCCGTGGGTGCCCCACGTAGTGGGCCACTCCTTCCACGGCCACCGGTCGAAGGACTTCAAGACGAAGGGCATCGACTACCCCGAGTTCCCCATGTACACGGCCGTCAACCCCGTCGACCCCCCGGCCCGGGCTCCCATCAACACGTGGTTAGGTAAGTCGTACATCAACATGTACGAGCCGTTGAAGAAGCGCGGTGGTGACCCGGCCTACGTGCCCACCCTCTCGGCCGACGAGAACATGGTCATCTGGAACATCGCCGGCCCGACCCCGGTGCTGTACGAGCCCCCCACGACGACCGTGGTCGAGTCCAGGTCCTCGGACTTGACCCGGGAGTTCACTTTCTTGCTGCCGACGACCACGATGACGGATGTCAAGGCCACGCCCGCCCCAACCACCACCGCAAGGCCCGCCCTCTCCAAGAGGTTTTCCAGATACACGGGCGCGAAGTGGTGGACCGTGTTCAGCGGCACGGCGGTCTCGGGTGGCTCCTTTCCCACGGAGTATCCGTCGAGGAGACCGGTGGCTTGGGGGGCGCAGCCCACCACCTTCAAGACTCTTCACACGAGGAACTAGTCGTGTGGCTGGAGGCGTGACGGGGTGGGGATGTTAGAGGGGGAGGGGTGTTTAGGTTTTAATGGTTTGTATGGAGTTTTTGGGCAGGGTTTGGCCCCCACGCATGTAAGATCATATATTTGTATATATATTGGACTAATGTGGTGGAGGGTATCTTTGGAGTTCTTTGAAGTCTTATGCTTAGTACATGGAGTTATTAGATAGGTAATTCACTGTGTTCAAACCATTTTCGGCTGTGCTCTCACCATGTCAAGTGGCATAGTCAGCCATATCCGTCCAAATAGTTCGTGCCCTTGCCATCACACAAATGCCATGGCCACGGATCATATTCGGCCTCCAGTCGCCGAGCTTGGCTGTTGTGTTTGGAAGTGAGACTCTCGTCGTGTGGGTCGCTTTATGGTACGTTGTATGGGCCCAGGCCATGCATCACGGCAATCCGGGGTCTTGACCACGGGTACTTGACCCCTCTCTACATTAAAAACGTGGCTTTTCTTCGAGATCGATCTAGAATAACATGTTGCGGCTGTATCATGCCTCGGGACAAGCAACCTAAGGTAACATGTTGGGCCAACTGTATTTATGTACAGGAAGTGGTTACTCATTTGGTCCTTCCTTGACAGCCCTCCAACGTTACTGCCTCTTGATTTTATGTGTGATTCACTACATTGCTCAATTGACAGAGGACATGGAAACGTTGGATAAAATTCTGCCTCAAGTCTTAAGTCTTACCTGAACATTTGCGCAAGGCTCTGTGTGAACATTGTTGGCTGGTTGCTGCATGACCTGATGCGGTAAAGTCCAAAAGGGACTTGCATGAAGCCACGCATCTAACCAATCGTATTCTCCTTCTTGCAAAGAAAATCCAATAGATCCAGCTGCACATACGCCTCATGGGCAGCCTCGACCACACCACGACTCAGCTGCCCCATCAGCCTGAACACTCGAATTAGAACATCGTGAGGGGAACAGGTCTTCACAAACATGAATCTGGAACAGCCCACGGGATTTGGACGGCACAGATTTTGGCCACCCTTGCGATGGAGCAGCAGGCCACACTTGAAGCTCTGAAGGAGGGGGGCACGAATGGTGACAGCCTTACGCAGGTTCTCCAACCACTACAATCTTCATGCTCAGCCGCAGTCCTGCACCTGAAGAAGACTAATGCAACTTGAGTGCTCAGCATGCAAGGTGTGCAATCCACCAAGTTTCACTACACAAAATGGAGCAGACACCGTCCTGGTACTGGTCTCCAGATATCTCTGGTACTCTTCTCCCACTATCTCTGGTACTCGCCCAGACATTCCTGAAGCCCTTCTCCAGACCTTATAAAGTTAGACCTTCAGGTGTTATACGGTGCAGTTCACACTGACTGTGGCTGTCACTGATTCACTACTCCTAGCCTACCCATCTTACCCGACATACGTCTGCCCTGAATCATTATGGTCTTCGGTGGACACCATGGACGCCGAGGCTTTGTGCCACTCGAAGCGTCCGATGCGGTCACAGAGGAGACAGCCTACGATCCTGGATATGAACCATCTGCTCGAAACAAGATCCCTCTGCGGGAGCGTCTAGGCCTTATGAACATTGCTGTATTGCTTGTGGGGATAGTAATACTGCCGACACTATTGGCAGCTATGGCTTTGATCTGGGCGGAGTCCATGAGAGCCATCTCCGCCGAGGAACCGAGTGCAAGATGGGCTCAAATGGTGAAAACGTACCGGATTACCACGGGCATTACAGCATGCTCCGCAGTCATTCGAACAGCGGTTGCCATGCAAGCCAGTCTTACCACGGCCATGTTAGCGGCAATCGTCTTGGAGACCATCGGCGTCCCTTTGCTTCAAGGACCCGTCTACTCGCTCATGCGGGCTTTCCAGACTACCCCGACCAGCATGCTCTTTACAGCCAAATTCCAGCCTAAAGACCGTCTGTCTGTTCTCGTGTTCACACTCCTCCTCGTGGAGTTCCTGATCACGCTCGCCTCTCAATTCTTCTCCACCATCCTCATCTCTGATTTCGCGCTAGGCACCTATGCAGATATTAGGAATATCACAAATGTGACCGTGCTCGGTGAATCCTTTGCCAGTATGAACATGTGGTTTTCAACGGCTCCAAGTTCAAGCTGGACGTTTGCGGAATGGTCCGAAGCGTTCACCAATGGGTCGAGCTTTCATGATACCGGCCACACGTACCGAAGCTTTCCACCTTTCTGGGATCAGGTTCGGCGAACCAAGTTGCGCAGCTTCCATGGTCCAGCAACCGTTTTGGATCACCGCATAGTTTGCGTTAGACCGAGGTTGACCAATCTACGACTTGATTCAGTTCTCGAAGGATATGTGCACCTTTCCGGTGAAATGCCTTTGGACGACGCTGACTCCTACTCAATGCTCCATACATCAGATGACAAGCCGGTCTGCGTCAAATTTACTTGTGCCTTGCCAACACCCATCTACCCAAGCAGCAGAACCGACCGAGAAACAAGTCTCTGTTATCCTGGCCATGACGGTGATAGCTCAGTGTTACTGGAGGATCCCTTAGTATACCCACCCGACAACTCGAAGGGCGAGTTTGGCAATGGGCCTCTTGTCGGCATTCCTGAGGCATCGACACTGTTTATTGTCCTCGATGTTATTTCCATGGCGGCGCTGAATTATGGTCTTGGCTCGAGGCACACTGTCCAGAGCGTCCGCGAGGAGGGACCATGGGCGTTTGTCTCCAACGGCTCGGATACGGAAGCTATACGCGTCACAACTTGCTTCGCTAATTTGGGCACTCCCATAGTCACTCTTGACATGTCCAGCTTCTGGGATAATCAGGAGCCCGAGATGTTATGGAAGAACGAAACTGGAACATACGACACCATGGCAAGCCGCAACCAGCTTGGTGCTTCATTAGTACCTGGGTCTCCCAAAGACCGCGGTATTCTAAGCCTGCCCCCCCGATGGCAATGGAACGAATTTGTACCATCTCACCAAATACAGCAGGACTTCGGCCCTTGGTTTTTCTCAATGTCTCTGGCGACCAGTATGCTTTATCCTCGGTTTGCTTCAGACAAAACAGATGAGGGGTCGCCAGACCAGGTCGTGATATTATCCAAAACAAACATGGTCGACCAGACCTACGCACACCAAACCCACGTGGACCTATTCCAAGACACATTGCGAGATACACAAAGTCCAGCGCTAGCAGTCCAAGCGTTACTGGGGAGAATCTTCCAGATGGCTTACTATGAATACCTGGTTAAGCTAAACACCAAGGTGGAGGCGACAACGTCATTTTCGACTACCGCACTCATTCCCCAGCAATGGACAGGACTTGCGGTTGTCATCAGTCTGGTAGCAATCCATCTTGTCATGATGGTAACTATCACGATACTGTTCCTAAGGTCCACCAGAAGCTCAATGTTGGGCAACTTTTGGCAGGCGGTTTCACAGGTCTTCTCCAAAGACACGGAAGACGTGGTGCAACAGGCGGATAGAATGACCGACAGGAACGTCCTGGATTGGGGCAAGCGTGAGGCTCTTGGTCTTGAGCGTTGCAGTATACTTCAACATGAGCCGGATGGGCGGGTTGTGTTAAGACGGCAACAGAAGCATTGAGGGGCTACTCGGACGTGCTTGTTACTACTGGCCAGAAGCCCATCAACGGCAAGCGCGCCACCAACGCCCCATTACCATTCTATAGATCTCTCGCTCGACTTACGCTATTTCCTTGGCTTCTGAGCTTATATAGTTGGGCATGTCAGTACTAGCATGACAACCAACGTACACACTTCCACGAACAACCTGGAACATTGAACCTTTCCTTGACTGCATGTTGCAAGGAGTTGAAGACAGACGATGAAAAGCCCGTCTTCACTGCTATATTTTCCCCGTCAGATTGTTGCGGAGGGTAGCGCCCACGCCCACATGATGTAACTATGGTTGTTTAAGCAACTGGGGAGTTGTCTACGATCCATGCCCGTGACTCGGCAGTTGCCGAGGGCTGAAGTGCCAACGCGGTGACCGTTTGAAAGCCCTTTCAAGGCTTTAGCAGTGCTCAAGGAGGAACCTAGTCTGCCACCCAAAGATAGCTGACGGTTTCGTCCACAGCCCGGCTGACTTATCCGTGAAGGCGCAGAAGGATCGGATGAGGAGGCTTGTCTCCTGGTTGAGCACACTGCGGCGAACTGAGATCTTAACAAATTCAGAGGCAACTCAAAACATACTGAAATACAGGATATATACAATATCCCGTCACACAAGGGGTTGGGATGATGAGGTATTCGCTAAGCAAGCGCTGCAATCATTGATGGAATTGTCTGAGTACCTGTGGTCTCTCTTTCCCAGCTACAGCTTCTAACTGTGCGCACTTGACCACGGCATGTTGACTGGATTCCTGCCCTCCCCTTCTCAACGGTGAATTTTCTACCTTCATTTTCCTTCCAAAAATGAGTCCATACAAGAGCGCCTAGCTCTTGCTGTAATATGCTCGATGCAGCCATTGTTGTACACACCCACCAAGTCCATGTGTCATCAAGAAGAGTGCGCAGGTTTTCCAGCTTCTCCTCTTTGTCCTTGGACCTTGTTCCAAAAAGCCTCCTTGGTTGTGGTCAGCAAGCTTTGTCTGCTTGATTAGACCTGAGTAGCAAGGGGTTTTACCATGGGTGTTGTATCTCGAGCGAAGCGATGAGTTTGTTCGTGACTGAAACCCGGACACATCATCACAGCTGCACCTCGTTGAGAATCTTGACCTCCTCACCAGGCTTGAAGGCGGGGAGACCAAGATAAGGGCAACCAGCACATCGGAAAGCATCACCCAGAGAACAGCTGTTGCAGGAACCAGTCTTGCCCTTGACAGTGAAGTCGAGCTCTGTCAGGTCGTCCGACTTCAGCTTGAGCGCCTTGAGGCCTTGGGCTGCCTTCTCCTCGCGTGCTTTGTCCTCTTTCTCCAGTCTCTCGGCCAGACCACAGGTGCAGTCCTTGCAAGCCCTGCGACGCTTCTTCTGACCAGGCTCGGGAGCACACTCGGGGGCTAAAATCGGTGTTAGCATATGGAATTGCTCGCAGTGACGTAGGGTCTTGTAGACTTACGTGCTTGGGGTGGCCGCTTGAGATCATCCTCATTGAGCAGCTCGTTCTCATCGATCAACTCATCATCATCGTCCTCAAAGTCGTCTAAATCGTCCAGGCCATTGCCAGGGTCAATCATGACCACACCAGCTGTCGCACGAGCCTTGACTGCCGGCGCACTGTCCTTCTTCTTGTTCGCACCACCGAAGCGAAGTGGCATGACGACTTCCTCCTCCTCGAACTTGACATATGCGCCACCCTTCTCGATCAAGCCAGCCAGAATAGCCTCTCGTGACTCAGCAGGACCAAGGTTGCCATGCTGCAGTTGAAGCTTAGCACCAGACTTCATGGATGGTACCAGAGCCGCGAAAACATCTCGTGTAAGGAGTTGAAGTGTCTCGGCCTCACCGTCGCTATCGGTGAGAACAAGCACAAGGTCGTAGGTGGTGTTGGGCAGAGTGACTAGTCCAGCGCTGAGCCTATCGAGCATCTGGAGGTCGGTTGTTGAACGGTCGAACTGTGTGAAGACATCCCGGAGCTTCTCCTCGTGGGCAGCGACAGAAGGTGGTGCTACCAGGAGGTTGCGCTTGTCGGAGGTTTGCTTTGTCGCATTCGCCACCTGAGCAGGTGTGTCGAAGTCGTCGCTGAAGTCGATGGTGAATGCAGGCGCCATCTTGCTGCCTCTGTATGATTGAATGAATGAATGGAAGGTCGACAAGAGTTTTGTGTGAAGAGAACGATCGATCCTTGAGTGTCGGAAGTCGAAAATAGAAAGGACTGGGTTGGTAATCAGAGACGCATGTGATGGAAGGGTTTCCACGGAGCCCCGACTCTGGACGGGAGTTAGGTTTGTAGGATTTCCAATGGATTGTCATCAAGGACCCCGAACTTCGGCGGGGTAGTGGGGAGCGGAGTTGACTTCACCCTACAGGCTTGGTAGGATTTCCAACGTCACACTTGCACCTCTAGCGTGGATCGGCTTGCTCCGGAACGGCAAAAGGTCGGGCAGTGAAGATCGCAGAAACAATTAATTCTTATCGCCTATCACAACCCATCGAATACAAGCAATCATCATCAACATCTTGGCAAGAGTGAACTTTGAGCTTGGGTTGACTTGCAAACCTATTACTATTCACACTCGTATATAATTTGAGCTGTGACATCTCGCCTAGGGAGCATCATGGGTTGGTTCTGGGCAGACGAGACACTGGCGCAACAGCCTTCGACACAATCACCCTCTGGTTTGCCAGCTTCACATCCTCCAGTGGCTGCTGGAACACCACCACCAGGATGCCCGATGCACCAGAAGACGGCCGACAAACTTGCTCCTCCTCCCCCACCTGCCTGTCCCGTAAAGCATGACGCCGCTCCATTATCGAGTTGCCCGGTTCCTCACGCCAACAGCATACCATCCGCCACTCCCGCACAAGACGCCGCCCAACCTTCCCTTCTCTCCAAGCTCAACCCCCTGAACTACATGTTCCAAAGCATTTCGCAAGAGGCAGCCCCAAATCAGGCCATTGCTCTCCCGACAACCCGCGATGAGTCCTCCATTCCCAAGGGTACCGGCGATGGAAACTGGGAGTACCCTTCGCCCCAGCAGATGTACAATGCTCTCTTGCGCAAGGGCTATACCGATACCGACATCACAGCCGTAGAGAGCATGGTGTCGGTACACAACTTCTTGAACGAGGGAGCCTGGGCTGAGATTGTGGATTGGGAGCGCCGGTTCGGAAAGGGTCTCTCTCGTGGATGGCAGGTCTGTCGTCGTGGAGAAGCCAATGCGCCGCTGGAGCTGAGGAGAGTGGAGGCCAGGGAGGGCGAGCCTCCTCAGCCGAGTCTTATCAGGTTCCAGGGCCGACCCAAGGAGATGACGCCCAAGGCGGCTATGCTGCAGGTCTTGGGTTGGCTCTATCCTGCCAAGTTCGGGTACGTATTCTTCTCCCTTCCCCCTATTTGATTGACAGCACAGTTATACTGACCTTCGCGAATGCAGAACCGAGCCACCTTTCGATCGACACGACTGGTATGTGTCCCGCAACATCAACGGCGAGGAGAAGCAAGTCCGCTATATCATCGATTACTACTCCGGAGAGCCCGAGCCTACTGGTGAACCCGTGTTCTACCTCGATGTTCGTCCCGCATTCACCCCAACCGGAGCTGTTGAGCGAGGAATGCGTTGGTGGGGAGATGTCTGGTGGAGGGCAAAGGGAGGGGATGTGCGGGAGCAAAACAAGCTGGCCAAGCACCAGGCGTCCCTGTAGAGATGGGGCTGGAACGGTGGAAGAGGTTCTGGGTAAATGTAGGATGACTAATTTGTACTTGGGCGGCGCATGGCGATAGGTATTTGGGTTACGGAATGACTGTTGGGGAAGACGGTTTTTCTGACGTGCAAGCACTTTGTTTGCTCTTCGCTCCTCTCTTAATTGTATAAATACATGTAATCACGGCCGGCTAGGTATGCACTATACCACAACGATGTCCTTATTGCGCAGGGTGCAGATAACCAGACTGACACAGCGAGATCCTCGTCCTTGCCTTTCTCAAGCCAGCACCTTCGCCAAAGCGCTAACCTGATCCTGCAACGCCTTACTCTCACCAGCAGCATTCTTCAAAACCTTGGCCAACAAATGCTCCACCGTCAATGCCGGGTTCGTCGGTGCATTCCCCTGAGCAGTCTGGATCCGCGACACCTGAAACTCCAAAAAGAACTTGGGCACCTTGATCGCCAAACTCCCGCCAACAGACCGGATCCCGGCCTCGGTAGCCAGGTACACGTTCAGCTCATCCTGGAACGTGGCGAGGTCATTCGACGCAAGGGGAGATTTGGTAGCGAACTTGGAGAGGGCGAATTGGAGGGGTGTTTGCTTCGAGGTGGCGAAGTTGACGGAGGAGAAGGAGGTGCTGCCGGAGGTCACGTCGGGGACATTGGAGATGGTTTTGACGGTGGAGGAGCAGGTGATGGAGGATTGGATCGAGGTCACGACGTCGGCTACCTCGGCGGGGAGGGTGGTGCTGCCGATGACGAAGCAGGCGTTTGCTCGGGGGTGAAGAGGAGCTGGAATAGGGTGTTAGGGTAAGGGTGGTGGAGGGAAGAAGTGGTGTGGCTTACCTGCTAGTGCGGCACCAGCGCTGGTGAGGAGGAGGAGGACGGTGGAGGAATGCATGTTGAGGACTGGGATGGCGATTACAGTATGGGAGGATAGACGGAGGGCAACTGATGCTCGAGGAACCTGATAACGACAGAAGAAGAAACGAAGGAAGTGTCTTGCCAGAAGAACACTCAGTGAATGAAACGAAACGAATGTACAGCAGAAACAAGAATGGGATGGGGAGCCGAAGCCAATGATCACCACAGTCACTCGACTATTTATACAGAAACATGTGCGGTCCTCCCGGCACTTCCAAAGTCATCTCACCCTGTAACACCAGGGTTTCGATATGTCGTGGGATCAGGGGTAAGTTGAGCCTCAACACTCCCGTTGTGGATCAATTTCTTAACCTTAAGCAGCGAAGCGATGCGATCTGATACACCAACACGTGGGTATATCAGGGGTCGTTGGCACACAGCCAAGACTTGGCTCGGCTCCGGGGGCCGAATGAGGGTACAAGTCCCTATGACACCTGCGTTGCCTTGATCTTCAAGGACGCAGTTATGACAGCCGTCTGGAAGATATTTCATCTCTTCGTCTGCTATATTGATATGAATGTATGGTTCCAGTGGTGGAGAGATGGTTCGTCTAAAGGATTGTTGATCATCTGTAACGGTTCTAGCCAATACTGGTTAGCGTACCTTAGAGATAGTACGTACCTAGACATAGTAGTCGCGGTCATCTGCAGTGTCACGGTGAGGATACCTGGTATATCATTAACTGGTCTCTAGATGTACGCAGGAGGGGCGCATGGATATGACCTGTGTTGATGGACTTCCTTCGTATTATGTGGAATGGACTGGGATCTGCCAGATCGTTTCGTCAACCATGACTTGTACGCTGTATCTACCTTCTAACTAACCACTTACTCTTAGTAAGACCTCGCACTCGAAGCATACAAGAAAATACTATCACTTAATTCGAGTTTGGCAGGGATTTCAGCATCAGCCTTGAACATGATCAGCCTTGTTTAATGACCGAGGTGCTTTGTGAGTCCGATAGACACAGTTGCCAGTGAATATTTGCTGTAGGGTAACTTGGCACGAGGTAGGGAAGCAGGTTGCCTTACGTCAGCAAGCACATGTCTGGCTCCCGAGTGATCCATGGTGGGGCGGGATCGAACGGGTCGACGACGTCACTGGGTGCAGCTAACCGTTGTTATCGCGAACAGGGTCCGGCCGTATTCCATACTCCATGTGGTCTCTCAATTTGGAAGATGTGTTGATGATGGCCTGCTCCTGACTTGAATCTCAAAAACCTCCCTTTATTTTGTTTGCAGCGAGATGAAACAAGTATGCCGCCTGAGCGGCATTGCTTTCTCTTCGGCGCAAACCTCCTTTACGCGTTTCGGGACCGTGACTGCCAGTAGACACTTCGGTCGCTCGCAGTCGACACAATCTACCGTTCTTCGACTACTCCGACCACGAGGGCAACATCGTTCACAATGGAAGTCTTCACGATATACGCTGCTGGCTGCGGCTAATGGCGCTGCTCTGGGGACCGCCGCGTTTGTCCAGCTTTCCGAGGAGGATAACGGTGGAACGGAGCATACTGCAGAACTGCGCATGCTCAAAGCTTCCAGAGACGAGATCAAGAAGAAGGTGGATGAGAGTGACACCGGGCTCAAACGAATAGGGCGGCAGATTGTGTTGTTCCTGGACCTATACATATGGGAACCGCTGTGTACCGGTGTCCGCTTCCTTCAATTGGCGGCGATCTTCGTGCCAGTTATCCTTGCGGTGCCGGTGATGTGGATTGGCCCTCGGCAACCGGATCGTGACAATGAGCGGTCGGGGACCCTGTTTTGGTATGGTTTTCTTGTCAAGGCGATGGAATGGTCCGGACCAGCCTTCATCAAGGTACGTACAAGGGGCATGCCTTCGTGTGGTTCAGTCATACTAACAGCTCGAGTAGCTAGGTCAATGGGCCGCCTCACGATCAGACATCTTCCCGACTCAGCTTTGCGAGATCATGTCCAAGCTCCACTCAAACGCGCCAGCACATTCTCTTCATACTACGAAACGTATCATCAAGAAAGCATTTGACGGGCGCCGGTTCGAGGACATATTTGACGAGTTTGACGAGAAGCCGCTGGGAGTTGGAGCCATTGGCCAAGTGTACAAGGCAAAGCTGAAGCCAGACGTCGTGGCACCAGGTAGTGTTGACGGGGACGAGGACCCCCACAACTTACGGCGTAATGTGAGGAAGAACATCGATACGGCGCTCAAGAGTTCACCCAAGCACGTGCCCTCATCCTATGTGGCCGTCAAAGTCCTTCACCCCGGCGTGGAGCGGACTGTGCGACGCGATCTCTGGATCATGGGCTTCTTCGCGTCACTGATCAATGCCGTGCCGACGCTGGAGTGGCTGTCCCTGCCAGATGAGGTGGAACAGTTTGGCGAGATGATGAAGTTGCAGCTTGATTTGCGCATCGAAGCTGCCAATCTGACTATCTTCCGAAAGAACTTCAAAGACAGACCAAATGCCTGGTTTCCTTTCCCTTACAGCGACTTCACGACGCGCAATGTGTTAGTGGAGGAGTACGCCCACGGCATTCCGCTAGCTGACTTCATAGAGAACGGTGGCGGCGTCTTTCAAGAGGATATAGCGACTGAGGGCCTGGATGCATTCCTCCGTATGTTGCTTCTCGATAACTTTGTCCACGCCGATCTTCACCCCGGCAACATTATGGTCCGCTTCTACCAGTCCGATAAACCACACCTGTCTTTGGGCCGAAAATCTTCCCCGGAAGCAGACAAAGATAACCAGATTGACGCTACTGAGCATGTCCTTGAACGCCTACGGCCATATAAAGAACGGGCAGACAAAGCGGCGTGGGAGGCAGAGCTAGCCAAGATCGATCGGGAAGGGTTCCGACCACAACTGATCTTCATCGACACGGGGCTCGTAACAGAGCTCAATGCCACCAACAGACGGAACTTCCTCGACCTCTTCCGCGCCGTGGCCGAGTTTGACGGCTACAAGGCCGGCAACCTGATGTGCGAGCGATGTCGCCAGCCAGATGCCGTTCTGGATCAGGAGGTCTTTGCCCTGAAGATGCAACATCTCGTCCTCGGCGTTAAGAGTCGGACGCTAGCTCTGGGTAATGTTCGCATTGGCGATATCTTGCAGGAGGTGCTGGGTATGGTGAGGCAGCATCATGTCCGCATGGAGGGTGACTTTGTGAACGTCGTCGTCAGTATCTTCCTGCTTGAAGGTATTGGCAGGACATTAGATCCGGGGCTTGATCTGCTGAGCAGCTCGCTGCCGATATTGAGAGAGCTTGGCGCAAGAGGTGGCACGGCCATGATGAAGGGAGGAGATTTCTCCATGTTTATGGTTTGGTTTGGACTGGAGACGAGACGGTTCATGCAGGCGAGCATAGAGAGCGTAAGTGTCCTGCACCAAGTGATTGCCCAATTTCCTGGACTAAGTTTCGCTAATCTTCTTGTTCCAGGTTGAGCGTTGCGTCAAGTATGACTTGTTGTCTCCAAATGTCTGATGTACATATACAGCCGGCTATTGTATGGGTTGTTGCAACATTGTCTTGGCAAGGATATTGGCAGGCGTTTGGAGTATGTGTAGCGCTTCCCCCTGCAGCAGGACAAGAGTGGTAACGTACGCCTTCCCAGACGTGCAAGCCGAAAACTCTTCCATCTAGGTTTCTTACCACCTTCCTTGCAAAGAACTATTGAAACCAATCTTTGCTTCCCTTTTCTTCACGGGTGTTCAACCGGTAGGCGTTGTCATGATGGGTTTCATCCGCAACCTTGCAGCTGACTGATTATGTCGTCTGTTCTGTACCCATGTTATCTGTTTATCTAGCAATTATTGACCTCACTTGTGCGCAAGACTTCCGACGAAGTCTAATTATGAGTTGTTACCACGTGGTTGGACTCAACACCTTCATCTAGAGCATTATCCACCACTCCTTTCAGTACACCACTCCTTTCAGTTCTTTAACACCTTCGAAGCACCCACGACCAGAGCCATGGGTCGAGCAGATGAGACCCGATGCCACGAAGCAGGCTTCGACCTCGTGCCGCGACTATCTAGAAACGACTTGGACCTTGCCCTCTGGGACATGTTTATTGCCAATATCTGGAGGATCTACGGTGACGCCGGTGCCTATAGGCTCCAGACCACATATAGTTGTATCAAATTTTATGCAGACAATGGTCTTGTGCTCCCGTTCGACGGTTGGAAGTTCCTACGCTTCTCCAGCAAAATACGAGGTTTCAGCAGATATGGAGACGGCGAGCGTTTACTTCCTACTTTTGGGGGCGAGCCACCGCTCCCTTCAAATGAGCCCGTTCCTGTGTATATGATCGAGGCACAAACATACCTCCAAAAGGTTGTGGGACTCGCGCGGGCGGTGTTTGGAACACGAGCAAGAGCTTGGGATACAAGGAGTGGGACGATGGGTTTCTATGCAGCCGATGCGGCGGTCAGGTCCATCGAGGCTTATTACCAGGTAAGCTGCTTGCTATCAGTGTCTCAAGGTAGTGAATTGGTTCTTGAGTGTATGCTGACCCTGCCAGTCGTACATACCCAGATATTTACTCGCCGGGCCCGTCCAGGACGATGCCTCGTCAGACAGCAGCATAGGTTCCTGCTGTTCATGGCCGCCTGCAGAAGAAGCCATATGCAGTATCACCGACGTTCCAGGCAAGGGTTTAGGTGTCGTGGCGCGCCTTGACATACCCAGGGGCAGCCGCATCGTCTGCGAGAGGCCCTTCCTCACAATACCGGCCTACTTGCCTGTGTCCGCCATCCTGCAAGAAGTAAAAGTCAGCCTCAAGGCCTTCTCGAAGACAAAACAACGCGAATTCTTCTCTTTTCACAATGCCTGCGTCGGCGCCCACAACCCGTTGGTGGGCATTTTCTGTACCAACCGATTTCGGTGCGGCCCGGAATCCTGTATGTTTACCACCGTGTCTCGACTCACTCACAGCTGTATCCCCAATAGCGTCTGCAAGTGGAACCCGGAAGAGGGCCACATGACAGTGCACGCTATTCGACCAATTCAGGCAGGCGAAGTCATCACCATCATGTACCTGACACCGATAGACTCAAGCTCGGACGACGTGAAGGCTTCGGAGAAGTGTTCCATGGTAGATGGGAGCGCCTTTAGCATGGTCTCAGCAACGTCCGACGTCCGACAGCAGCGCCTGATGAAGAGCTTTGGCTTTGAATGTGATTGTCCGATCTGTTCCCAACCCCCTTCCGACTTGTGGTTCAGCGATCTACGCCGCCGGAGGATGCAACGCAACCCTAGCACCAAATACAGTGACTACGGCGACTCGACCAAAGACGCCAAGACATGTCTCGCCGCATGTCGGAGGCTGCATGATCTACTATGGGAAGAGTACGGCGGCGAAAAGCGGGTCGCTCCGTATATCCACGCCGTATTTGCGGATGCTTTCAAGATCTGCATCGCCCATGGCGATGAGGTCAGGGCGGCTGCCTTTGCGGAGCTCCGCTATCAGGCGTTGTTGATCTGCGAGGGAGATGACAGTCCAACCGTGGCGGGAGCGAGGCATCTTTCGCAGTATCCCGAGGAAGCGAACATGTATCTTGATTACGGGACGGGTTGGGAGTCTGACCGCACGCAGATTCCAACATGGGAATTTGAGGACGAGGAAGTTTTGAGCTGGGTGTGGCGCGAAGGCAAGTATAACAAGTGAAGCGTTATTGTGTGGCATTTTCATAGCGAGCAGGAATCAGCGAGGGGACCAAGTCCGAGGGGGTATCATCCATGTCGTGTATCTTCATGGTTTAATGGATAGACATGTAGTCTTTTGGTTTTGAAGCGATCGATTCCCACTGCGAGACTTTGTCTCGGGGTGATGCGGCATGCTCATCACACATTGATGACCACACAATTGAAGATAAGCTAGACAACCGTCAGCACCCCTCAACACACAGTTAACAACAAAAACTTACATGTCCACAAGGCGGGCACACATTCTCAACCGCCGGCCCCGTCCTACTCCTCCCCTCAATCCCAACCGTAACCGGCCCCTCCCTCCCCCGAAACGGCACCTCAAAATACGACACCGGATAATCCCCCCTCGTCCACAACACCTCCCTACTCCCCCCAATCTCCACCTCCACCCTCCTCACCCCCCCCACCACCCCCCACCTCCCCCCCCCCCTCCTCCCTCCCCCCCCCGCGCCCCCCACCCCCCCCCCCCCCGCCCCCACCCTCCCCCCCCCCCTCCACCCCCCCCCGCCCCCCCCCTACCCCGCCCCCTCCCCTCACCCCCCCCCTCCCGCCCGCG
>QVQW01000047.1:0-209169 GCA_003635345.1 Coniochaeta pulveracea | reverse complement strand
TGCTGATGAAGGGGAACAGTTTGTCGTATGAAACCCAAGCCGAAACCCGCTCCAACGGAGGACCTCACGTCGACAGGGTATGGCCCTCGGACATCGCTTTGGGTGAATCCATGAGCCTTGGACGGGGATCCTCCAGCAAATGCAGGCTGCCGTGGCTCTCTTGAACGCATTGGGCATCTTATTTGTTACATCCGTACAGCCAGATGCACGCCTCCCACTCACATGACCCAACCTCTGGAACGAAAGCCGATATTCCGGACCGTACAACTCGAACCCACCCCCAATGTTTGTGCTTCGAGACGCACTGGTATCCGTGCTGTAGTCGGGAGAGAGCAGCTTTAATTAATGTTAATGTTATGGTCGACTTGAAGGACAGTTAGAACGTGAACTCTATGCTGAGTACAGAAAAAGAAGTGTGCGCTTGCTAATGGCATGATTTGGAACAGTATTGTACACAGGGTCAGGGACATGTTCAAATTATAGCAATCATGATATTTCCTCTACATCAGCAAGCCGTCTCAAGGACGCCCCGTTCCAGTATTGACTGGAATGGCAGACGTATAGACTAGACATCCTACTAACTCCGTGGCTCAAACGAGCAGAAAACCCCAAAATCCCATTTAAATGTACAGAGTTGATCCAGTCCAGGCCCACATCGTGTCGTTAAGGTACAACGGTGGAGGCTATAATGTCCCAGAGCCCAAAGCTGACATGGCCAATATGCCAAAATCATATCCAAAAAAAAAGGGGTAAGAGAAGAGAAGATTCGACAAAAACACCTCGCTCAAAGTTCCAGCGATCAAGAACTGCCAAAGAAAACATCATCACCGTTCGTGAAAAGAGCAACGGCATCCTCCGCGTCCTCGAAGTACTTCTGTCCGGTGATACCGCCGCCGATCTCCTGATGAAGCTGCATAAGTCCATCCTCGTTGATACCCCACGCGGACTCATCGTTCAGGTCCACAAGGGAGAGATCTCCGCAAGCAGCATTGGCAGCAACAGTAGTGCCCAACCCGATGGAATGGTCCGAGAATCCACTTGCGTTAGGGTCGAACTCGTCGTTCTCGTCGAAGAAGCGGGCATTCCCGGTGTCGATGTGTGGCGGCGAGGAGGAAGCTGATAGTTCCGGCGGGGTGCCGTGGGTGAAGTTGCTTCTTGTTGATCCAGTTGGTGATGGAGCGTCATTGCGAGATGTCGCGGAAGATGTCGCCTTGGGGAGGGTAGGGAGAGCATGGAAGGAATAAGTGCTGATGGCTGGCGACGGAGTAACTGTGATCTGCTCGGGCCTGACAGACGTGACCGGACATGAGATCTCCTGGGTCTCACAGGCATCGTCATCACCATCCATGGTAGCCGTCGAGATGCCGCCGGGAGACAGGGTTACCTTCGTCTCAGAGGCTTCCAGCTTCAAAGCAGGCGGCGTGGCGGAGGTAACCACGACATCCAGCATCTCCATGTCGGTGAAGGGCGCGTCATCCAAGACTCCGTCGAAGTCGTTAGAAGGAGAGTTCGCAGCCGAGCTCGTCTCGTAGCCAGACTGGCTTCCATGTGAGCTGGGCGAGTAGCTCTCGGCCTTGGCACTGGCCTCCTTGTTCTTCCGCCTCGTCCGCTCACTCTTCTCCAGTCGCTCCTCCATGTCTGGTCTGATCTTTTTTGGCCGACCTCTCTTGACCACCTTTCTGACAATGCCATCAAAGGCACCAATGCACATGCCCCTCTGCCTGTGACGCGTGAGGGCATCATGTCTGGCAAAGGAGTTGCCACACTCGCATGGGTACGGCTTGATGCCGGTGTGGATCTTGGCGTGGCGCTTCAGGTCGTGTTGCCGGACGAAGCACTTCTTGCAGGTTGGGCATTGATACTGCCTGTCGTTGAGATGAGTCTGGACGTGGGACTTGATGTTCTCCTTACGCCCAAACGTCTTCCCGCAGGACTCATAAGTGCAGGTCCATTTACCATTGGAAGGGTCAGGTCCGGTGATGTATTGTGCGATCTCCTCGATTGTGACACCTGTATCGGTCTTGGTCTCTTCAATATTGATGGAGGCTATGCTGGCCGCAGACACGACAGACGCGATAGATTCAGTCCGGCGGTGGCTACTGGGGCCGAAGTTGGGTGAGCTGTAGCGGGAAGAGTGGGCGGATGTGTCATTGTAGAACTGATCTTGAGAGTTGAACTCGTTATAAGGTTGTTCGATCGTGTTGTTAATTGCGTTCATCATGCTGAAGCCGGCCATGTTAGGGTGCATGGACATGGGAGAAGAACCTTGCGAGCGTGCTGGGCTGATGTGCAGACCACCTGACGCAAGGTTGCCAAACTCTTGCTTGACCTTGCTGTAAGCGTTGCCGTCCAGGTTCACGAGGTTCAGGAAGTCTGGGGTCAACATGGGCCCCTCAGAAAATGTCAATGGCACTCCTGGCAGGCTCTGGCCGGATTGTGATCGCTCCATGGCCTCTGCTTGTTGTCTCATCTCCGCAAAGACATTGGGCACGTTGTTGTTTGCTCTCTTACCCCTTACTGGTTTAAGAGTCTCCTCCATAGACTCGTCGTAGTCCTCGGCGAACCGACTTGGTCTAGGCTGGGGTTGAGGGTGCTTCGCCAGTCGGCCATGAGGAGTATCTGTCGGTGTAGGGGGGAAATAACCTGATGCGTACGTTAGTATGTGTTTGGTGCACAGTTCATGAAGCAGGAGCCTTACTGGTTGCATTTTCTCCAGGAGGCGTACTAGGTCTACTAAGAGACTCCAAGGCGGTGTTCTGCGCAATATGTTCAAACTTGGCAACCCTGTCCATGATTCCGTTGCTGATACGTCGAGACGCGCGCCGGCTGGCAGTGGTTTCGCCTTCCGATATCCAACCCTGCTGCGCCGCTTGATCGGCCTCAGCAAAGGTCACGAAGGTTGGCGTGGACAGGGTGCTGTTTGGCGCATAAAGTTCGAAATCCTGCGCTTCGTAGCTCGCTTGGTTCTTCTTCATCATCAAGTTCATGGCGTTGGTGTATGGGTCAAACGGTATGCTCATGTCATCGAATTGACCTTGGGATGACATGGGGTCCATGAATCTTTGGCTCTGTGGTGTTCCGTGGGGTGACATCAGGAAGCTGTTTTCGTCCATGCCGAAGTGGTTGATACTACTGTTCCTGCTGTGGCCCCTGGTGCGTACGCTGCTTGTGCTGCTCACGCTGCTGATACTGTTGTTTCTGCTGTGTGCGGCGAGCATGTGTCTGGGTGTGTTGTCCTGGTTGATGTTGCTGTGGTTGTTGAGCTGGCTAGGCCCGGGTCGCGCTAGTATGCGTTGCTGCTGCGTTTCTCGCAAAACATGCTGTGGTGTCGTTGATAATCCTGGTCTGTTGGTTGTCGTACTTGCCGTGCTGAAGTCCTGCCTCGTCGGTGATGATGTCGGTTGTTGCTGTTGTTGCAGCTGCATATGCAGACGGCCCGTGTCGAGGGTCATACCCCGTCGATGTGACATTTGTGACGGCCGTTGTCGTTGTTGCTGTTGTTGTTGCTGCTGCTGCTGCTGCTGCTGCTGATGGCGAATGTTGGGCAGGGGTGCTATCTTCACTGCTCCGAATGCCGTTGGCGTGGAGTTTTGTCGTCGATGTTGCCGTTGGCGCATGTGAAGGTTACTGGATGATGGTGGATTGGACAGCATTGTTGATGTGAGGCGTGAGTTCGGAAATGGGGTTAGTAGTTGTTGTCGTCGATGGGTCTCTTGTCGCACTTCAGTTAAGAAGTACTCTGTCGAGTTGGTTCCGAAACTATAGTCTGTCTGTCAGTCCGCGTCATCCACATCAGGTACACTTGGTGTAAGTCGCACCTCCGCAGCGCAAGCCAGGCGGCCGGGCGGTTTAAAGAAGTGTATTTGCGCTCAGTCGCTGTCGACTTCGCGAGAGATCTTAAAGATCTGTTATAGCCGCCTCTTATGGGCGGTTGGAGGTGGAGGATATGCTTTTAGCAAAGACCTGCTTCTTCTCTCTCTAGATGCAGGTGAGGTTCGAGGTAGAGTGAAGTTCGTTCTTTGCTTCCACGCGCGGTTTGAATTACTTCTGATATCAAGCAGACAGATGCGATTTAAAGATGGAGAAACTGTGTATTTGTGAAGCAATAGACAGGGAAGGCGCACTAAGAGCAAGCGCCGGGGTAATAGGTTGTCGCATGTGGAAGGAGCGATTTGTTTACACTGTTACCAGGACAACGTAAATCGACCCACCCATGTCGTCACTTGGCGCTCGCACCTCAGCTGAACTCCGTATTTTCAAGACACAGATCATCCAGCCAGTTTCTTCATGGTGCCTCTGGAAGATGATGACGCAACACAATAAGCGCTGCGTCTTAAGATCAAGAGGCTGACCATAAGACCCCTAGCTTTCTGCCTCCTCATCATGATGGCAATTTCGATGGCCTGAAGAAAAACAGCGTGTCGTGCAAAGCATTGTGCTGCGCGATCGCTAGAAGAGCCGATCGGAGGATCCCACGACAACCGGGCACTGGAATGGCCGCGCCTCTACTATTCAGCCCTCACTGGCATGTACATATCATATCGTACGGGAAATCAGCAACGCCCCTCCCTACCATCGTATCTAGATTAGACTAGAAAAAGTTCAACATCTCTGCCGCTCGTTGACGATACAGCCATTTCGTCCTAGCCAACGGATTCCGTCCAATCCGGTTCAGTTCCCGGATTCGCTCATCATCCATCGCTGGCGGGCCAACAGGGCCTCGATGGGCTGCTGGAAATGCGGCAGTCCCAGCCGCTACGGTCGCGGGTCCTGCTCCGGCGTTGTTTCCTTGTCTCTGTTCGGCATTGATCTCCTGCCTAGCGGCTGTATGAGCATTGATTGGTACCGGGTTGAAGGCCAGCTTTGAGGCTCCCTTCTTGAATGACAGCCCATATAGTGAGTTGGTCGACGGAGACACGATTCTGCTCTGACTCTTCATTCGGGCGGGAGACAATGGATTACGCTGAAGGTGCCGTGGGGGCGTGGATAGCTTTGGTGAGAATGCGCCTGGTCTTGATGGTGAGAAAGCCCATGGTGTCTGCTGCGGCATGGGAGGTACCGGATCTGGAGCTCGAGGCGGAGGTTTGGGGTCGCAAAACATAAACTGGCAGAACCTCTGCACCGTCTGTTCTTCCTCTGGCGTCATGGGCGGTGCGTTTCGTACTTTCAACACCATCCAGGCGTCGATAGTGGTCATGGTTGGCCGGTCCCTGGCGTCATGCTTCAAACAGTCGACAACCAGGGAGATCAGCTGTCGGTCAACATGTGCAAACCGCTCGTCCAACAAATAGGTGCCATAGCTCCAGGAGTTCACTGGCCCGCCGTCGTCCCACTTGTCGTTGAATAGCTCAGGATGTGGCGGAAACTCGAGATGACAGCGGGTTATGAGCTGCCACATGACCTGACCTACTTGATATAGGTTCGTCCACCAGTGGTAGTTCCCTGCTGTTGTTTTCGTCATAGCATGTCGCATGGCGATGGGTGCGTTTTCGACGTGATCCCATTCCTCGGTGAACTGTTCAGGGGTGTATATGTCAAGCTTGCCGACCTTTCTCAACGCCCACATAGCGTACCTGCCTACTCGTTAGCTACTACTTTCGGGCAACATTCATGCCTAAGTGTCAACTTACGCATTGTGCCTGAAGTCCCAGTCTATCATCTCTGCTAGGCCGAGATCCCCGACTTTCACGCGAGGCACCATGTTATGTTCGCCTGCATCGTAGTCTCCCACAAGAACTGCAGCGCATCAGTTACCACACAACCTTGGGGGACCCGGACCAGGATGACTTACTATTCATGGGGTCAAGATCAAAGTGAACCATGGTTGAACAAACGCCGTTCAAGGGTTGCTTCCTCTCGCAACTCTCATGGTCTTCGCTCGTCATCGGCACGTTGTTATTCTCAGCATCAGCTCCTTGTGGTCTGAACCTCTCCGGCCATGCCATTGCAATGCAAGCCTTGAACACTGCATCAACGTTAGTTCAACTACCCAGCATCGAGTCCAACAAGAACACAAGGTGACTTACAGCATTCTAGGATCTGCCAGAGTACTCGATCCGGAAACCTGACCCCCATGGCCACTGCCTTCTTGATATACTTATCCAAATCTCCTCGCGGCATATACTCGATGAACAGCATGCTTTTGCTGGCATCCAACCTCTTCCTCATCTCGTCGTTTTCATCTGCGAGTTTCATCGCCTTATAGACCTCTCCGATCTCCTCATCCATCGACAGCAGACTCGGCACCCACCGAGTCGTGGGGATTTGTCTCCCGAACGCGCTCTCTCCTGTGTAGTACGCATCCTGCTTCCAGACCTTTCCATCTCCTGACTCTTCTTTCCCCGCCAAGACAACCCTTCGAACAACATGCATGCTCCCCGCCATGGCAACATGCGACTTCTTCTCCTTCCTCAGCAAATGCCCATACTTGCCCCCGTGCAAATCCACCTTCGCCACGACCTGGACCTTCTCTCCTCGCCCCTCCACACCCCCTTCCCAAGCCTCCACCAAGGCTACGACTCCTAAGCCTCCCCATCCCAACGTCTTGACCACTTTGAAGCCGCCGACTTCTATCCGTTTAGCCAACCTGTCGACAGCGCTGTCTGCCTTCTCCCTAGTCTGCGACGGTCCGGCATTCGATTGTCGTCGTGCCGGTTGATGTCGGGCGGGGCGTCTCCTGACACCGTTGTGCTGGGTTGTACGACGGAGGCCTTGCCATGGTCCGGGTTTGGGGTGGACGATGGTTTCCAAGACGGCTCGTCGGTCGTGGTGATCGTAGTCGAGAATGAGGTGGCTGCCATTGCGCCAGAGAGCGAAGTAATCTGTCTGGCGCTTTTGCAGAGCTAGGAACTTTTGATCGGTGGCCATCAGGAGAGATTATTGTGAGCTATAAGTCTGTGTGTTTTGAGCTGGAGGTTATGCAGAGGTATGATGTTTTCCGGAACGGATGAGAAGTGAGAACCTCGGAATTCTGGGAGGACCATCGACCTTGGGAAACGTGTTGAGGACATTGTGAGGACTCGTCTTTGACTGGGTCTCGAGGCTTGCAGCATCAAAGGGTGGCCAAATGATGAAAGGCACGGCGTGAAAGAAGCGTGCCCTGGACGCTCTCCCTGCAAATCATGTCTTTGTTCTTCTACCAAGGTCGCCCAAAAAAATCAGAATCGATGTAAGGTCAGAATTCGTGTATTATCAATTATCAGCTATGTGCAAAAAAGATTGTCAGAGCTCGCTATAAGATACCATGCGTACGTGGTATATATCGTTAATCATCAACATCCCTAGGCTCCATGGTAGCCCACATCTTCTCATACTCCTGCATACTCATCGTCTTAAACTCCGTCGGGCGAGTGATGGGTAAGAAGCTCTCCTGGTGATCCTCGAACTCCTGCAGTCTCTTCCTGGTTGCCTCGCGGTTGGCATTGACGCTGTAGATCTTGATCCTGTGACAGCTGCTCGTGATGTGCAAGCCCCAGTTCCAGCTCTGGCGAACCTCCATGGGCTGCGTGTTGAGTGAGTTATCCCAGCAGCGGCAGACTAGTTCCGTCCAGCCTTCGTGATCGATGGGAACCTTCATCTTCCACGTACGCCAAGTAAACTTGTGTTTCTTGGAGAAATTCTCCAAGGGGACCTGATACCAGACACGGCCCCCGTCGGCGGAAACCTCGACACGTTCCGGCCAGCGGCCTCCGCCGGAATAGGCCCAACCTTGTAACTCATGTTAGTATGAAGTGCTTATATGCAGTGGGAGAGCAGTGTTGTGTTGTGGTTTACCTTCGACCTCGATCGCGCCGTTGTGTACGACAACCTCCTTTTGCCAGGGGCTCATGATGGCACTGCTGACAGGCATTTCCTGGATTTGAATACCCACTGCAGAGGTGTCAGTTCAATCTGCCGCCATACATGGTACGGGGTAGTCATAATAAAGGAAGACTTACACCAAGGCAACTGGTTGTGCTTTCCATACTGCTGCTGGAAGTAGAGATACTCCCTGCTCTGCACGGGAGCTCTGGATGGCGTGGGGGTGGCCTTGACGCGATAGAGCCACTTGACACTCCTGGCGCCAATATATCCCATAACCACGGCTCTCAGGGGCGCACCGTGGATTCTAGGCAAGGGCTTCCCGTTCATCTCCCAGGCAAGCATGACCTCGTTCGCTTTGACCTTGGACCAGGGGACCGACACGACGTAGTTCATGAGCTCGCCACCCTTGAAGTACGAATCGGCGCCGTAGAACTCAAGATGCTTGGCACCATCCTTGAGGCCTCCGCAGTACTTGATGACCTTCTTCAGACTGACTCCCACCCACTTCGCAGTGGATATCGCACCCTCGGCCCAAGGAGCGTTGATCATCTCGTCACCCTCGCCGGCGAACTCCTGGATCTGCTCAAAGCGCCTGGTACCACTGCATTGCAATGTCACCAGCTTCTCCATTCGGGGGAAGAGAGCCTCGTTCTGCAGATCGGCAAGGGTAAGTCTTTTTGGGTCGTTGACCAAGCCATCGATGCGAAGATCAAAGGCTTCGGGCTCGATAGTAGGGATGCCGCCATGGTTGCGCACAAAGTGCAGCTCGTTCGGCGTGATAGGGTCCTTGATCAATAGTCCCTTGGGCGCCTCACCGTTATAAGGGAACTGAAGCAGGTGAAGCATGCCAGGGTGCTTCTCCTCAACCACAATGTCCCAGCTCTCCTCGGGCACGTTCTCCAACGCACCGCCGATCGCCTTGTGCCACAACTTCCATCTCACGCCCTCTAGCACTGGGTTAGTAGGGGGTAGCGGCCCCAGCTGGAACTCAGGAGGTGGCGGGAACTTGAATCTCTGGAAGCGCTTGTGGGCTTTGGCCTTCTTCTCCGGGTAATCCTCCCATTCGACATAACCGTGCCATCCCTTCCTCTCCTCCTTCACGACAAAGCTGGGGTCGTCCTCCTCAGCGCCAGGACGCAGCTTCAGCTCCGTCTCATTGGCATCCGCCGTCTGGGGCGAGCTGAGGTTGATCTTGATGTCGCTCTGGTTGCGAAGACCAAGCTTGTCGGGTTCCAGACCCTGCTCAAGCAACCACTCATCCGGCCGCTGATGATCCATGGAAGGTTAGCACCGTGGACAAGACAACTCCTGGTTTACATCCCAGGGTCTGACGTTCTTGGTCTGGCCGTGAATATTTGAGGCACAACAAAAACTCACCTGGGTCATCTCGGCTTCTTTCTGCCTGTGGGCTATGGCTTCGGTACTCATGCTGGGCTACGGGTTGGCTGTCGCCAGACAGATATCTATAACAAGGTTCTACGAAATAGGACCGAGAAGCCCGAGAGGAACCACAACGGCAGCGGGGAATGGGGAACGGTGAGGTTGTATACTAGAGGAGCCCCCGTAGCAGCTGGGCTCCTCCGTCCTTATCGTGTGGCATGCCGTCATATTGACGGCGTAGAAGTGTTGGTGTCATTGTCACTGGTTGGGGACTAGCCCAATGGTGACAATGCGACCTCAAAAAAATTCCCAAAGCAAGCAACTTCCCGCAGTAGCCCACATGCAAGTGGAATTCAATGCTACGACGTCATGACTTGTAGCGCAATGCAACCCCCACCAGGGAGGTATGAAAGAAGCAGGAATTGCCGGTATTTGCTCGGGATTGGGCCGAGATATCTTTTACATTAGACATGGTGGTCTAGAATACAAATCAAAAGACACTCATTGGATGTTCTTTGCTGCACAATCGGTGAAGAGAAGGGATGGGGAGTTGGTAGGTATTCCACTTGCTCTCCTCCAGAAACGCCGCCTATGGGGCACATACCCTATACTCTCTCAACCACTTGTTAGAGCCTTTGTTCACGAAGGAGCGGGATGAGACGGCATTCTTTATCTACCTCTCCTTAACCCTGGAGTTACGTCGGATTTGTTCCGGCGTTGTGTATGAATTACAAGACCTCTGTAGCAGGAGGATGGTGACAGCGCGGTTCTGTCAAAGAGCGAGATAAAGGCATAAGTGTACTGTACAGCTGGTACATATTCATGAACTGACCTCGTGGTCGTCTGGTTCCTTGGATAGAATAGCAGTCCAACATCTCGTTGAAGAGGACCCTAGTTTAGTAACTCGAACACCATATGAGCTTCGGCGTGGCCAAGAGCAAGCGGGATTCTCATATCGCACCTCTTCATTACCTGTTATGGTCGTCCGGGCTGCGTTGCGTACGATCTTCAGGCCGTCGACCCCAACCCAACATAAGTTGATAACTGCACCATTCATAGATGTACTATGCCATTACAAAACCAAACCTGTAAAATGAATATCATGTGGACAAAAGGTTGAGTGACGCAAAAAGGAAGATACGAGCCAGATATCGAGATGCAAAATGGTAAAAGGTTCTCTCTGTCGGGGAATTGAACCCCGGTCTCGAGCGATGTCGATATGACAAGCTCACATACTAACCACTATACGAACAGAGACACAACCTATCAAGGTTGACCAGACGTTCTGGATTAGCAGTATATAACCCTTTGTGGTACATTGGTGGTTGTATCGTCCTTGCTGACCCGGGCCGTTTCAATCGTCGATCTCCAAGCGGCCTGCTGTGGAGCCTGAGCTTCAACTGCGTGACGGAACGATTGGGCTGCGTTCACTCGGTAATGTGGCCGCGTCTCTGGATAAAACTGCACCGCGACACAAAACATCAACGGCCCGCATTCGGACGAGGGAGAGACGTTAGCCGAGACCATAGAACGGCAGACAAGATGAAAAGACGGTCCGATCACCACTGCAACTGTAAAGTACGGATTGGTGTTGCGCGCCATTAACAGCTCGCCTTGAGACTGCGGCTCACGACGAACCACACCCTTACGCTTCGTACAATAGGTACAGGTACCTTACCTAGCTGAGGTAGGCTTGACATTCGTCTTGACACCACTGACGCCAATTCATGAACAAAGAACACCAGCAGTTGACTTGGTAGAGCACTTGGGCATGCTAGGTAGGTAAGGTAGGTAGTAGTATCCAAGGCAATTCACCGGTCGCAGTCCTCCAGACGTCGTAGTGATGTAAATTGTACGCTTCCTCGACTAACCGGGAACACTGTGCCTAGGTAAACGGATGATGTATCGTACGGTGACCGCGTCTTACATCCAGACTCTGCGCTGTCGATGGCTGTAGCCTTTCCAGCGAAACGCAGTAGGTTGGAGAGTAGGAGATCGGATATACACAATTCACAAATTAACGTCCTGAAAACTGGCCTTGTTCATGCTTGTAGACATGTGGTCGCGGGAAACTGCGCCGTTATTGAACCTGGAACTGCCCCTGCTGGTTTTCGACCCCGCCAAACGTCAGGAAGGTCGAGGTCCTGCCCCCACATGTCGAGCCTGTTGCGATCGACCAGGTACCGGACGCAACACAATTCCAAGCTTGTGGTCTATTCTACCGACTGGGCTTTTCTTTCCGTGTCTGTTCCTCAACTTCTCGCTGATCTTCCTCTACGCTTTATCCTTCAACTTACATTGCGGCTCACTGCCTCTCATAAAACCCTCCGCGTTCACGCGTAAGCTTCTTCTTTGACAGCTGTTAATAACCTATTGCACTTCGTGGATCAGCTCGCGATAACTACGTCACTGCTTTCTTGGCTAAGCATAATCCTGGTCCTTGGACGGCAACGTTTTGTTTCTCACCACTTCTTCTCAACACCACACAATTCACGATGACGGACGCCCTACAGCAGTCTGGAGGCCGCCTCCTCCTTATTTCAAACAGATTACCAATCACGATCAAGCGCTCAGAAGATGGCAACTATGCATTCTCCATGTCCTCAGGTGGTCTGGTTACTGGTCTTAGTGGCATGACCAAGACGACAACTTTCGAGTGGTACGGTTGGCCTGGTCTGGAGGTGCCGGAAGCAGAGATTGGTTCTATGCAGCAGCGATTGAAGGAGGAATACAATGCGCACCCAGTTTTCATTGACGATGAGCTGGCTGATCGTCATTACAATGGCTTCTCAAGTATGTTCCGCCTGCCCCGCATCGAACCTGTCGTGAAAGAGCAGCTGGCTGATTGCTGCCCTAACAGACTCCATCTTATGGCCACTCTTCCACTACCATCCCGGCGAGATCACCTTTGACGAGGCCGCCTGGAGCGCATATCGGGAGGTGAACCGCCTCTTCGCCAAGACAGTCATCAAGGATGTTCAGGACGGCGACATGATCTGGGTGCATGACTACCACTTGATGCTGCTACCCGAGATGCTGCGCGAGGAAATCGGCAACAGCAAGAAGAATGTTAAGATCGGCTTCTTCCTTCACACACCCTTTCCCAGCTCCGAGATCTACAGGATTCTTCCCGTCAGAGAACAACTGCTGCGTGGTATCCTGGACTGCGACCTGATTGGCTTCCACACCTACGACTATGCCCGTCACTTCTTGAGCAGCTGCTCGCGTATCTTGTATGTGCCTACCTCCATCCCCATCCGTTTTCCTAAGTGACGTGAAACCAACCATATTAGACAAACACCCACAACACCAAACGGCGTCGACTTCAACGGCAAGTTCGTGACTGTCGGCGCTTTTCCTATTGGTATCGATCCCGAGAAGTTTGTCGAGGGCCTGAAGAAACCCAAGGTCCAGGAACGCATTGCCTCGCTCAAGCGCAAGTTCGAGGGAGTCAAGCTCATCGTTGGTGTTGATCGTCTAGATTACATCAAGGGCGTGCCGCAGAAACTCCACGCGCTCGAGGTCTTCCTCACGGAACACCCCGAGTGGGTCGGCAAGATTGTGCTTGTTCAGGTCGCCGTACCATCACGACAAGACGTCGAGGAGTACCAAAACCTCCGGGCGGTAGTGAACGAGCTCGTCGGCCGTATCAACGGCAAGTTTGGCACGATCGAGTTCATGCCCATTCACTTCCTCCACCAGTCCGTCACCTTCGACGAACTCACAGCCCTCTATGCCGTCAGCGACGTGTGTCTCGTCTCGTCCACCCGTGACGGCATGAACCTGGTGTCGTACGAGTACATCGCCACCCAGCGCGAGCGCCACGGTGTCATGATCCTTTCCGAATTCGCCGGTGCCGCGCAGTCACTCAACGGCAGTCTCATCGTCAACCCATGGAATACTGAGGACATGGCTAATGCGATCCACGACGCCGTCACCATGTCGGCTGAACAGCGGGAGGCCAACTACCGCAAGCTGGAGAGATATGTCTTCAAGTACACCAGTTCCTGGTGGGGCCAGAGCTTCGTCTCCGAGTTGACGCGTATCAGTGCCAAGGGCGAAAAGGAGGAGGATGAGGGTGTTGATGTCAGTGGAGGTGAGAAGAAGCTCCCGCTACGAAGCGTGGGTGAAGCTGTGTCGAAGGCTGCACACGAGGTGAAGGAGGCTGTTGTCGGCGGCTCCGAGGAGAAGAAGGAGTAGATACCTGATTGATATCTTTCGGTTGGACTCAAGGAATGTGCATAATCGAGTCTGATGCCCGCTGGCGTTCAGAGTCTAGTCGCCCTCGCCCGTTGCCTTGCTCATCCTTCGATCACCTTGTCTTGAAAAGTGTACCGTACGTGCTTGGTCGATCGTCTCTACTCCTTTCCATCTTGTGGTTGCTACACTTGGTATAACCCAGTATCATAACTACCGACCAGTTCAACCAGTAACCTCGAAGCTTGTCACATGCCACGATCACACACAACGAAGAGACGAAAATAGACCTGGTGCTAAATTCCTAGTCCTATTTCCCAAGGTATCTACCTAGCTAATCCTAAGGATCGGAAGTCCTGCCAAACGCCGTGAAGCCAACAAAGTCTTCCTGATCCGAGACCCAGTCATCGTGAAAAAATGACCGTCCACCGTATCCCATCGTCTCCTCCTCTCAGCCCTCCAAAAAGCCATACCATGCGAAGCCAGGAACCTTGTCGCAATCCAAGCATTCGTCAACGGGAAAAGAAGAATATTAGGTGAAAGCTGCCAAAATAGAGATCATTCAGACAGCAGAAACTCCGTGAGCGAAAAGGTAAGAAAGAATAAACAAGAGAGAAAATAGCAGCGCAAAGCAAGCTAGTAGGCCTCCTTGACAACATCATCTCTCCCCAACTTGTAGCGCCCGCTACTCGGCGTTCCGATTCTACCAGACTGTCGCCTCATAGCCTGCAACGCGAATTCACCAGCGATAGACTCCCGCGTAGGTCTCTTCAATCGAGCGTGATCAACCATGTTGACCTCATGCGGCAAAGCCACGATGACATTCTTGTCGGTGCCGAACTTGAAGTCGTCGGCCTTGACGTCATCCGTGTATCGCTTGATGAGGTAAGGCGCCTTGCGTCCGGCGAGAACCTTCTTAAGGTTCCACTCGATGATGTATGGGCCTGTGGCGGTGATGATGCTGGTCTCCTCAATGCCGGCACCCGTGTTGAATTTGGCTTGAGTAAAGGACACGCCCTTGCCGGTCTCGTGGTTGAACTGGGCGACGTGTTCAGGTGTAAGGGCCAGGCGACGAGGTTGAGGTTTGGCATCGGCAGCGAAGGACTTCTCGAAGCCAAGTTTGCCCTCGTTCTTGCCCGACTTTTGCTGGGCGTCGATGAGGAGGAGGTATGTGCGGCAGGTCGCCAGGACCCAGCGGCCATCAGCCGAGACGTCGAGGCCGATGATAGGCTCACCAAGAGCGGGAATGTGTGTCTTCGCGTTGATGCCTAGGCGGTCAAAGAGACGGATATCGCCCTTGTTGGAAGCCACCGCAATGTAACCCTTCTCGGTTGTCGCAAGTGCGCTGAAGTCGTTCTTGCTTGCATACTGCTTCAACTGGGAATCCACTAGTTTCTGGCCAGACAGACGAGGGTCAACACGGTACAAGGCGTTCTTGCTGATACCCAAGAATGTCGGCTCATGTGTCATTTGAGCAAACTTGTTCTCAGGAGCGAACGTGAGGACGGGAATGTCCTCATGAACCTTCCACTCATCAACAACTTTGCCGTACTCAAGGTCCATGCGATACAGCTTGTTCGGGTCGTTGTCCTTCTGCAGGATCAGGTTGCGATCCTCGTTGTGCAACATGACCTTCTTGGGGGTAAATAGTGTACCATCCGGGGTCTCGACCTTGGAGATGTTGGTGCTGAATTCCAGATGGTTGTTCGGTGTGTGCTTGAAGACACCGATCTTGGAACCACGAACGACAAACGACCGATCGTGTTTGTAGCCAACGGCAATCTGCTTGTTGACTTCGTTATCCTTGGGTTGGTAGTCCTCGTCCTCTTGCTCTTCGTCGCTGTCGTAATGCTCCGATACTGGCCGGTCATCCTCGACCTCTTCCTCCTCCACTTCTTCTTCATGCTCCTCCTCGTGTTCTTGTTCAGCGTCGTCCATGGCCAGATCGGCGAAGGCGTCCGCAACGTAGTCACGCTCTTGGTCCTTGATCTTGCTCCACTTCATCTGGTTGAGCTGCTCCCACAGAGCCTGCAGCAGACCCTCCTGAAACCGCTCAAGCGTCTTTTGATCCTTAAATCGCAGAAGCCAAGAATATGCCTGGCCATCTGGAGTGAACTGGTTGAAGATGAAGGACAGGAACTCGAAGTTGAACACGGGGTTCATATCAGCGACCACAGGCATGCCTAGCCAGTCACGGTCTTTGCTTGCGACCTGCAGATAGTACTGCCACTGGCCAACTTCACTAACCGTGGCTGTCACCGAAGCATCCTGCAAAACGAAGGAGCCCGAAGGGAAGTCAAAGAAGTGTAGCTCAGCGTTCTCCGCGCACAGAACCTCAGTAGCTTGCGGATGATCGAGTACCGCAGGTGGCTTGTGATCCCGTGCTGCCTTGGTGGGTGTAGCATCCTTCACCGGCGTAGCTACCGCCTGATCCCTCTTCGCGGCCTGGTTCGCCATCGTCTTGGCGGGCAGCGTTGAGAACATGGAGTCAGATCCGTCGACTGAGCGGCTTAACGTTGGGCTGTGCAACGGACTGGCCTGTGGAATGGGCTGCTCGTCGTCAAAGTCAAAGTCAAGGAAATCTTCTGGCGACGCGGTCGTATGAGGCTTGCGGTACTTGCGCTCGTACTGGCACTGCTTGGCGATTTGGTCGAACTGCTCGATCTGGTTTGGCGGCACCGAAGCATCGCAAACAAACTCGTAGACGTCCCCAAGGTCACCGCTAAGATCCCGCCACGCCAATACTGTCTCACTTCCTTCCCGTTTCTCGATTCTGAAATGCAGGGCTTCGTCAAGAAGGAAGGTCTTCTCGTCGCGCTCAGCTGCAAGGATATCAGCGTCTGCCTCGGCGTCCTCTGCGTCCTCTCCGGCTAACAACTCCGCCTCTCCCTCTTCGTAAACGCGCTGTACAACAAGTTGGTATTGAAAGTCTTGTGCCGTCTTGCGAATCTGGGCGGTTGCGTCCTTGAAAATAAGCTCGGAATAGCCCTTGGGGGAAAGAGGTCGAACGAGGTACAGTTGACCTTGCGGGAGCTCGATAAGGGATTCTTGATTGCTGGATCCAAAGATCAGCTTGCCGACTGCAAAAAGTTAGTGATTCAGTGCCGCAAACAGTAACCTTTTACAAGCAGAAGCGGCGTGGGCTATTGGGATGAGTCCGGTCGCCGTCGTATCTTCTTTCCTCGTTGCTGGGGAGACTAACCTGATTTGAGCATAAACATGTTGATCAATCAGATGTTGAGCGCCGAAAATGAGCTGTTATGATGATTTAAACGGCAAAGCCAAAGATATACCGGCGATAATCTCAGGGGTTTGGCAGCACGCTGTAAATAGACGCGATTTGCGCCAGGACGGCGGGCTGTAGGTCGTTGACGGGTGAAGGCAGCCTCCAACGTCATAATAATTGGGTGACAGAAAGGACAACCAGAAAATGGAAGGAGGGGTCCTAATGTGGCGGTGCAGATACCATTTTGGCACGTGTCATCTGACGCCACACTGTAGGCCACAATGGTGCTTGGCTCCTTCCCAGCTTCACTTTGACCACACAGCGACGCGAACGACCTAGCATCGTCCTGACTGCTCTACCTTGCCAACCCAGACGTCATGTTTGTGTGGCCAAATCACACGTTGAGCGCAGGTATAACTATACCTAACTTCTTGACTGTTTGATATTACGCAACTTACACGCCTCAGTCTGTTAAAGGAGCCGTCGCGAGGGACTCAACAAAACAGTCATCTCAGATGATCTCTGATCAGCATCACATATGACAGTGATCCGGTCCGTCGGACAGCCTCTCCCGCTCATCCGTGTAAAGCTGGCTTCAGGCGGTGTCTTTGTCCTTGGGCTCACCAAACTGGTGGTTGAGGGGTGTAAGGGGGCAACCTTTGGGAGGAACTTAAACTCTGGTACAAGCTCCTTTCTGTAAGCACTAGTATGGAATCTTTTATGCGGTACGGCAAGGAGGCCGAGGGTGGCGCATGGTCGTGCTCAGGTCGTATGTAACAGGATTATGGACACAGCCTAGAGGTACAGGTAATGCCCTTTCCACTGCTCTCCTTCTTCTACGTACCGCAAGAGAACGTCGTCCGACAGAAAACGAGACCGATGTGGGTGAAGGGTTAGGCTTATGTCCTATGCAATCTAGACGAAAACCACGGATTTCACAAGTATGTCATCAAACCCCGGAGCGTGGGGGGCCCTGCCATCTTCAGGCAGGGGTCTCGGTGACTAACCAATGCAACACCATGCGCGTGACAAGACCTTCATGCTACCAGTTGTCACTGCTCCGGGCGTGGACATCTGTGATCGATAGCCTGTTACCCTCGGGCATGTTAGCGACTTTCATGCCGCAGGCGCACCTACCCACAACCACTTGAAACACGGTCACATCGTGGCTTAGACCATGGCGTTAGTATACGCGTTGGTACCTGCTGTGTCAGCCGGGCTGGCTGCTGACCTACAGGATTCAGGAGAGACTGGCCAGATAGGTAACACTTGAAGTTAACTGAACCTGCTACGCCTCAGAGCTCTCCATGGGGCTCAACCTAGCCCTGCCCGACTCATGGTGAAAGAGAACAAGTGTGCCTTTCTGAACCGTCATGCCCGGTACGAGTACTTAGTTATCACAAACGCTGGGACACTTTGGTACTACCTCAGCCTGCCGGAGCGTGGCCTGGGTCTCGACGACGTGAACGTCCACGTGGTACATAGACCTATATCACGACGAGTATAGGACGATTCAGAATAGGCAACATTCGGTTTTAACCAACCCATGGTCCCTTCCTACCCAGGTTCTGCTTGAAATAAGCTTACAGGTAATGTCCTTGAACCAGGGATTTACGCAACCTTTCCCAGAAAGTTACCCCTGCATACCCAGGGACCCGGTCAGTGAACATGTATGGAACTTTTGTCTGGAAACCTCTCTCACAACAACTTCACGCGAGAGAGTGTGTGGAAGCCTCCGGATGGACGAGCCGTCTGACACCGGACTCCTCTAAGAGTTAGCCAAGCCTGGAAGAACACACGGTCATCACGAACTTGTGGCTCTCGCTCTGTAGAAGGAGCTTGTGGCATGATACCAAGGGAAATGAGGATAAAAGGAAGCATGCCTTCAACTGATATCAGCATAACAAGGCTCCTGCTTTTAGAAGCACGACATATCGGTACGACAGAAACCTGGGTTATTCGTCATGATGTTCACCCAGCTTCTGGCGTTGGGCACTTGTGTAGCCTTGACGCAAGCTCTCCTTTCCAAACCGACCGTTCCGGAAACCTCTTCATTCATAGTTGAACTTGCCGACGGTCAGGTAAGACGCAGACCAACCTATCTGAGTCCTGTTATGACTACTTCTCAGTTATTCTAATGTTACCTCTTATGCTATAGGATGCTGCCTCCTTTTACTCGGAACTGGCCACGAACGGCATAGCGGCTGTCTCCCGTAGGAACATGTCATATTCGCTGTTCACCGGTTGTTCCTTCGATCTGGACAAGCATTCGACTTCCACTATTGCTTCCATTACCAAGTTTGCCACCGTCAAGAACCTCTGGCCTAATGATAGACGGGTTGTTGAGACTCCTCCGGACCAAGATGTACTTCGAGTGCATGCGTCCAAGGTCGCCGGTGCCAGTGAAAACCACTCGGTATGTGAAAGAGAGCCTTGACATGTCGCACACTCAGTACCGTTTCTTACACGCACTCTATACTAATACGAGTTCAGAAGCACCTGAAGAGACAGGCGGCCAATGACACCCTAGCCACCCATGTTATCACGCAAGTGGACCGTCTCAGAGCCGAGGGAATTACTGGCAGTGAGTAATCATGACATTGAGATGCAGTGGTTTCTTACCAGCTAACCATCCAACTCGAACAGAGGGAGTGAAGATAGGCATAGTGGACTCCGGCGTGGACTTTCATCATCCAGCCCTAGGAGGCTGCTTCGGCCCTGGCTGCCTGATCGCCTACGGCCATGACTTTGTCGACAACAAGACTGAACCATACGACAACTGCAACGGCCATGGCACTCATATCGCGGGCATCATTGCCGCTCAACCCAATAATCCCTATGGCCTGACCGGTGTTGCCCCAGGCGTCACACTTGGAATGTACCGTGTGGTTGGCTGCTCACGGTCTGTTGATCCGGATCTCGCCATGATGGGAATCAACCAAGCGTATGAGGACGGCAGCGATATCATCAGCATCAGCTCTGGCTTCGGATCACGATGGAGCGAGGATCCCATCGCCGTGCTTTGCCAGCGCATCGTGAACAACGGCAGGGTTGTCGTGGCCGCTGCTGGTAACAACGGTCGCCAAGGACTGTTCCCCAATGGTGAGGGAAGCCCGGCTATTGGTAAGGGTGTCGCAGCCATTGGATCGGTCGTGAACCCAGATGTGCCACAAAATCTTACAGTGTCGACCTACTCCGTTGATTCTCCCACGGGCAATCTTAGCAACTTTGCTTGGAACGTCGGCTTCAGGAACGCTTCGATTCCTTGGGCTGGGACTTGGCCGCTATACGCTACCAGCCGTACTGCCAATATCACGAACGATGCGTGTCAGCAGCTGCCGGCTGATACCCCGGACCTGAGCCCTTATGTTGTCTTGGTTCGTAGAAGCCAGGATTGCCTGATCAATGTACAAGCGGACATGATCTATGCCAAGAACGGTACAAGAATCATGTTCTACGGACCGACGGAACTGTAAGTCTTTGTTTCGAAGAAGGACTGTCGTATATGGCTAACCCATCGGCAGAACAACCCATGTTGACACCTTTATCTCCATCCCACCAGTTGGAGGTTCCGTTCCCCAGAGTCAAGGCGAGAAATGGCTAGATCTGCTTAATGCCCAGCACAGGGTTTTTCTCGAATTCTCACCAGAAGTTGATGCCAACACAGCCAATTGGACCATCATATTCTCTCCCAACCCCGAGACCGGTGGCTATATGAGCCCAACCAGTTCATGGGGGGTGTCTTTCGAACTGGACGTCAAGCCCCAGTTTGTGACCCCAGGTGCCAACATCCTTTCGACGTGGCCACTAGATCTCGGTGGTTATCAAGTCCAATCGGGCACGTCGATGGCCACACCATTCGCAGCCGGTGTCTACGCTTTGCTTATAGAAGCACGCAAGATCCGGGATCCTGGCACGTTACAGAGGATCCTGTCCTCGGTAGCCAAACCTAACCTGTACCAAGAGGCCAGCGGCACTGTGCATCCACAGCTGGCACCCGTAGCCTGGCAAGGAGCAGGTCTACTCCAAGCCTACGATGCTGCCAAAGTCACAACTCTGTTCTCCGTTTCAAGCATTGCCTTCAACGACACAGACCACCTGAATGGTACCCAAACCATCAGCGTTACCAACACTGGCTCGACAGCGCAAAGCTACAGGATCGGCTACGTCAACAGCGCTACGGTTTACACCTTCTTCGAGCACCTTTACAACTTTGCCCAGCCCTCCCCGCCCGTCGTCGATGGTGGTGCTACCCTGACCTTTTCCTCCACCACCCTGACCATTGCAGCCGGAGCAAGCGCTGACCTGACCGTTACCGTTGTTCCACCCACTGGGCTGAACGCAACACGTCTTCCCGTCTATTCCGGCTACATCACCCTCAACTCCACCACAGCCTCTGAAAACCTGTCTCTCCCCTTCCTCGGCCTTGACGGATCACTCTACTCCACCCCCGTGATCGATCCCACGGACCAAACCTACATGATCCGCGACTATCGTGGCGGCGGACCCGAGGACTTCCCGCCTGGCGCGCCACCGAACTCAACATTTACCGTCCCCATCCCTACATCCGCCGAGATTCCCGAGGACCTACCCGACCAGTACGCCATTCCAGGTATTCACGTCGAGCTGATCATGGGCGACATAATCGCCACGGTACACGTCCTTCTTAGGCCTCTAGAGGTGAACGGGACGGTTGCCACGAAGGAGTCTGTGCTGGGATATCAGGTGGTCGAGGACTTCTTCATCAACGAGAACGTATATGTGGATGCGAGGCTGGGCTTCGGATATCCGTTCACGGGCATGTTGAGCGATAACAAGACGATTGTGCCGGAGGGTAGGTATGAGTGGCGGATCGTGGCGTTGAAGCTCACCGGAGACAGGGAGAAGAGGGAGGATTGGCAGGAGAGGGCGTTCCCGTTCTATTTGAGATATTTGAACGAGACGGGGACTGCGTAGTAATGGGCAGTGGAAGGAAGTACTAATCGGCAAGAGCAGAAGAGTCGATTGCGTATCTGGCTGGTGTATAGCTGAGTCTTATATCGTAGTTCTTTATTATCCAATACAGGGTCAGTAGCAGATCTAAATATCCAATCATAGAGTAACCGACCACTCATCACTTAGAGTTCCTGCAGAATAACCTGCTCCCCATCCCTGCCATCACTATTCGAGAAATTGACCTCTTCCTTCGCAGCACCCAGCATATCATCGACAATCAGCTTCGCCACATTCATGCCCATCAGGGCATTCGTCTCCATTGTGGAGATAAAGCTCTCCATACCGGAAGTATAATAGAGCCCGTCCGCTAGGACCGGATCCTGAAAGGTCACCCTCGGAAACGCCTTCGGGTAGGAGTTGAAGACATGGGTGTAGTACCAAGAGATGGGTTCAGCGTCTTCTGTTCCCTGACCAGTGCCATGGGGTTGAAACTCCCCGGTGTCAAACGTATCTGGGATGCTGACACCTAGAATATCGCTGTGCAGCTGGTTAGTTCTTGATCAATATCGAAGACACGGGAATGGACTAACCTCAAAAAGCCCGGTGTTACACTCTTTGGCGAAAATATCTTATACAGGTACTCCTCCTGCCCAGTCTTTGGATTGTCAAGCGTCCTCAAAGTGCTGATGCTGAAGAATCCTGCCTTCCCAGCTCCCTCGGAGCCTGAGTTTGGGTCCGCACCCTCCGGTAACGTCGTGAGAACCATGGTGGGAACTTCTGAAGGTGAGACCTTGAAGTAAGCTGCGCTCAGACGATGAGGTGACGCAAAGATGGTAACATGCAGCTGGACATAAGGGATCTTGTCGATGACCGGGTCAATGGACATAACCTTCATGTTGCTGAACTGGTACGGAGTGGCGATGACCACGTCGTCGAAGGATGCAATGCCTGAATCTTCCTTTGCAGAGCCATGGCTATCGGACGTCGTAATGTAGTAGGGCCCAGATGAGGAAGATGGATCTTTGGCAACTTGTGTTACGGATGTGTTCCGCAAGACACGGGCACCGGAAGCCTTCACCATCCTGTCAAAGATCTGCCAGTTGCCTCCGGCTATCGACATTGCTCCTTCGGGGGCGGTGGCGACCATGGTGTCCAGCCCATGGATGTTCGCTAGGTTGGAGGCATAGTTTACCCGTGTCATGGCTTGGATGAATTCATGACTGAGAAGCTCCGGGATCTGAATCTACCTCTCAGCGCTCTATTTCGTCGGGTTGGAATTGGTCTTTCTTACCTTGTTCTTCCGGAGGAACTCCTCCCCGGTCACACTAGTCTCTTCCAACAAACCGAGATTTTGGGCTGTCTCCGTTAGAGACTGGAAGGGGAAATGCGGCTCGTTATACATATTCAGGAACTTCCCGATGGTCTTGTGCATGAGCTTCTGAGCGTTTCTCAGGGCAAAGAAACCATATCGCCAAACCAGCCTGGCTGACGTCCACCATGACGAGTGTGATTCGTTGATGGAGAACCTGATCCTGTCGCCGTCCCAGATGGCCATGATCTCGTCCTTGTCTTCCTTGTTCTTGGACGACGTTGATTTCAGCCCCTTTTCGTAGGGCGAGGACGGCTCGAGGCCGAATTCCTTGGTGGCATTGTATAAGATGGCGTTCACTTCCACGAAGATGGATGCCCCCAGCTCGACGTGGATGTTGGGGTCCCCGTACGAGTTGATGGTTAAAGTACGACCCCCTATCCGGTCCGTCTTCTCGAATAGGGTGATGTTGACGCCGAGACCATGTTCATCCGCGTATCTGCGTAGATAGTAGGCGGTGGATGAGCCCGCTGCTCCGGCGCCTGTAGACTACGTGAGTAGGACTGCACGAGGATTACGGGGCTTGATAGGCTAGCGATGCGGTATTCCCAAGCGTGCCGGTTGTGTTCAACGGTAAGAGAGGTGGGCTCACCAATGACTGCCACGTTCCTGACCGGCACAAGGTCTGGTACCTCATGTCCTACCGCGCACAACCAGCTTGACGCCCATAGGACGGTGAGAACAAGGCCGTTGAGATGCATCGCCGTCACCGGGGGTAATCTGTATCACTAGTCTAGAAGTACCGATACTCTGAGCAAGGGACGAGGGCGGTTGGGCTGGCAAGTTTACATAGGTTACACCTCTTTACATGCACGATAACGTGTAAGATCGGGACAGAGAAGCTCGTCTAACACAGAGCCATTCGTTGGCATATTTTAATGGACTGATGCGATATGCATCAGATATGTTGAAAGATACCGGTACCTGGCAATCAGAGCACCGCGTATTGAAACAGATGTACCACTTATTCAACGCCAAACCTGTTTATTGGTCGAAGCTTGTGCTACCCCTAACCCCACCAGAAACATGTAGTTGCTGGTAGCCTGGGCCAATGCAAGGCGGCAGAAAAAAGTTAAGCTGCATCACCAGCAAGAGCTACCACGCTACAGCCCACACCCCTTCCACACCAGCCGTTATCCGTTAACCACCAACGTTTCTTTCTATCAACACTCGCCCTACGATATACCACAACCATGTCGGCGGCACAACTCCTGAACCCCAAGGCCGAGTCAAGAGTGCGCAGCAGCTCCCCCTCTTACATTGTTTTCCCCTTTACTAACCGTGTTTACAGAGGCGGGGTGAGGCCCTGCGGGTCAACATCAGCGCCGGTGAAGGACTCCAGGATGTCTTGAAGTCCAACCTGGGCCCTCTGGGCACCATCAAGATGTACAAACAACTCCTAGCGCTTTTCAGTCAGATCATGAATATTGTGTTTTTGTTACTGACATGCTGCTGCGCGCTAGGTTGGTCGATGGTTCTGGACAGATCAAGCTCACCAAAGATGGCAACGTTCTCCTTCGCGAAATGCAAATACAAAACCCGACCGCCGTTATGATTGCAAGGGCAGCTACAGCACAAGACGATATCTGCGGAGATGGAACAACGTCAGTAGTCCTTCTTGTGGGCGAGCTGTTAAAGCAGGCGGACCGGTATATCTCCGAGGGTCTTCACCCGCGCATTATCACAGACGGTTTCGAGATCGCAAAGACCGAGGCACTCAAGTTCCTCGAGGAATTCAAGCTACCCAAGGATGTCGATCGCGAACTCCTCCTCTCGGTCGCAAGGACGTCGCTCGCCACCAAGCTCAGCGGCAGCTTGGCACAGAAGCTCACACCCGATATTGTCGACGCCGTTCTAGCCATCTACCAGGCCCCTGCGAAGCCCGACTTGCACATGATCGAAATAATGAAGATGCAGCACCGGACTGCCTCCGACACACAGCTCATCCGTGGCCTTGCCCTCGACCACGGCGCACGGCACCCGGATATGCCCACCATGGTCGAGAATGCGTACATTCTTACCATGAACGTCAGCTTAGAGTACGAAAAGACCGAGATCAACTCCAGCTTCTTCTACTCCAGTGCCGAGCAACGCGACAAGCTGGTCCAGAGCGAGCGTCGCTTTGTCGATGCCAAGCTGAAGAAGATTGTGGAGCTGAAGAAGGAGGTTTGCGGCAACGACCCAAAGAAGGGCTTCGTTATCATCAACCAGAAGGGTATCGACCCGCTGTCTCTCGACGTTCTGGCCAAGAACGGCATTCTTGCCCTTCGTCGCGCTAAGCGGAGGAACATGGAGCGGTTACAACTCGTGTGCGGTGGTGTTGCCCAGAACAGCGTTGAGGATCTTTCACCGGAAATTCTCGGCTGGGCTGGCAAGGTCTACGAGCAGCAGTTGGGTGAGGAGAAGTACACGTTTGTGGAGGACGTCAAGGATCCCAAGAGTGTTACCTTGCTGATCAAGGGCCCCAACACGCACACCATCAACCAGATCTCGGATGCTGTCCGTGACGGCCTACGCAGTGTGTACAACATGATTGTGGACAAGAGTGTTGTCCCTGGTGGCGGTGCTTTCCAGATTGCCTGCGCGGCACATCTCAAGAGCGATGCCTTCTCCAAGCAGGTGAAGGGCAAGGCGAAGTGGGGTGTTGCTGCCTTTGCCGATGCGCTGTTGATCATTCCCAAGACGTTGGCCGCCAACGCTGGCCATGACATTCAGGAAGCCAGTAAGTATCTTTCAACTTTTGTCTCATGTGGCAGGTTACTGACTTTGACTCTAGTTGCTCAACTGCAGGACGAGTACGCTGACGACAACGTTGTTGGACTTGACCTTACAACGGGTGACCCGATGGACCCTGAGCTGGAGGGCGTCTATGACTCTTTCCGTGTGCTGAGGAACTCCATTGCTTCTAGCACAGGAATCGCCTCCAACCTATTGTTGTGTGATGAGATGCTCAAGGCCCGGCAAATGGGCAGGAGTAAGGGTCCCGGTCCTGGCATGGATGGTCCTGAGGAGTAAGGGGCAGGTCATGATTGTAATATGCTGTGCTTCTAAGATACCATACTTCTATAGACATTGCCATGCAAACTGTGAGAGACCAATGTACGTGCGACTGCTTAGTGCAAGTGTTATCGGTGTAGTTCTTGGCTTGATAGAACCCTCCGCCGCCTACAAGCTGAGGGACGTTCCTCGCCAAGTAAGGGCAGTCTTATCACGCACCGATAAGACTTTGCCTAGGACAACCCCGCTAAAATTTATCAAGTTGCCCGAATCCAGGACCCCCACCAGAAAGTCAACATCGCCTTCAACACCAAGCTTGAAGTTCATAAAAGTTATACATTAGAGCAACAGCACAAAAATGGCATCCTACGACAGCGACGACGACGACTTCGACACCCAGTCCTACGAAGAGACCAACGTTCTCTTGGGCTACGCCTCCAAGGACTCCAACGGCGAAACAATAAGTCGTCTCGGTGGCCGACCAGAATGGATCGACTCCAAGACGCCCTCTGGCGCCCTGGCAAAATGCAAGGTCTGCAAAAGATCCATGGCCCTGCTGCTCCAACTCAACGCCGAGTTACCAGAACGCTTCCCCACGCATGAGAGGAGATTATATGTCTTCTCCTGCAGGCAGAAGAGCTGTCGAAGGAAGGAGGGCAGTATACGGGCTGTTAGGGGCGTGAGAGTCAGTGGTGACGCACCAGCGCCGGCCGAGGAGAAGAAGAAGGCGGTGGAGGAGAAAGCGCCGGATAGGAAGGAGGAACAGAAACCTGCTGTCTCTACGGGATTAGGCGAGAGTCTGTTTGGTGTGAAACCACTCGCTGGCGCAGCTGCTAGTCTGAACCCCTTCTCCAGCGGAGGAGGCTCAGCAGTGAACCCGTTCAGCAAACCAGCCGAGGCCCTAGCAGCCGTGAATCCGTTCAGCAGCTCAGCCAAGCCCACCGAGCCAGCACCAGCAGCTCAGAGTGAACCAGAATCAACAAAAACAGAGCAAGAAACGAAAGCTCTTCCCAAAACTTTTGCCGAAACCCTCAACCTCAACAACGACCAAGCTACAGTCTCTGGCCCAGCGCCGCCTCCCGAGCCCTGGCCGCAAGAAAGCGAGCTCCCCGCTGCATATCCGGTTTCATGGTTGGCCGACGCAGAATACGAGGTCCTTGAACCTACTCGCCTGCCCAAGGTTGAGCAAGCGACTGTTATGGACGTTGATTCCGCCGACGCGGGTGGATCGAGCGGGAAGGAGGATAAGGTCACCTACGAGAGCACCATGGACACCGTGTTTCAGAAATTCGCGGATCGAGTGGGACAGAACCCCGAACAGTGTATTCGATATGAATATGCGGGCACGCCGTTGTTGTATGCGAAGGGTGATGGCGTGAGTAAGCTGTTGGAGCAAGGGGGCGAGGGGGTGAGGGTCGGAAAGGGCATGCCGAGGTGTGAGCGGTGTGGTGCTGGGAGGGTGTTTGAGGTGCAGTTGATGCCGCATGCTATTGAGGTGTTGGAGGAGGAGGAGGAGGGCATGGAGGGTATGGATTGGGGCACGGCTATTGTGGGTGTCTGTGAGCGGGATTGTGGTGAGAGGGGACAGAAGGTTGGGGAGGCGGGTTATGTGGAGGAGTGGTGTGGTGTGCAGTGGGAGGAGTTGATGGGGAGGAGGTAGTCTCGATTTCTAGAGCAGGCAAAGTACAGAAAGAGGATCAGCAAAGCTGGTCAACAAGGGATAATCTCGTGTCTACTTGTGCAACGTACGGTAAGATGCTACAGTTCAGTACGAGCCTCTTAGGGAATGTGTGCTCAGTTTGAGTGGACCTGGTATAAGTAACTACGAATCCACGTACTACTGAAGCACCCACCGGGACCGAAGCCCCCGTTTGTCTATAAAAGACAGGTTAATCTTCGCTCATTGCTAGAAGGAGACAGAACCGATTCATCTGAATCCTCTCAAAGAGAGCGGTAGATGACAAGCCGATCCACAGTGACGAGGCAGTGAGATGTAAAGGGGACTAGTGTCCTCCGTGTTCACAAGTGCAAGCGAATTCATTCCCTGCCTGCCCCTATGAAATGTAGCCAGACCGTCAAACGCCAGAGCTTTTTGCCGTCACTGTTTCATGCAAAAAAAAGACTCCCCCAGCATGTTGGGGACGTCGAATCATTTCTATAGCCGAAACCCTCGGCGGCACCCCCTCTTCGAAAACAAAGGCATCTCCTATCATCGTCGTGCGTCACTTACGCCGCCTCCTCCCACGCCCTCTTGATCACCCTCGAGAACATATCGACATTGACGTCCTCCCTGATCTCAGCCTTCTTAGCCTCGTTATCGGGGTTCCGGGGGATCTGCACGTTGCCCTCTCCGTCCACCTTCCACCCACAAGTCTCGGTAACGAACTTGCCCGTCTCGCTCTCACCATCCAGTCCCAACCAGCTCTCGAGCACGCTGAGCTTGACCTCACGGAAGGCCTGGCTGACGAGCTGGGCGATGCGCAGACGGATCATGTCCTCGAACCCGGCGATATCGGTGGTGAGGTCGGCGTAGAGGTCGTCGCTGTCCATGGTGGCCCAGAAACGGGCGTACTGGGCGCCCTCGAGCTGGGCGTTGAGGCCGCGCAGCTTGGAGACGGCTTCCGCCAGCTCGGTCTTTGTGGAGGAGGAGGCGATGTTGGGCGAGAGGAGGTGAAGGGCGAGGTCGAATTGTGGGGAGGGGAACTGGGTCATGCATTTCACCAGGATGTTGGTTATGACTTCGTCCTTGATGCGGTCTGGGTTGAGTTGGTAGCTGTGTCGTTATCAGGTTAGCCATTCTGGTCGTTGCTTGGTCTCTGGCCAGGTGCTCGAGGGGGAGACTAACAGCTTGAGCAGCGCCCGGTTGGCGTTGCTATCGCAGAACTTCTCTTCGCATTGTTGTTGCAAGTAGCTCTCCAGCGTGCCCGCGGCTTCTGGATTATAACGTTCGAGACCGTTGATGATGTTCCTGATGAAGTCAGGGCGCTCCGCTGGGTCTTCGCCGTTCATCTTGTCTGTGGTTTTCTGGTTTGATTGCCTGGGAAGTCGGGACGATGGTAGGGTATCCGGGGGTCGTGTCAAAGAGGGCTGGAGGCGGGGATTCAGAAGGTCGTCGTCCAGGTAAATTTCGAAGTCCCAGATATGGTGGGGTCAAAAATCTCCTTGTGAATGCAAAGGCCACTGCGATTGTGCGGAAACAACGCTAGAGTAAATTAGGACTAGCCGGGGAGCGGTAGGCCGAATTCAGTTAAGGTGAACCAGGTGAGATGGCTATGCCAAGCCAGCCACACCGACCGAGACTCACTTAGACGCTTGTTTATATCAGCAACGTCATTGATTCAGCAAACAAATAATTGCCATGAGCGCAAAGCTCATTGGGAAGTCCTCCTCATTGCTTACCTCTGATTTTTGGATACCATGGCCAGTCCGGCCAAGAAACGGAAACTTAATAGTGGCTCCAAACAAACGGCCATACCTTCAAGAGGCTTGGAGTACTTCTTTGCCAAGCAGAAGACTGGACAGCCAACTGCTGACGTTCCAAGAACAGGAGAAGATATAGGGAAACCCGGGTTTGGCGCGAGTTCCCATGAGTTGACGGACGAAGAGATCGCTCGAAAGCTTCAGGACGAGTGGAACAATGAGGGCCAACGGGAGCCTAGTATGCAGACGGAACCAAAGCGGGAAGTAAAATCATCAACACCAAGAGAAACACCAGAGACTTTGATGACACCAGACTCAGCTTCTACACCAGCTCTCTTGGGTACTCCAACCAAACCATCGGGAGTACTATCCACTGGACCTAAGCAAAACACCCTCTCTCTCTCCTCGGCAGCTGCAACGGAAGACTCCGTCACTACCACAATACCGTTAGATCAATCGCCCTTGACATTTGACACCTCCCTTTATATTCCGGATCTCCAGGCATCATGGGCTTCTGAAGGCGGTCAAGCCTCCTATGCCCTTCTGATCCGTTGCTTCGTCCTGGTCAATTCAACCACTTCCCGTATCAAGATCGTCGATACTCTAGTCAACTGTATACGACTTCTCATAGAGTCTGATCCGGCCAGTCTTCTGCACGCAGTATGGCTCGCCACGAACTCCATCTCTCCTCCGTATATCTCTCTTGAACTCGGACTAGGCGGATCAGCCATTTCTAAAGCCCTCAAGACCGTCTGTGGACTGGACAATCGCGCCCTGAAAGCAATGAATGATCGGTTAGGAGACCCGGGAGATGTAGCCTTCGAGGCGAAGAAGAAGGGGTCTTTCACGCTAAGGAAGCCGAAGCCGTTGACGATTCAAGGCGTTTATGGCATGCTGAGGAAGATCGCAATGGCTGAGGGCAAAGGCAGTGCTGAGATGAAGCAGAGAATTGTGGAGAGGTTGTTACAAGATGCCAGGGGAGGTGAAGAGAGCCGATACATTGTCAGGACCCTGTGTCAACATCTGCGGATCGGAGCGGTCAAGACTACCATGCTCATTGCACTGTCCAGGGCATTTCTGCTGTCGAGACCTCCTGGAGCGGAGTTTCCGATCAGGGACAGGGCTGAGCTCGCAAAGCGGAAGAAGGAAGAGTTGGCGGAGGTATGGGCAAGAGGGGAGGAAATCGTCAAGGCGTGTTTCGCACGAAGACCGAACTACAACGACTTGGTGCCGGTGCTGCTTGAGATTGGCATCACGGAGGAGTTGCTGATCAGATGTAATCTTACCTGCCATATTCCTTTGAGGCCCATGTTGGGAAGCATCACGAGGGATTTGTCTGAGATGCTCACCAAGCTGCAAGGGAGGGATTTTGCTTGTGAGTATAAGTATGATGGACAGAGGGCACAGGTTCACTGCGACGAGAAAGGCAAGGTTTCCATCTTCTCGAGGCATCTAGAGTTGATGACGGACAAGTACCCTGATCTCGTGGCCCTGGTGCCCAAGTTCAGAGGAGAAGGCGTGCAAAGCTTTATCATGGAAGGAGAGGTCGTTGCAGTGGACAGGCAGACGGGCGAGTTGAGGAACTTTCAGACACTTACCAACAGGGCAAGGAAGGATGTGGAGCTAGGGAGCATCACTATCGATGTTTGTCTATTCGCGTTTGATCTCATGTACTTGAACGGTCAACCGCTGCTTGACAGACCGTTTCGAGAGCGCAGAGAGCTGCTTCGGTCCTTGTTTGTGGAGATACCCCATCACTTCACATGGGTAAAGAGTCTAGACGCTACCTCACAAGATTCCGAGGCCGTTCTGGAGTTCTTCAAATCAGCCCTCGATATCAAGTGCGAGGGTATCATGGTCAAGATATTGGACAATCTGCCGGACCTGGAATACGGAGACGGAGATCCAGAAACAGAAGTGGTAGAGAAGCCTGCCAAGAAACCAGCTAAAGGAAAAGCTAAGGCTTCAGAAAAGGACGTCCCAGAGAAGAAGAAAGGCCGGCGCAAGCCCTTGCTGGCCACCTACGAACCCGACAAACGTCTGGACTCGTGGTTGAAAGTCAAGAAAGACTACAATGCCGAATTCGACACGCTCGACCTCATCCCGGTTGCCGCATGGCACGGCACAGGTCGCAAGGCGAAGTGGTGGTCACCCATCCTGCTCGCGGTACGGAATGACGAGACAGGCAGTCTGGAAGCAGTCTGCAAGTGCATGTCTGGCTTCACCGATGCCTTCTACAAGGCCAACAGAGAATTTTACGACGATGGAGAGATCAGTGGAGAACCCAAGAACATCTCGTTCAAGAAGCCTAGCTTTGTGGAGTACGCTGGACAACCGGACGTGTGGTTTGAGCCGCAAGAGGTCTGGGAGATGGCGTTTGCGGATATCACGATTAGTCCGACATATACAGCTGCGATTGGCTTGGTAGACGAGGACAAAGGGTTGAGTCTACGATTTCCACGCTTCCTGAAAAAGCGAGAAGATAAGGGCCTTGAGGAGGCTAGCACAAGTGAGTTCCTGGCGGGACTGTGGAGGAAGCAGGAGGCCAAGACTCCTGCTGCAGGGGAGAAAGACGGTGCAGATATCGAGGAGGAGGAAGATATCTGAGCTTGACTTTGGTCCAAATCGTCTATTTGTTCTATCCTGTTGCCAAAGGACAATGAGGGAATCTATTCCTTCCAGGCCCGGTAGACGATTCTAGCTCCGTACTTCTCACCCTTCTTCAGGACCATCTGGCTCTTCCACTCGTCCACATTAGCAGCATTGACATACCGGCTTGGCTCAACGCAGAAGCCGCTGCGCTTTCCACGGGCGGGCACACCAGCGACAGCAGGCACATCGATGTACTTTCCGGTGTAGAACTGGAAGGCCGGCTCCGTGCTGTACACTTCGAGATGGATCTTGGAATCTGGATGGAAGGCGCTGACGAGCTTGGTCAGGGGCTCGTTACGGGTGTCGATGGGGATGCTGCCAGCGGCTTCGTTGACCACAAAGCAGTCATCAATATCGGGCTCTTCGGCACCGAGAGTAAATGGCTTGCCGCCCTGTACTTTGCTGAAGGCCGTGGGGTTACCGGTTGGGATACCGCCATCATCGACGGGGAGATAGGTGTTTGTCACTAGAGTGACCTCGGTGCCTTCAATGGTTGGCTTTTCGGTCAGGTTGAAGTAGCTGTGCACCGTGTCAGGATTGTGGCTGCGGATGTGATTCGAGAGGAATCGCACACTTACGAGTGGTTGGTCATGTTAATAACTGTCTCCTCCGCCCCAGCAACAAGCTCTGCTTCATACTCAAAGGCCAATACCACCACCTCCTTTCCATCCGTCTGTTGCTTGCCAACCGTATAAACCACACTTGCCTCCACAGTACCGGGAAAGCCCTCGTCGCCATCTGGACTGGTGAGGCTGAACTTGACACTCTCACCGCCCTCAGTCAAGTCACCCCCTTCCAATCCAGGAACAGACTTAACTCCCACGGGCTTCGGGCCATTCCAGATCTTCTTGCCCCAGCCAACAACACCACCGTGCAGGTTGTTGGGTCCGTTGTTCTTGGCCAGAGAGTAGCTCTTTCCACCGTTTAGGTTCGTGAGGGTGGCATCGGCGATCCGGTTGGCCACGCGTCCAATGGTCTCACCAAAGAAGGGGTCGTTGTGCTTCGCATACAAGGATTGCTCGGGAAAGCCTTGCACGATGTTGACGCCGCCTACAGTGAGAGACTGGATTATGGCGCCCAGAGGCAGGAAGGTTACGGGCGTGTCAGAAGACATTGTGAACGGGAGGGGGACGCCGTTGTGTATGCGATGATGTCAGTCTAAGTAGATGCTTAGAATGAAAGATGAAATGTTCACCAGAGGATGGAGGTACACAAGGAAAAGAGGACAGAAAGTTTTGACTATATTTCAGGGAAACACCATAGATATCATGTGCTCCTTTTTTAGCACCACCAAACCCACCAATTCAGGCTATATTCCCTGATGTTGACCACACGCTTGGTGAAGCTCGAACGTTTAAGCTTGACATCGGGGCACCTTGCGGGGTTTCCTATCCACTTCGTGGGGGGGTAAATTTGGAGGTGAGGATGGAGATATGGGGTACGAGCATTTCACCCGACGGCCCTAATTCGGATACCCGGTTGAAGAAGGATATTGCTTGCGACTAAGACCAGCAAAACTCGCTCGGTTTCAGTGTTTTATTGTCGTGCCTCATATGTAATTAGTCGGTGCAAAGTCCTTGTAATGACTCCTGGTCTGTTACCCTTTGGTTGACCATGACACGGATCTGTAGTTAACCTGAGTGATGGGTGGAGCCACTAGCCCAATACGGCAAGAACAAAGGGTATGGCTGTTTGGCCTGATCCGGTAAGGCGCTAAGACCCACTACTTATTTTAGGTCAAACGAGTAGTAGCGTAGTACTTAGCTTAGGTCAGCTAAGAAATTTTTTTTCCAAACCACCAAACTAAATAGCGCCGCGGGCGTAAAAAAACCTTTAACTACTATTAAAAGGCCTTTAGTATTACTTAAGTATTAGATTAATATTACCCTACTACTTATCTAATACGAGCTACGCTACTAATAAACAAAATAGCTTAGCGTTATATAAACTTACCCTAATACGAAGTATACGCTAAGATTAAATAAGTATTAAATAAATAACCGTAGTACGAGATTAAGTAATTAAAGGGTATTTGGATAATAACTAATTACTCGCCGGGCGAGCTATTTTACCGTATCGCCCTACTAGATATAAACGGTAATAGATTAGTATTATACGGTAAAAAGGTATATAAGTATTATCTAAGTATTAACTTAATACTTATTATATATTAAGTAACCTCTTAGACTAATTATAAGATTTACGTTAGTAGTTATAAGACGAACGGTTAGAAGTTTATAATTATTAAGCTTAAATCTAAAGGATAAAGCGCCGACGAATAGATATACTTTATCGTGTTTTATAAGTCCTTATTAACCGAGATACTAGATTAAGTATAATAGGATCTAAGATAAAGTAAATAAAGTAAAAGGATAAGTACCGAGTATTAGTTTAGTACTTATTTAATACTAGCTTAATATACGTTATTAATAAAACTAATATAAGTTTAGACTTCGGCTTTATACTTAACCCCGTTAAAAGAGGTAATACGTTTATATACGTATAGAATAATATATTATTAGCTTAGTAATAATAGTTAATATTTTATAATTAGATAAACCTTATAGTTTATAACCCTTATTAGTTTATAATAATATAGCTTTAACTTAGTCTTATATTTCTATAACTTTAATAATAATAGATATTCTAATAAGTATATTAATAGGATATACCTCTTACTTTATTTACCTTTATTATAAGTTAAGCTTAAGCCGAAGGATTAAGGGTTATACTAATAATAGCTTAAGGAATAGGTAAATAATATTTAAGTATTAACCTAATACTTATTTATATTTTGCTAATCGAATTAAGTATACCGAAGTAACGTCCGGTATTACCGCTTATTCCGTCTTAACGTAACTATATTAAAAATAACGATAAAGAGACGCTACTAAAAGTTAAAGAGAAGTCTAATAAGTATAATAAACGTAAACCTATTATAGACTTACTAAAGAACAAACGTTAGAGGATAGCTAAGTACGAGTAGGATATAACGCTTATTACGGATAAGGATAAGGCTTCCAAAAATAAAGCTTTTAGGGATAAAGCTTCTAAGGATAAGGCTTCTAAGGACAAAGCTTCTAAGGATAAGAAGGCTAAAGCGACTAAGTCTAAAATTACTAAGATAAGTATTAACCTAATATTAACTAAGTACTCGATCGGTCTTAGCTAACTTATAATAGACGTTACTTAATATATTTATATTATAGGGTTAAAAGGAAGATAAGTATAAGGTAAATACTTAGCTAATACTTATCTAGTACTTACTTATCTTAGAAAATACTAATAACTATATTTTAATACGATACTTTAAAGAACGCCCCGATTATAATTAGTAATTATAATAATACCGATAATTAGGCTAACGACGATACGCCGGATAACTTAAATAAAGGTTAAGGCGATAAATAAACTAAAATTCGAAAGCCGAATAATTATAAAGTAAGTATTATTATATTACTTACTTAATATTAGCTTAAGTTTAGTATAGTTATACTAATAACGATAATTTAAGTAGGATATTTTAGAGAAAACTTTATTTCCGGATAACGATAATAATATACTTAATAATCGGTTTAAGAAGGGTACGCTTAATAACTAAGATAAGGAGTAACGCGGCGAGAAAGATAATACTTAGATACCGGAAATCTATAAAGTAAATATTATAATATTACTTACTTAATACTAGCTTAAGTTTTATATAAATATATTAATAATAATAATTTAAATAAGATATATTAGAGGAAACTCTATTCCCGGCTAGAGATAATAATATACCTAATAATCGGTTTAAGGAGGTCGCGCCTAATAATTAGAATCCGGAGTAATACGGCGACAAAGATAATAATTAAATACCGGAGTAACGTAATATAAGTATTATTATATAACTTTCTTAGTACTAACTTACTATTTAACGAGTATTAACTTAAAATAAGATTCGGAGGGCTTAGTTAAGGTAGATCTTAGAAACGAGGATAGCTATATTAAGGATAATAATAGTAATAATACTAAACCTTAAACTAAATAAACGGTAAGTACTAACTAAGTACTATTTTATTACTTATTTATTACCGAGCTTATATTTATATAATATAATAACCCCCCTCTTAGCTATTATATCTTATATTCGAGACCGGGCTTAGGTACGGTAAAATAATACTTATCCTTTATATCCCGTTTACTAAACTAACTAAGTACGAGCTATATAATTATCCTAATTATTAGAAGCTTTCTAATATAGTTAAGTAGTAGTATAAGTCGAAGGGTTATCCGGGCAAAATCTAATATTACTTAATATATAAGCGTAAGGGTTCAAATAAGTTCTACTACTTAATAAGTATTAAATAAGTACTAACCCGGAATATTATTAGTTATCTATCCTTCGGATAACCGTACCGATTACTAATAATAGAGATTATTCTTTTACGATACTAAGAAAGCGTTAAAGGATAAGGCTAAGGGTTCCGAGGATAATAATAATAAAGAGGAGAATAAGGACGAGGATAAGGATAAGGGTAAAGATAAAGATAAGTAACCTTTTTCTAGTATATTTAATATTATTACGCTCGTATCTTATATTATTCGGTACTTCTAAATTAGGACGATATATCTTTCCTCGATATAGGTTTAAATCTTATAACGAATAACTACTATTTTTCCTCGTTTTTAATTACTTTATTATAAACTAATCTTAAAAAGATTAAAAAGTAGTATAACTTTACTCGTTTAATACTCGTTTATTACTTATATAATATTAAGTTATTATTACTTTAGTACTCGGCTAATTTAATTTAAGATATATATATTTCTTTCTTTAAACGTAGCTTTATAATTTATATTATAAGATTTAAATCTATAAGCTTTTAACGCTTTATTAATAAACGTAGTATTATTATAAGTTTAAGGTAATATATCTTTAATACTTATTATTATTATTATTATTTGCTTCCGGTAATAAAGACTATGTAATCTACCCTCGGTTAATAATATAAGAGGCGAAAACCGTACCGACCTTAGACCGACCTTAGGGGCCCGGCCGGATGAAAACCCTTTACCTACGTAAATCACTCTCGTAACCCTCGTTTAGTCTTATTATTCGGGTGCTACCCTAGTTTACGAGAGATATTATATATTATATCTACGGTCCTCGCTCGGAGCGACCTCGGGGGGCCCGCGTTAATATACCGGCCGGAGCCCTACGTTCCCCGACTACCCCCGTAAGCCGCCCCGGCCTCGTCCCGCGCTAACGTCAAATAATAACGTAAATTATTACGCTGTTACTTACCCGTCGCGCTTACTTTAACGGTATAATAAGCCGTAGCTAAGTAATAGCCTTATTATATATCCTATAAGCCTTATTATAATTTAGGCTATAAATATAAATACCTAGTTACTACGCTTAACCCTCCCCCGTTCCCTTTTCCCTTTCTACTTATAAAAAGTCTTATAAGTACGCCTTTATCGTCTACGCCCCGCGTCCGCCCCGACCTTATCCTAAGGATCCCTTATACCCTAAGGGGAGGTTAGGGTTCGGGGCGACGTTATCTTATACTAGCTTCTACATCTTATCTTCCCTTACTAATAATCGGTCCGTAGTACCCCCGTATACGCCCCGTACCCGCCTTATATTTTATCGCCGCTTAAGTAAAACCCCCGCTTCTACGACGTCGCCGCGATATCGTCTCCGGATCCTGACCCCGGAGGAACCGACGGTATACCGACGCCGTCGCGTCCTCGTCCCGCGATCTAGTCGGTCTTCCGTAACTCTATCTATCTACTATATACTAAGGTAGGCGTTTATTACCGCGTAAACCTAGGTATATTATCCCGACCTCGCCTCGCCTTTACCCCGCTAATACCCTGCTAAGTACTTAGTCTTAGCGTTGCGACCGATACTACTCCGCTTATATTAAGAACTCGCGTAATACCTATAACCGTATAAGTATCCCCTCGTTTTACTCCGACCACGCCCCGCTAATGCTCCGTCCTTAAGCCGCTAATACTCTCGTACTTAAGGATGTTGTCGAGAACGCTTTATCCGCGGTCTAAGTTCGTTATAGTTTCGAGGATATCTTTAATATTTAATTAGCTTTTATTTATAAAAGAAAAATTAAGTATTATATTTTCATTTTTATTAAGGTATTACTTATATTTTAATAAATAAATATTATAAGGTATTATATTAGTAAATATATATTATAAGGTATTATTTTTATATTTTTATTAAGGTATAAATTAGATTTAAATAAAGATATATTATATTATTATTAATATTTATATCCGGTAATTAAGATTATATAATCTACTTACGGTCTAATCTATAAAAGGCGAAACTATACCGGTTATAAAGCGAGCCCGGAAGGTTAACCGGATAAAAACCCCTTACCCTTATTAGTCCCTTATATAAATATCCGCAAATCCCTTTATTCGGGAGTTACCTTAGTTTACGAGAAATATAAGTACTTAACTTAGGTTTATCGGGGCGGCCTCGTACTACCTTTATATCGAAGGATCCGGGCCGGTATATAAGCTACGTTATCCGTAATATTATCCCGGGTTCGTACCTTCCGTAATAATAGTAACGTTACGCTTTATAACGCTATTACTTACCTATCGCCCTTACTTTAACGGCTTAAAATATATAATAAAGTAAATCCTTAGGTTATTACTTAGACTTATTATATATCGTATTATAAAACGTATAAGCCTTCGCCGGCCGATCGTAAGTATAAGAAGCTTTACGGTACGCCTATTTCCTTTCCTTTCTTCTTCTTTTTCCTTTAGTTATCTACCGTTTTATAAGTTTTATAAGTCCCCCTTCCCTATAATATATACTAGGCGGCGCTACTTCGATCTTCGGATCGGATACCCCCCTTAACTAAGGTCGGAGTATCGTCGCTTAGTATACCCTAATATTATAACTCTACTAACTACTTTATTATAGTCGCCTTATAATTATAATAATTATATTACTAATTTTGCTCTTATTTTAATTAACTCTCTCCGAATATACTTTATTACGATATCGGAAGGTCCTAACCCTAACGGTATATTATCTTTACTTAATATTCGTCCCGTTATCGAGTTATAGTTCTCCGATAAGCTTTACTTACCGTATATTAAAGTTAGCTATTATTATTATAAGAACTTTAATACGTTACTCCGACCCCGTTACCCCTTATACGTTTAATATCCCGACTTAGATATAAAGTTTAAACGTTATAATCGTTACCGTTCTTATAAAGTTAAGTACTCCGAAGTTATATATCGTTAAATAAGTATCGTCCGCTTTTCGTTCGACTTATACCGTTATTCGGGTTACTAACTATTTTTCGCTCCGTTATCGTAATAACCTTATATTCTTACTTTACTTAATACCGTTTAAAACGTTTTAACTACGTTATAAAGTCGTATAAGTTTCGAAGGTAATAATACCGAGGCCGTTATATAGTTTCTTACCGATTATCCCGATATCGATATATAATAATTCTAAGAGGTAAGTTTTATATACCGTCTCGCCTTCGCTCCGATATCGTTAACCGCTTTACGTAGGATTTAAATATTATTAATATCGCTTCGACCGTATTAGTTACGAATAAACGTAGTATAGCCGTTATTACCTCCGCCGGATCTTTCGGCGATATCGTATTATATTCGTTCTACCTTTATATCGAAGAATCCTTATCTAGCTTATACGAGAAGGTCGATTAGATCGAAGCGTAAATACCCCCCGCCCGTACCCTAATCCGTTGTAAATATTAGCCCGACCTCGCCCCGATATTTATCCGCTAATAATTAATATTAAAGAGATTATTATAAGAGTATATAACGCTTTGTTATCGTTACGAATTCGCTTTAGTTTTTAGATAAAATCGTAAATCTCTTTTCGGGTTCGCTCTTCGTTCGCTCTTCGTTCGTCCCGGTAACTCCTACTCTTCGTAATACTATATCCTTATTCGTCTTTAGTAATATTATATCCTTATTCCCTTCTCGTCGTCCGAATCGATTACTCGTATTTTATATAGGCCGTTAACGATCTACTTATTATCCGTATTTAATACGACTCTAATACGAATATTATTATCGTTATCCTTTATCTTTTCTTTTATTTACTCGTTATATAAGCTTTATTAAACCCCTTAATTCCTTAGCTTACCTAAGTCTAAGAACTATAATACCGTAATCGTTATATTACACCTTCGTAATATCCTTATTACGTTATCGTAGCTTAGCTTCTCTTTAAGTACGCTCTTTTACTTAGTTTATAACGGATAGAAAGTTAGTAGATATTTCACCGTCTTATTTACTTACCTATAGCGGTACTTCGGTCCGTCTACGGTCGGAACTCTCTTATATACTAAGAAGTAGTTTAGCTTAATATTACTTATACGTAGTTATATTAAAGTAATACTTTATATCTTACTTAAGTACGCGTATAACCTTAGTATTTTATAAGTTAAGAAGTAGTCCGTAACCTCTTTAATTACGTACTTTTTAAGCCGCTTCCTTATTTCTTACTCTTTTATTTACCGTATCTTCTACTCCTCGAGGATCCTCTATTTTAAAAGCGAGGGTCCTTTCTTTTTAGAGCCGTATATAATACTCCCCGGTTAATAGAAAACGGATAATCTTTCTATTTATTCGAGTACCTTCGTAATAATCTTTTTAAACTTTAACGGCGGCTTAAGCCTAAGCTTAGGTCGACGTCGTAGTCCTTTAATAATAAGGTTACTCCGGACTTTATCGTACTTATCTTATAATATTACTTATAGTCCGTCGTAATTATATTTAACGAGGAACTTATAATACTTCGCTTATAGTTAAATATCTAAAGGCGGTATATATAACTCCGTCTCGAATATCGTTATAGTTATAGTTTTATAAACCTCGGTAACCCGTTTAAGGTAGTCCTTTTATATCCTTATTATTTCGACGATATAACGACCGGTAAGCCTCCTCGTCTTATAATCGCTAATCTAAATTAGCGACTTATAACCGATAATAGCCCGGATTACGGTTATATAAATTATTTTCGAGTAAAATAGGGAGGGCCCTTAAATAAACGTTATTATACGTTCGATAAAAAGCTTCTAACGTATTAGCTTCCCTTTTAGATATTTTATTTAAGCCTTCTTATTTAGACGGTTATTTATCTACGTATTAAGGACCGTAATAAAGTACTTCGGCTTTATTATAAAGTCTCTTAGCCTTAGCGGTACGTTTAGGTTTAAGTTACTCTTATTAACGGAGAAATATATTAGCTAATACTTAACGACGTCGAACCGTATTTCGTAACGGCTTACTTAGTCCTTATAAACCGTATAAGCCGCTTAAAGATATATAATAATTTCGGCCTTATCTTATCCGAATATTAAAAGTATAATATCGTTAGTAAACCCGATTATTAAAATACCGTATACCGATTATAATTTGTAAAGGGGTCCTTATTTAAAGGCTAAGTAAGAGATATGATGTAGGAGGGCAACGGCTAGTATTTAATACTATAAGGGTCCTATAGTCTATAGACTAATTCTTGAAGAGAGAAGAAACCTAAGACTATTAGCTTAGGGGGAGTCTTAGAACCTTATTTAGTTCTCGGACCCGTACTCGTACCCGTATAGGTATATAGGCTAGAAGTAGAGTAAGGTTAGCACCGGAACGGTATAGCCTTAGCTTTCTAACTCTAAGCCCGGTTATAATTATTCCCCCTTTTATAATAGTTAACCTTAGCTACTAAGCGCTCCTAGTTCTACTACGTTATAGCCGTTGACCCTAAGCCTTATAGCCTTAGGCCTTATTATAAATCTACGATCTATAAGTCTTATTATAGTTCGGTCGGTCTTTATTATAAATCGTAAAGGGTATATTAAGCCGTTTAGTTTAATAATAAACCTCTTCTTATTCTTTTTCTTTTCCTAAGCTTATTCGATTAGTAGCTTTATAACTCTTTTTTTCTTATAAATAGTTAATAACCTTTAAACTCTCTTATCCTCCTTATTAGTACTTTTCCGGCCTTATTCTACTATATCTACCGCTAACCTTAGTTGTTAGTCTAAAGGTAAAAGTAAGGTAATATCCTAGCCTTTAGCTAATCGGTCGTCGTAAACCGATATTATTATACCCGATATTCTTACGTCGGATTAACCTTTACTTACAGTAACGCTAACGCTCCCCGCGACTATATCGGAGCTTGCTTTAGAGACGCTTATAGTATCTAAGAAGGATAAGGCGGCCTTAAAAGTTCGTACCTTAGCTAAATACGTCTATATTACCCCTAACTTATATTTAACTTATTTACGGGTCTAATATACCTCGAATAATTTAGAACGCTTCCGTAATAGTATCCCGAATCCGAGTTATACTTAAGACGCTATCTCGTCTCGAACGTATAAACGTTACTTTGGAAATAGCTCTCCTTATAGTTAGGTTAGTCCTTTAGTCCTCTTCGAGTCCGGAACCGGACCTATTTATTAATATTTCGTAGGTACCGCTAAGTATATAAGGAGATTAGGAAGATATTAAGATAATCTTTAGCTAAGTCCGCGGGTTTTATAAGGCCGATAAGGAGGGGTTTTACCTTTACTACCGGGAGGTTCGTTAGTTAGTCGATAATATTATAGTTAATTTAATACGTAATTTTATAGAAGCGGTCGGAGCTTACTCTTCGGTATAGAAGATTTCTAAGTCTAATAGAAAACTAGAAAAGTAGGGCTTAGTAAGTCTCTTATATCTATTTTATCGTGATTACTAACTAATCCGGTCTATTCTAAGAGCTATTCTATAAGTATTAACGTTATTATAATACGCGTATAACGTTAGCTAATACCGACGGGAAGCTATATCTATTTTTAAGCGAAGCGGGTTACCTTAGCCTCTAAGTCGGGGAGGATTATTTAGTAATAGATTTATCTAATATCCGGGACCTAATAATTAATTTATACGGAGCTTAGGACTATCGGATACCGATTATTAAAGAGTACCTTACTTAGTATAAGTAACTTATAATATATCGTCTTTAGTAGTAGTTTAGGAGTTTTTCGGGTCTATTTCGGGGTCGGTGCTTAGCGTTTTATAAGATAGTCTTTATACTTTTAGTAGCTTCTCTTAAAATTTACTTCTTACGAGGAATCTCCCCTCTTTATACTAATTCCCTTAATCTATTTTTCTAAGTCTTCCCTTCTTTCTCTTCGGAGTAGGGGTGGGCTTAACCCGTTCCGTCCCCGTATTAGATTATATTAGTAGTTCCGTTCTATAAGAAAATAATTTAGTCTTTATAACTTACTTCCTAAATTTTATAATAGCCCTTAGGGTTTATATATCCTCTTTATTAACCTATTAATTATATTCTAAGGGCTAACCTTCTTACTTTATATAGAATTACGTTTCACCGCCGATCCGGCGCTTATCCTTAATCTCTTCTACTACCTATTAGTTATCGTCTTCTAACTTAGGTATTTAGAGGTAATTCTCTAAATACTCTCCTTCTCGTAGATTCTAAGGTTCTAATAAACTAATAAGGAATACGTTATATAAACGTTTATATTATATTAGTAAGCTAATACGGTACGCTTATAATCCGACTATTATAAGGACCTTAAAAGGTCTAATAAACTTAGGGGCCAACTTCTTATTAAGTACTTTTAACCTTAAGTTTTTAGTCGAAAGAGCTACTAGACTACCTTCTTTTAATATCTTAGGTATATACTTCGCGTTATAATACTTCGCTTATCTTTTTATAGCGGTTCGCTAACGTTCTTATAGCTTACTCCTTAGTATTATTAGTTTCTTTAATCTATCTATTATTACCGGTACCTCCCTCCGATTAGAACCGTCTTCGGTTCGGAGGTGGAAGTTAGGTATATAACTTAATAATATTTTATTAGTACTTAAGCCGATCGTTATACTTTACGCGTTATTATAAGTAAACTATACTAAAGGGAGTAGGTTCGGTTACGTTAGCTATTACGTATCGATAAATAATCTAAGGTAACTCTTAAGCGTTTGGTTTACCTTTTTAGTTTGCTCGTCGGTTTAAGGGTAGTATATTATTAATAAGCGTCGTTGAATCTTATTATAATAATAAAGGTCTATTTAGAATTAACTTATAAAGACGTTACCCCGGTCCGAAACTACTCTTTTAGGGGCACCGTATCTAAGTTCTACTTCGGTATAGAAGAGTTTTACTAATTCTACCGACGTAATCGTCGTATTAATAAGTAGGAATAACGTATACTTAGTAAATCGGTTTATTATTATTAGGATTACGTTTACGTTTTCGCCTTTATACTAGACGGAGGGTAGCCTTATAATAAAGTTTATCGAGACCTTTTTAAAAGGGCGTATAAGTATTAGGAGTAATTCGAGCTTACTATAAGGCCTATATCTCTTAGATACCGTTCCTTAATAAATAATATAGCTTACGACGTATTTCTTAACGTCGGTATATATACCGATCTAGTAGTATTTACGTTAAAGTAACTCTATAATACGGCCGATATCGAAGTACCTTACGTCCGTTCCGTCGTAATATAAGTATAATAACTCTTATCTAAGTCCCTTTAACCTTAGGATATATAGCCGGTCCTTAAACCGAACTATTCCGTCTTTATAAACGGTTTATACCGACTATAATCGGGTTTATTTATTTTATAACGTTTTACTCTTAATACGTTATATCTTCGGATTTGCTTCTTATAACTATATAATTAAGTCTTTTAGATCTTTTATAATACCTATTTCTAAAGCTTATTCTCGGGAGCTCGTATTAAGTATTATTACTTTTAGGATATATTATTTTATAGATAATTAATATTATACCCGACGCTCTTTTAACGCCTTCTTTTAAGGCGTTTCTAGACTTTCTAAGTCTTTTAAGTCTTCTTAGTATTCTAAGTCGTTATCGATTAGACTATTCCTTATTAACTCTTCTAAATCGTCTTCGGGATGTTCTTCGTATACGAGATCACCTTAATCCGGTACTAATTCTAAGCCTTTTTAGGTTAGGTGTCGGATCGTGAATACTTATACTCTTAGGCTCTTTATTTTTTCTTAGAGTAGATTTAATAGTTCTATTTAGGTACCTAAGGAGCCCTCGTAATTAGGCCGTCTCGATAATATATCGGCCGGGTTAGACTTCCTAAGCCGATGTTTAATTACGAACTTAAAAGGCGTTAAGTATATATATTATTTAGCTTACCTTTTATTAAGTTTCGGCTATTTTATAAAAGTCTATAAGTTGGTGTAATCCGATAATACTTCGATTACGAATCGGCTCCCCTTTAGATAATACTTCTAATATCGGAAAGACTCGATAATAACAAATAATTCTTTATCTAAGATACTATAATTTAGCTCTAATCTAATAAACTTATAAGACTAAAATATTATAAGGTATTATTTGCCTTTATCGTCTTATTAGGAGGCGATATTAGATATAACTTAGTTAGAGGTATCCGTTTCTAATCGTACGTAACGATCTAAGTCGAAGTACCGTAATAAGGGAGCTAATTAAAACGTTATCTTAAAGGCTATAAATATTTACCGTTTCGGTATACCGAGGATTACTAATCTTAGTTTCTTACCGTTTTTACTCCTTTTTAGTAAAGAAGTTAAGGGTAAAACGAGGCCGGAATAGCTTTTGATAAAACGACGATAAAAATTACAAAATCTAAAGAAAACTTAAACGTTATAATAACTAGTAGGTTCCGGCTATAAAACGATAATATCTATACGGCTCGGATTTATAGAAACTCCTTTAACCGATATAATATAACTAAGAAATTCTACCTAATCTTAAAAAAAGATATATTTATTAGGTTTAGCGTAAAGTTCCGTAGAATAAAAGCGATCTAAGACTTATCCGATATAATAGAGGTATATATCCCTATCCTTTAAAAAGATAAGGATATTATTAAAGTAAGCTATATAGAAGTCGTCGAGTAAACCTCGTAAAGCTAAGTATATATAGTTCTAAAACGTTATTAGGGTATTAGTTAAGCTAAACGGTATAACTAAGAACTCGTAATAACCGTATCGTATCCGAAAGGCTATCTTCTACTCGTCCCCTTCTTTGATACGGATACGGTAATAAGTATCTTTGATATTAATTTTAGTAAAGAATTATACGCTTACGGCGCGGTCTAAGATCTCGGATATAAGAGGTAAGGGGTATCGGTTACGGATCGTAGCTTTATTAAGGCCGCGGTAGTTTATATAAAGGCGTAAGGAACCGTCCTTTTTAGGGACGAATAAGATAGGCGCTCCGGCTAAGGATTTGGAAAAGCGTATACGGCTATTTACTAAATTCTCGTTAAGGAATTTACAAAGCTAAGTTAATTTACGTTAGGATAATAGGTAAATCGGTTTATAAGGTGGTTCTTATCCTTTAATTAAGTTAATCGTATAGTTAGTCTCTTTAGTTCGCGGTAAAATATTAGTATTAGAAGATTTAAAAATATCCTTTTAAGGTAATAGTTCGGCCGGTAAGTCTTCTAAGCCCGATATAAGGCCGTTGATCTCCTTTTCGCTACCTAATAGGAATTGCTCCGATATATTCCGTATAACGTAGACCTTTATAACGTTACGAGTAGCGCGTTTAAAGCTTCGTTCCGAAACGATCTAGAATATACGCTTATTATACTCGAACTACTACTCCCTTTTCTACGTAGCTATATAGATATAATAGTCTTCTATTATCGTTATAGATAAAATAACGGAACTCCCGCTTAAGGCGTATTCTACTCCGATATAAGCCCAAATTACTTCTTTTACTATACCCCGAGAGTCTCGGAGGCGTATAAGAACGTTCTATACTCTATAAGTAAGGACTTCTATATACCTAATTACCTCGATAAAAGGTGTAGTTAGTTTTCTTTATTATAGGTGGTATTACTTTATTATCGTAATATTAATCGTATCTACCTTAGTATTAGTATTTAGATCCGTAAACGTATCTAATATAAGCTAAGAAAGGATACGAATAAGGATATAAAAGCGGCTAGTAGTATTTACGGTTTTCTAACCGGAAGGGCCCGTAGGCTTTACTTTTCCGGCTTTACTTTTAGGCCTACGAGGGTATTATTAGGGCTTAACCCGTAATAACTTCGTCTTCGGCTACCTCCTCGGCCCCGGCTTCGAATAAAGCCGCCTTAAGTATAGATTATTAGTCTTATTATTATACGTTATTTATTAGGATAGTTTAGAGTATAATATTTGATATTATCGTAGATATAATACCGATTTTATTTTTTATCTTCTTTAATAGGATTACCTCCGATTAAAGGCGGATCCTAACTCTTATTACTTATTCTTTTACGATTAGTACTTCTATAGCTATACTTTATACTACGTCCCCGAAATCCTCGGCCTTTGTTTCGAGAAGGGGTGCTACGGAACGCGCCTCCGCCGAACGAGGGACGTTTCGTAGCTAAACCCTCTCTACGGTCTTTATATTCTCTTTTACGTTTTAGGCCCGATATAACCTCTAAGGTAAACCTAGTTGTTAGAACTATTATACCGTCTCGGGTCTAAGGTAGGACCGTAACGGTCTTCTTAATATATATACGTAAATCGGGTTATAATTTCGTAAAGAAGAGGTTAGCCCTCTATTTATCATCTTATCGTTTAAAGTTACTCTTAAACGAATCGAGGTAAACGTCGAAAGCTTAAAGAGATTAGTTCGGGAGCTATTTAGTATCGTTTAAGGACTATACTAACTTAATATCGAGATTCTTATAATTTTATAAGAGGGTAACGGTCTACTTTTTAAACGTATCCTAATCGGTTTCGTTAAAGTCGGGATCAATTTCTTATTAGTTTTATATATAACGGTCTTAACGGGATTAGTAGTTAGGTTATAACTAATTAAGGGCTTTAAAGATACGACTCTCCTTTATACGATACTTATACTTCGCGCTTCTAAATCCCTTCTTAAAGGCGTAGAGCTAATCTTAGCGTTATTAGACCGTATAGTTAAGCTTTAGTTCGGGAATATTCTTAATCTTAATCTCTAATCTATAAGGGGGATCCGAGTCCGATTCCTTATCCGTACGTTTATAGATCGATTATTATAATTTGCGGATCTCCTCCTAAGCTAAAACGTAGGCCGTAAGGATCTTACGTTACTCTTTTACGTATTAGAAGTCCTCCGTAGTAATAGTATCCGCCTTAGGTCCCGTAATAATAGGAAGTACTATAACGATAGAGGGATTTGGGCGGGCCGCCGTCTTAGACCGTCCCGGTATAGGATCGGGGACGAACTCGACTTCTTCCTCTTCCAATTATAGTTCGTCGTTAAAGTCGTTATTTAAGGGTATCGTTCCGGAACTCTAACCCGAACCCCTTAGGTAAGCCGGTTACTTGCCGGTAGCCTTTCCGCTACGAATTATACGGGTATTACTTAGGTTAGATATCGTATCTCTTAGGTAGCCTAAACGGGTAAAAGAATTAGAAATATAAAGGGGTCCTTATTTAAAGGCTAGGTAAGAGATATAATATAAGAGGGTAACGGTTAGTATTTAGTATTATAAGGGTCCTATAGTCTATAGACTAATTCTTAAAGAGAGAAGAAACCTAAGACTATCAGCTTAGGGGGAGTCTTAGAACCTTATTTAGTTCTCGGACCCGTACTCGTACCCGTATAAGTATATAGGCTAAAAGTAGAGCGGGGTTAGTACCGGAACGGTGTAGCCTTAGCTCTCCAACTCTAAGCCCGGTTATATAATTCCTCGTAAAATACCGATAAGTATATAATAAAGAGGATAAAGGATAAGGGTAACCCTTATAATAATCCGGCTCTTAACGGTATCGGGTCGGACTCGTAGTTATCGAAGGTTAAGACCGTAATACGCTCGGAGAAAAAGTATTCGATTAGCCTCGTTAGCTAATCGAGGAACTCTTTCCTCTTTAATACCTATATTAGCCTTCTATAATTTATATAATCGAAGATATCGCTTATATTTAACGATAAGAGCGATATCTTTATACCTTCGCTTTATATCGTTTATATATTTTCTATAATAAATTAGAGTATTATCTCGTATAAGTAGGATTTCCTATTTCTTATTTGTTTTATAAGTAAGATACCTATTTTCTTAGCGAAGTTAGTTATTATCCTTATTAAAAGCGTCTCAAAGAGCTTCTTTATCGTCGGGAGGAGTACGATTAGTCGTTACGTTCCCGGTACGTTTATCTTAATCTTATTTTTCGGGATTATTATCGTTTTCGTTATCTTAAACGCCGATAGGTAATAGCCTTATTATATAATAATATTATAAAGCTACGCTACCCTTTTCTTAAAAAGCTTCTTTATCGTTTTAAAGAATATATTCGGGATACTATTTATCCTTAGCGCTTTATAAGGGCTATAAACCGTTAAAGTTACTTTAAAGTCGTTTATCTTAATTATTATCGGAGTTATATCCGCCCCGTCTCGTAATAGCTCTATATCGACGTTACTAAGATCTATCTCCGGCTACGGGAAGAACCTCGTTATTAACGTGTTAGCCTTATCCTTTATTAAGAAAGCCTTACCCTCGCTAATTCGAAGCGCTAAGACTAAGTTAAGTTTCGGGGGTTTACCGCTTTAAGTATACGTTTACTTCGAGATCTTTTATATTACTATAAGGTCCGAGAGAAAACCGATATCGTTTAGGGTTCGCTTAAACGACGTTTATTATCTCTCTTTTATAATCCGCTTTTTTAGTTAATTAGCCTCTCGTATCTTTCGCCTCGACTATTCCGTATAAAGTCTACGATATTTATCCGCGAGCCGAGCCGCTTCTTTTATCGCCTCCTTTACCTCGTTATCTTATTATATATTTCTAAAGGTACCCTTTTTCCGATCTAATATATTACGAGTCCCGATATTCTTTATTACTCTTATTAACTTCTCGGCGTATTACTCGATCTAGTCTCTTATATTTAAGACGTTTAGTATCGGTAAATCCGCCGCCTCTTTATATACCGCCCTTACGTTTAACCTTCTTTAATTCTTACCTTCCGCCCGTTTAAATAAGTAGTTTACTTTTATAAGTCGAGTTAGTTATAAGTAATAATTATTACCCTTATATACCGGACGCTTATTATAAGCTACTTAATCGTTATCCGTTATTTAAACGAGGTCGATTATTATATTTATTTAGCCCCGATTAAGGTTTATAAACGTACCGGTATTAGAAAGGGTTATATACTTTAGTCCTTATAATTCGGTTAACTATTATAGCTTCGTAGCCCCGTTATAATACCTCCGCCTCCCCGATATTTATATAAGGTCGTAGAGATTAAAATCTCTTACGAATAAAGTCTTCCTAATATACCGTCTAATAGTTAAGTTATTAAGAGGGGTAACTTACTCGGTCTAAGAATAAGATATCGGCGAGGGTAAATAAACCCCGAATATATTAAACTCTCCCTCCGACCCCGAATTTATAATAATACGATACTAATCCGTATACGTTTCGATATCGGTAACCCTTAGTTCCCTCCGAACTAATAAAGCTATTCTATTCCGTTCCTCCTCGACGACCTTACCTTATATAATTTTATAACCGTTAGCGGCTAAGATATTTACTTATCCGTTACCGCTTATATAAAGCTCCGTTAATATTATAACGTTATACTTCTTACGCCCCCGGAATAACTTATAATAAATATCCTTCTTCTTATATACGTTTTAATATAAAACTTCTAATTTATTACTTATAATAAAATAGCTAAGGCGTCGCTTTAAAATATATCCGTAGTTAAGTCGATAATTATAAGTTTATCGATATCTAGAAAAGATCCCGACGAACTTAGCGGTAAAAGGGCTTCTCTTACGTTATAAAAGAAATCCTTTACCGCCCCGTTCTTTATTAGTAGTTACCGAGAGGGCTCCTTTATACCTAAGTCTACGGTATACGACGATAAGAGTATAAATTTTAAACCGACCCTTCTTCGCTACGCCGACGGTATAATAACGGCTTTTTAAAAGGTTACGGATATAAAGAAGTTAATAATATCGAGGTCTAAAGTACTATTTAAATACTTAATATTATTAAGGGGTCTCTTTAACCTACGTACCTCTTATATAACTAAGGATTAATAAAGCCTCTTCCTCTTATTAGGGGACCCGGTTTATACTTCGTTTAAGCGATATAACTAAGACGTTATAATAAGGTCGATTACTAAGCTTAAAGTAGGCCTCGGAGCTTCTTAATACCTTATAAGGAGGTGGAAGTAAACGTTCTTCGTTAACTTAACCTCCTTCTTCGCCGTTACGTAATCGTACGATTATATAAAGTAAGCGTCGTTATAATTAGTATAAATAAGTAATTATCCCTTCGTTTTCCTTATATAAATAGTTTATCTTTACTTATCTCTTACCTTATCGTTATAATTTATTATTATATAATAGCCGTATATTAGCTTATTCTTATAATACCGTACTTTATAACCGAACTTCTAATACCGGTAATATCGCGTAATCTATACTTACGGTATAAAGACCTTTACTAAGAAGATATATTATCTCTAAACTATTCCTTATTTTAATAATATATTCGCTATCGTCGCGTTATCGTACGTTATTATTATCGATATCGTATTTTTTTAGGGGACTTATCGCTTTTACTTCGTTAAACGTTTAGTTATCTTAATCCCTAATATTTAGTTCTTTACTTTTAGTTCCCTAATAATATCTTTCGGATCGGTCTCTCGGACGTTTTTAAATCTCTAACTTATTAATATTACCGTTACCCCGGAGCGCCTCTTAATAGTACTTACCCTAAAGACTTTCTTTATTTATATATTTATTTAAAATACGTATTCTTACTTGATTATCGTCTTAAAAACGACCTTCTAATCCTTATTAAGGAATTTATTAGTACTAATAACTTAGTTATTTCGGTTACGAGCCCGGTCCGTATTTAAGACGACTTCCGATACCTTACGCTCTTTATCGTTAAGATACGAGACTACGATTTCGTAATAGCGTTCCGGGGGAGCGGGCGTTATCCGTTAACCTCCCGTTATATTCGCGACTTTAGGGTAGCCCGTAGCCTCTACTACTACCTTTACCTACGATTTAACTCCTTCCCCTTATTTCGATACTAAATCGATCTTTACCTCGAGCTCGTTTATTCGTCGTAAGATAAGTAAAGTATTATCGGTCCGAGGGTCGCTTATCCGCTTATCGACGTACTCGAATACTAAGTTAGTAACTTATATAAGTAGCCTAATATCGTAATCGGTAAACCCCGAAAGACCGTTTCTCGTAAATTAGGTAATAAGTTTCTTCGTTTATTCGTAAGAGTAAACGGAGTTAATCTTCGTCGGGATATCGCTAATTTATCGTCGCGTATTCGTAACGCTCTTATTTATACTAAACGGCGTAGAGTTCGTACTACTCGATACCGACGGCTCCCCCGACGCCTTAACGGCCGCGTTACGATCCCGTAAAGGCTATAATACGTCCGTCGGGTAAAGATAAGCTTCTAAAGTTATTTCTAATATCCGTTTTACGTTTTGCTTACTTCTTAATTAATTATACGCGATTTTCGATATCGCGAAGCTTTTTTAAAGATATATTATAAGGTAAGTTAAAATCCTTACTTCTTATCGATAATAATAATAAAATCTTAATATTATCTTTTTAATCCTCTTTATATTCGTTTATTAACCTTATAAGAAAGAGAAGCGAAACAAAGATTAATTATTAGTAATTTTATCGCTTTTTATATTATTTAAGAAAGAATACCTTTAGTTACTTATATTATAAGCTATTAGTATTAACGGTATTTATAAGTAAAATAACCTCCTCTTACTTAAGGTCCGTATTATACGAATAAGAACGGTATCGTTACTAATTTAATTCTTAAAGAGCGAATATATAAGAAGCTTATTAAAAAGCCGAATAGTATAATTCGCTTATATAGATATAAGGTAATTCACCCTATTCTAAGTATTAAACTAATATTAACTCGGGATTAGGTAAGTACTTAGAATAGATTAAAAGTCTATATCTAATCGTATAGAGATGAAAATAGGTACGTTATTACTTTTCCACCGATATCTTCTAATAAGCAAAGTATAGACTTCTATTAATTAACGATATTATAATATAAAATATTAGTAAAGGTAACGCCTTTAAAAGTATTTAGATCTCTATTAGGTATATTATTTAACTAAGTCTTACCTCTTATTTAAAGTATAAAATAAGGAGTATATAATATTAAATTAATATTCTCTTAATACTTAGATATTACTTAGTTATTACTTAACTACCCTCCTTATTCTACCTTATTTATCTTATAGCTTAACTTTCGAGTACTTTTAGCCGCTCCTTTACCTTTAGTTCTATAATATCGTTAGCGATCTTTATCCGTCTTAGCTCCTCCTATTCTAATTCGACTCGATACTTCGCGGCTACGATTTTCTCTTATAACTCCGCTTATTCTAATTATAAGCGTAGTCTTTATATTATAACCTCCTTAGTTATAATATCGGAAACCGTAGTATTAGGACTAAGTAATAAGCCTAGTTTATATAAATAGTTAGCCTATTAAGTATAAAATTAATATTTATATAATACTTATCTTAGTATACTACTCGAGCTTATTAATTATAATAAGTATAAATCTTTATAATCCTCTTTTAATATCTCTTTAAGTACCCTCCTTCGTAATAGGGATAACGAGTTTAATATTCTTATTATCGAACGTATAATAATTATCCGTAACCTATAAGGTATTTACGGAGTTACCGATCTACCTCGGCTTACTATATAACCTCTCGCCCGGCTTCTACGGCTACCTCTTAGTATATTACTCCTTTTTATAATTACTCCCTCGTTTATATCTTACGAATTTTCGAGGTTCTTAGGTATTATTAAAGTTAGGTCCTTATTCGCCTTACGTTTCTAGGCCCTCCTTTTTTCTATATAATATTAGCTTAAAATAAGTAACGTCTTTTATAAAGCTCTTATCTTCTCGACGTCGGTTATCTATAAATCGTTAAATAATATTATTTAAGCGTTAAGCGAAACTAATACTATAAGCTTTCTATACTTAATCTTAAGAAATTACGTAATAATCTATCTTTATATTACTAATATTAAGTTAGTACTTATCTAATACCTAATCCTTTGTTAACTTACCTCTTAATATAACGTAATATAGTTATATATCTATTACTTTATTTATAGCTTATTTCGTAAACGCGCTTTACGATATTCGTTATAAGGATTATAAACTTATCCTAATCGTAAAGATTAATTTAAGTTATATTTCGGTTTAAACTATATATAATAGTCGAGTATTCTTTATATTTTACGAACGCTAATAAGATAATAATTCCTCGGTCTACCGAGTATTAGCTAAGTATTATAATAGGGTTAAGATACGGCTTACCTTTAATTATATTATAGATTATTTAGTATTACTCTTTAGTATATATCGTTAATACTCGTAACTCTTAATAATTACTTAATAGAGTAAAGGAATCCGATTAGAAGGCGGCTTTTAAGACTTTCTTAATACTACGTTAGAAATAGACTTAACAATATCGGATAGTCCGGTAAACGTGATCCTTCTAAGTATAATTTAGCTTAGTCGACTCGGTATCGAAGTATTAATTTAGGAACTTACCCTAACTTACTAAGATAAGTTAGGAATTAATATCTAATTAATATTAGTATAATACTTACTTAGGATTATTACCGGGTCTTAATTAATAGTAATACTAATAAAAGGTTCGGGGTCTTCGGGGAATAAGTACTTCGGTCGTAATTTATATCCGATATATTCTTTTAGAAGTTGGAAGTATTTATAAAAGAATATTATAAAGTTCTCCTACTTCTCGCCGTTAATAATCGCCCTCGCTAAGATTATCGCTATATACGTATTAGTATCGATTAACTTAGAATATTACGATAATTATATATTTATTAGTAATTTTATTTTACGTAATAAGGTTAAGCTCGAACTCTCTTAGGTTAGCGAGATATTTATAGTTTATATTAAACTAGATCGACCGTATTAGTATACTTTATTAAAGCCGTACTTACTCTTAGAAAAAGAGTATAATAAGGGAAATATTACCGTCGTTAAAATATTCTTAGATATATTAAATATTATATAACTAATATTAGCTAAGTATTAAGTTAGTATTAAATAGGCCCTTACTTATTATATTAGGTTTATCTTTATAGTTTAATAAGTATTCTTAGCTTATTCCTAAGCGAGAAGAACTAAGAAGATTATAAAGTAAACGATATTTCCGTAATATACTACGAATTATATCGTTATTATTTAACGAAGGGTATATATCCCTTATTATTTAGATCTTATCGTTCTTCTAATCGCAAAGATAAGCTTTAACTTAATCGCTTCGTAAAAAGCCTACTATTAAGTATTAGTATAATAATAAGTAAATATTAAGAGGGTATTAATAATATTATACCCGTAATAGGTATATTAATAAACGTTTTTAATAAGCTTTAGAAGTCTTACTTAATCTACGATAATATCTTTCTAAGTAACGGGGCGATATAAGTATAAGTACCTTTAAAGTAAGCTACGATATACGGGTACGTTTCGAAGTCGTAAAGAATAAAATAATTAATAGTTACTTAATATCCGATATATTTGATATCTCCGCCTAAACTAAGATAATCGTTCCCTATTTGAAGTATATATTATTATTTCAAGTTAATACTTAGTTAATATTAAAGTAATATTTACGGTAATAATTCCGTCGAATTATTATAAATTTAATAAAGTTATATTTAGTAAAATTAGGGATACTTATCTCCTACTAATCCTTTATTTAATCGGCGAATAACTATAAGTATTATAATATATAAAACCGAACGTAGTACTTTATATCGTCTTATATATATTAAGTATATACGAAGAATATATCGGTGATTTCTTATATTACTTAAAAGGAAAAGACCCTTTTAGTTAACTCTTATTAAAATAATAACTAAGTACTAATCTAGTACTTACCGATTACTTTATTAATATTAAGAAGTAGTAACGCGAGTAATACTCGTCCTCGCTAATTAGGTACGGGGTTTTAGTAATTCCTTTATTATACTCCCTTATTTCTACGTTAAAAGACGATACAAAATCGAACCTTCGAGCGAAAGACCGTAGTTAGTTACGAGCCTCCCGTTCTAACGAGGCGTCTTTCCCGTAAGTTCTACTATTTATAAGCTCGTCCCAAATATTAAGGGTAACTTTATTATAAGGAAGTCGAGCTAAGTAATCGGGTATATACTTATAAGCTATAATCCCGGTATATTCTCTAATATACCGTTTATAAAGATAATCGCCGAGGAGTAGATAATATATTCTATTATTATTAAACTTCTATTTTAAATAGTATTATATTTATTAACGAGTATTAGTTAAGTACTATTATAATATTAAAAAGGTATAAACTAACCTCCTTTTACGGATTTATCTTCTACTTCCGGTTAAGTATAACCGTAGGGATTATATATATTACCTTATTAAGATTAGTTATTAGGTATTAAAGATAAATTAATACGTAGACCCGGCTTTTTATTATAAGCCCCTTATAATCGTTATAATCTTTAGTAACTTAGATTAAGATATTAGTTATTAATAGATCCTCGAGGCTTTATATTTCCTCCGCCTCGTTATTATTATTTATAGTATTCGGAGTATCCCTTCTTAGTACCTCTTAGTTTATCGTGAAAAAGGTCTTACGTTGCTCCCTCGCTTCGGTTCTCTTATAGTCGTGCTTTATACTATTAAGGAGATACTCTAAATTATAATTAAAAGTAGTTATCTCTTCGTTAATAAAAGAGTCGAAATCGAATAACTAATAGGGCGTAAACGGGAACGGCTTCTTCTTCGACTCGTCTAAAACTACTTATAGTTTAGCTATTACTAAAGAATAACTAGTTAGTACTCGTTTAATAGTTAGCTTTTATATTTTATATACTAATTAGGGGTAAAGAAAATATAAGAAATTAGCCTTATCCGTAAGTAAATACGTAAGCTCTTAGCTACCTTATAGTTAATATAAAGTTAAGTATCTTAAAATATTAGTTAAGATCGTTCTAAAAATAAGTATAACGTAGTAGTAGGTTAAAGTAATATAAGTATTCGATAAGTATTTAATAGGTATCAAACGGGTAATAAATAAGTCTTCGAGGCGATTTATTCTAAGTAATATAGGTCACGTAAGGAATACTTTACTTAGGTGAACTAGTATCACGTTATAGGTCTACTAAGGGCAAAAAGTGGAGTATGGCGGTGTGACTGTTGATGCTCGCTTACCATTTTGCGCTTAGCCTAATCGAGGCTAGCGGCCCCGCCCATCACTCAGGTCAACTGCGGTTCGGTATTCCCAGAACTCCCAAATCAGTACGCTAAATGCCCAGCCCATGATCTTCCTAAACGCCAGTAGAGACCTCAAAGTGTAACTTTCAAGTCCATGCCGAAAGCACCATCATCAACCTGTTGAAAGGTTTTAACCACCGCCAGCCCCAGCCACATTCGCCTCCAGGAACCGCACCCTCCTCTCCTTCGTGACCATCTTCCTCCTACTGCCCTCCCTCTCCTTATCCCTGCCCACCTTTTCCTTTCCTTTTATCCCCTCCGGGACAGGCGTGGGTGTTCCTCGTCGCCGCATAGTCCGTCTAGCCCTGGCCTCCCGCTCTTCCCTCTTCCGGTATTCAGCCAACTGTTGCTTCCTTTTCATCCCTCGCGCATATGCTACCGCCGCGGTGGGCTTGAAACCGATGCCGTTGATCCCTGTCCCGTCATCATCGCTGTCTTCTGGGTCATATATGGTTATTTCTTCTTCTTGCCAGGTTAGGGCAGCTCGAAAGTCTGGTGGCGGTGTCGTGGAGGTCGCTGGAGTAGGAGACGGGGAAGCAGCGGTGGATTGTTGTGTTGGTGGAGGGGCTGGCTTGGTATCTGCTTGTGCCGAGACGGGTGGTGACGCTTCGGAAGCTGATCTAGTATCTGAACTGCCGGGAGACGAGTTTCGTCCTCCTGGGCTGGACGTTGCGGGTGGTGTCACGGTCCGATCGACAGTAGCAGAGGTCCCTGCCTTGGCTCCTGGTGCGTCTGCTGGTATCGTAACAAATATATTCTCCATTGTCGGTGCGCGTGGTATTGAAGCCTCAAGCGACTTCAAGCGCTTCCTCGAGCCCGTCTCGTTATTCGTGTCCTCCTCCATGGGTTCGCCGTGGACCTCGTCCTTCCGCGCGCGTATTGGCTCCACCGCCAGCAGTGGTTGTTGCAACTCCTTCGCAAGGGTGTCGAAGTCCTTGGCTCCGGATCCATGCCTGATTGTTAGGTTCTGGAAGCGGTGAGTGACTCTTGTTCGTGGGCTAGAGGTCCCGTCATGCTGCTCTTCCTTGGATGCTTCGGCTGTAACGCTAGTAGGAATGACGCTGTCCTCTGCCGCCAACAGGCTGCGCTTTCGCTTCGGCGTTGTCGTCGCACTCGCTGGGTTCAAGTCTGCCATGTCTGGGGTCATGTTGCTGGTACTCCACAGATCGCTGACTTGGTGGTAGGACGTGGGGAGATCAACAGGGAACGGCGGTAGGTAGGGATGAAACAGACGTCAATTGCAGGCAATAACTAGCTCGATCTGTCCGGTTTAGCTCACAGCAGAGCATTCTGCCTGCGACAGCTTGCCGCCATAAAATAGGTGTAACTCCGGCTACCACGTGTCGAGTGTAATTGCTACTGTAGCAGATTGTCCGGGGGTGGTTACCTCAGGCATTCGTCGTTTATAGTGATATAAAGTGCCTAAAAAGGGACCTTCCGAATGCCCCTCCTTTGACCGCTGCGGTTGCGATTGCTGACGACACATTGTACCGACGCTTCGGTGAGTCCCCACTCGGCGTTACCTCTAAGTGCCTAGCTACAGGTAAGGTAAATACCTGCGCTCTTCGGTCTCTTATTCCTCATCTCTTCGGCATCTCGTCTTACGTCTTAGAAGATGTGGTCAGACTCATCGGATACTTAGGTAGTCCAGACGAGCCCAAAACAAGGAAGCAATGCAGTGGCTTCACTGTTCATCTGGGGAAACCACGCTTCTGAATGCATAGCGGATGTACGTGAATATACTCTTGCAAGCGTTTCTGTATCCTTTCCACTCCAAAGGTCTTTCCATCATGGCCGGTGTGAGGAAATGCGATGGAAAGTGAAAAGAGTCCTCCGGCGATCATGCGCCTCTGTAAATGCTAAGACATGCTAGAACACATGGTATTATCCATAAACACCATCCCATCCAAATGTCCCATCTACTCCAACGTATGTTACATTATAGTTACAACACCATGCATCCCTCCCCCTGCCCCATTACCAAAGCTTCCACCCTTTCTTTTGTGCCTCCTCGGCCTTCTTCGCCTCCTCCTCCGCCCGCAATAGCTCCCTCTCCCTCCTCCTCTCCACCGCCTGCGCCCTAACCTCTGCCTGTTTCCGGTCATACACCTCAACCACCCTTTTCATCTTCTCCCTCTCCCTCCTCCGACCCGCCTGGCACACCTCATAACTTATCACGGCACCAAGCACACCGGCTCCGACCGCCCAGTTTGCGGCCCTCGGTATCCCTGCTCCGAGGACGAAGCGTAATCCACCAATTGCGGCGCCACTGCCTATGCCAGTCAGGAAACCCGTTCGCGAGCACGGCGCCTGGTGCACGGCGAGAAAATCGCCGGCTTTGATGGATGCCCAGGCGTCGCCTATTGTGGCCCGTTGATGTGCGGCATCATTGGCGAGGTGCGTACGGGCGGCATCAGCTTCGGCGGCTGTTGGAGAAGAAGCGGGCGGAGGTGGCTCTTTGATTGTGGTCCAATCTTGGACTGCTGGTTGGGTTCCTGGTATGGGATCGGATGGTGCCATGTCTTCGGATGGAGAAGTACAAAGGCCTTCCGTATGAGAAAGAACGGGGGTTGTAAGCGTGTAGCAGGGTATGGTATCGCTCCGCAAAGTCTAATGATACAGATATAAACGCGAGCGCAGGCTTGCTGTTACTATCATAAGGCTATTCGGCGACAGCCTCAAAACATGACGCTTGACGTTGGAGCTCTTCGATAGCCGTTCCTGTCCTGCACCTGCCCCACCTATGACCGATGCATTGGCGTCTGTGCTCCCGCAAATGCAGGGTCCGAAACTGTAGACGGGAGTCCACTTAACGCGTCGCGCTTGTAAGTCGCGGTTTCAGGAACGCGTTCTCCGTGAAAAGCACTTTAGCAAATCGCCTGGCAACCATATGCTCTTGACTATGGCCGTTGATCCCTGACAAACAGCCCTTGTATGCCAAATACATGCAACAACGTTTGACTACTATTTGTTGTAATTTCTATAGACGCTTCTTACCGCGTCGCTGTATCTGCAATTCCCCGAACATACCAAGCCTATGAAGTCCCCTTCTTCTTCTCTGCCTACACCTCCCTAGACACGGCCTTGGACAAATTTGTCCGTCAAGGAAAGGGGACAGCTTCTTTGCCGGCTTGAGCTCGTCCGCCCAATATGCCGAACACAACTCTGAGTCGACGCGCTCCTCAGAAAGGCTACCGTCGCGCTGGCGCCAAAGCTGCCTACCATGGAGGCTCCAGAACACGAACATTTGCCGCCACATCGAGTGCCCGAGGCGAGGCCACATCAATAGACGAGAAGTGGGAACGAACGGCGCTTGCCAACCGGATTGACGAGTCTATGGGCTTTGCCCGCTACGAGTCTGGTCGCCGACGAGAGGGCTGGCTTGTAAACGTACAACCTACCTCCATCGAAGACTCGAGGGTACCAGGTGGTGGTGGCAGGGCAGCCCTGGACTGCTACTTTATCGAAGAAGACGGAGCCACATTCAAAGCGACTGTCGAATATGAACCATACCTCCTAATAGCGTGCCGACGAGGGCACGAGATGGAGGTGGAAGAGTGGTGCAAGAGGATACCTGGCGGTGGAGTGGTCAAGAGCGTCAAGAGGGTAGAGAAGGAGGACCTCAAGATGCCCAACCACTTGTTAGGATACCGCAGGACATTCCTGGAGCTCAGGTTCTACAACGTCAATGATTTGATGGCGGCGAGGAGGGACATTATGCCTATTGCGGAGAAGAACAAGAAGGGCATGGATGCCATGGACACTTATGCTGAGGTTGCCGCGTATGTTACTCTCCCCTGAACAGATGGACCAACTGTTCATGAACAGCAAACTGACCAGAGACGCAGGCAAAACGCTGGCTTCGACCTTTTTGATAATGATTCACGAGATGATGACAGACGACTTAATACTTCTTTTACCGAGGCCAGCGATTTCATTGTTGATATCAGGGAATACGATGTCCCTTACCATGTTAGAGTAATGATAGACCTGAGTGAGTTTCCTTTCCTGGAGGTGCTACCGCCTTTCAGCGCCGGACTAACACCTGAACAGACATACGGGTCGGAAAATGGTACTTTGTAGAGGCAAAGCACGGGGTGACGACTGTAGTATGCAACGAAGAACATCTGGCCATGGCTGATCCAGTAGTGATGGCCTACGATATCGAGACGACGAAACTGCCCCTCAAGTTTCCCGACGCAGCAATAGACCAGGTCATGATGATATCCTACATGATCGATGGTCAAGGATTCCTGATCACCAATCGGGAGATTGTCTCGGAAGACATCCAGGACTTTGATTACACACCCAAGCCCGAGTATCCTGGTCCATTCATGATCTTCAACGAGCCAGATGAGAAGGCTGTGCTGGAACGGTTCTTCCTCCACATCAAAGAGGCCCGGCCAACGGTCATCGCAACCTACAACGGTGACTTCTTCGATTGGCCATTTGTGGAAGCCCGTGCCAGCGTGAACGGCATCGACATGTACCACGAAATAGGATGGAAGAAGAACAGCGAGGATCAGTATCAATGCAACTACAGCGTGCACATGGACTGCTTTCACTGGGTCAACCGAGACAGTTACCTGCCGCAAGGAAGTCGTGGCTTGAAAGCTGTCACCGTGGCCAAACTTGGCTACGACCCGGACGAGCTGGATCCCGAGTTGATGACGCCGTACGCCGCTGAACGACCACAGACGCTAGCTGAGTATTCAGTCTCCGATGCCGTGGCGACGTATTATCTCTACATGAAATACGTTCATCCTTTCATCTTCTCTCTGGCCACGATTATTCCGCTAGGCGGTGATGATGTGTTGAGAAAAGGCACAGGCACTCTCTGCGAGATGTTGTTGATGGTACAAGCATACCAGAAGGAGATTGTTCTGCCTAACAAACATGTCTCACCGAAGGAGTCATTCTGGGAAGGTCACCTGCTGGATTCCGAAACATACGTGGGTGGTCACGTCGAGAGTATCGAAGCTGGTGTCTTTCGAGCCGACATTCCCGTTAACTTTGCTGTCGATCCTGGAGCAGTCGATGAGTTACTCCGAGATTTGGACGCTGCCTTGACCTTTGCCATAACAGTGGAGGAGAAGAAGTCCTTGGACGATGTCACTAACTATGACGAAGTCAAGGAGCAGATTGCTGCCAAGCTAAAGAGCCTGAAGGAGACACCAAACCGCAGTGAACGACCGCTCATCTACCATTTGGATGTCGCTTCCATGTACCCGAACATCATGACGACCAATCGGTTGCAGCCAGACTCCATGATTCAAGAGTCTGACTGCGCGGCATGCGACTTCAATCGACCTGGCAAGACATGCGATAGGCGGTTGCCCTGGGCATGGAGAGGAGAATACCTGCCGGCAAAACGGGACGAGTACAACATGATCCGGCACGCGTTGGAGAATGAAAAGTTCCCTGGAAAATACCCCAACAGTCCTCAGCGGACGTTTCAGGAGCTGCCAGCCGATGAACAAGCAAACCTGATCAGGAAACGGTTACAGCTGTACTCACAAAAGGTCTATCATAAGATCCACGACTCTACCACCATTGTTCGAGAAGCCATCATCTGCCAGCGCGAGAACCCCTTCTATATCAACACGGTACGGGATTTCCGTGACCGTCGGTACGACTACAAGGGCAAGGCAAAGGTGTGGAAAGGCAAGACGGAGACGCTAAAGACCTCTGGCGCTTCTGCGTCCGAAATTGATGCAGCCAAGAAGATGATTGTCCTGTTTGACTCGCTGCAGTTGGCTCACAAGGTCATTCTCAACTCCTTCTACGGCTACGTCATGAGAAAGGGTTCCCGGTGGTATTCCATGGAGATGGCTGGTGTTACTTGTCTGACGGGAGCGACCATTATCCAGCTTGCCAAGGAACTGGTTGAACGGCTAGGACGTCCTCTCGAGCTGGATACGGATGGTATTTGGTGCATGTTGCCCGCCACTTTTCCGGAGAACTTTGCCTTCAAGTTGAAGAACGGCAAGAAGATGGTCATCTCGTACCCTTGCGTCATGTTGAACCATCTGGTGCACGCCAAATTCACCAATCACCAGTATCAGGACCTGGTGGACCCCAAGACGTTCAAGTACGAGACGCACAGCGACAACTCCATCTTCTTCGAGGTCGATGGCCCCTACAAGGCCATGGTGCTTCCTACCTCTAAGGAGGAAGACAAGAACTTGAAGAAGCGGTATGCCGTGTTCAACGACGACGGCAGTCTGGCAGAGCTGAAGGGCTTCGAAGTGAAGCGAAGAGGCGAGTTGAAGCTCATCAAGATCTTTCAGCAGCAAATCTTCAAGTTCTTCCTTGAGGGCGAGACGTTGACCGAGTGTTATGCTGCGGTTGCTAAAGTGGCCAACCGATGGCTTGATGTGCTCCATAGCAAGGGTGCCACTCTCGCCGACGAGGAGCTGATGGAGCTTATCTCGGAGAACCGAAGCATGAGCAAGACGCTGGAGGAGTACGGCTCGCAGAAATCTACTTCTATCACGACGGCCAAGCGTCTGGCTGATTTGCTCGGTCCGCAGATGGTGAAGGACAAGGGCCTGAACTGCAAGTTTATCATCTGTGCTCGGCCCAAGAATGCGCCCGTCACCGAACGTGCCGTGCCAGTGGCCATCTTCTCGACAGATGAGAAGACGAAGCGAGAGTTCTTGAAGAAGTGGTTGAAGGAAGAACCAGCAGACACGGATCCTCGAGCGCTGCTAGACTGGGACTACTATCTGGAGCGTCTGGGCTCCGTCATCCAGAAGCTCATCACCATCCCGGCTGCCCTTCAGAAAGTGCGCAATCCTGTTCCACGTGTCCCGCATCCGGACTGGTTGCAGCGACGAATCAACATCAAGGACGACAGGATGAAGCAGAAGAAGTTGACGGACATGTTTGGTGCTCCAGTCAAGGGGCCTCTAGAGGACATCACCAATCTCAACTCATCTATACGTGGCGGAGCCGATATGGAGGACTTTGGCACCAAGCTGCTGAAGCCGAAGACCGTCAATTCCGCCACACAGAAGGCCGTCCCCAAGAGGAAGTCGCCTGAGCCACCTGCGGCCGAGGTCCAGGACCCCTTTGCCGCCTTACCCAAGAAGATGCCGTCGCCCAGCGAGGACTACGAGGCATTCTTAGATTATCAAAAGTTGAAGTGGAAGCTGCAGAAACAAGCCAGAATTCGACGGCGTCATCTTTTCGGAGAGCGGCGAGGAAACACGGCCGGCAACATCCAGCAAACCTTCCGAAACCAAGCTGAAGTCACGTACAGAAACACGTGGCAGTTGCTACAGTTGAAGACCACGGATACACCTGGCATCGTCACGGCCTATGTCCTGATCGATGCCAAGATCCATACACTCAGAATTAATGTTCCTCGACAGGTGTTCTTGAACCTGAAGAGCAAGGATCTGCCTGATATCGAGGTTGAGGGGTGTCAAGTAGAGCAGGTCAACCACACCCTGCCGAACGGGCACTCGTCTGTCCATTTGTTCAAGTTGACCGTGCCCGAAGACATTTACTTCAATGAAGCCGAGAAGTTCACGCTTCTGTTCAACCATCCGAGTGTGGAGGGCGTGTACGAGAAGCAGCTGCCGCTTAACATGCGAGCTGTGCTCCAACTGGGCAACCTGTGTACCATCGACGAGAGTCAGCCAGGTGTGCTGGGTAGAGGCTTGGAAACAGGATTCGACCTGTCCAGTTTGATCCGTCCACACAAGCCGCGCAAGTACCTCGAGATGGCGCAGATGGCCTACATCTACATCTCCCACATCAGCTCGGGTGAGCGACAAATCTTCGGCATCTTCTCGACGACTGGTGATCAAGCGCATATTGTGATCCAGCACAAGAACAAGGACGCCGGCCAGGATCTGCCAAATGTCACTAAACTCTACTCTGAGCTTCTGGCGAAGCGTAAGGAGGAAGAAGATGGCGATGGCTGGCAGGAGTGCTTCCAATACCAGGACAAGCTGAACTTCAAGGTCACCCAGGTCACTACACGTCGGAAAGCCTTCCTCGAAGTTTGTGATGTCGTGCGCAAAATGAAGAAGGACGAGACGCGACCTACCATGATCGTTATTCAGTCCTCGCAACGGAATCTGCTGGTTCATGACATACCTGTGCTCGGCGAGTCCCCCGTCCTGCCGCTCAAGTATGACCAGGCCGATGCTTCTCTGCCACCTCTTGGCTGGCAGCTAGTCGTGGCTCGTCGCCTGGTCAACCACTATCTTGGTCTCGGTTCGTGGATCATGCATATGACTGCTCTGGCACAGTACGGAGACGTACCATTGTGTAATCTGGAGCGGGATGATCCTCGGTTCCTGATCGATGTGGCCTACGCTCGTCGACTCCAGGCCAACAACGTGGTATTGTGGTGGTCGCCGTCTCCCAGACCTGATCATGCTGGTTACGAGAAGGATGATGTGACTGGCACCCTTGATACGGTACAGATGCCCTCGGTCAACACACCCGGTACTTATGCCTCAGTATGCGTGGATCTCGACGTCCGAAATCTGGCCATCAACACTATCCTGACGTCGTCTCTCATCAACGAGCTCAAAGGCGCGGACAGCATCTCGTTCAACCCCGCTGCTGATATTGGCGAGGATACAGAAGGCCAGGATGCTCTGTATTCGGACAACGCCTTCGCCAACGCTGGTGTGCTGGTTTTGCGCGAGATGGTCAAGTCTTGGTGGGCGGAAGCCTGCAAAGGGTCGGCCATGGCGGATGTCATGGTTCAGCATCTGGTTCGCTGGGTCGAGTCTCCGGCCTCCTGCTTATATGACCGTGCCCTGCACTACTACGTGCAGATGATGTCCCGGAAAGCGCTGCTTCAACTGATGGCTGACTTTCGTCGAGTGGGCAGCCAGGTCATTTTCGCCAGCGCCAACAGACTCCTGCTCCAGACGACCAAGTCTGAAGTGGGCAACGCTTATGCCTATGCACAGTACATCCTCAAAAGCATCAAGAGCAAGCCGCTATTCCACTTCATCGACCTGGAAGTCAAAGAGTACTGGGACTACCTCGTCTGGTACGATGAGTTCAACTACGGCGGCAAAGCATGCCAAGAGGTCCTTGAGCGCGATGAACAGGATCTCCAGATGATCATGCACTGGCAAATGGCCACCTTCCTTCCCGTCCGGTTCCAATCCGTCTTCACGGACTGGGTGGTCGAATTTATTCAGCTCATGCACAGTCTGAAACGTCCCGCAACAGGGAGCGATCCAACTGCCACCCAGCGGCTAACCCAGCTGCCCATTCGCAACGGCGAGGACAATACCTCCACGCCAGGGCAAGTCCTCGCGGGCAAAGCCTTCGAGCGACCCTTGAAGAAGGAAATCGCCAGTCTCATCCAGGCCCAGAAGCGAGAGCTACTCCACCCGGAGTTGGCAGGCGACTACGAATTCCCGCAGTTGCCAGGCTCCTACCTGCCACAACTCTCCGCCGACCCCGATCCCAACACCAAGGGCACCAAGGCACGCGGAGCCACGAACCCGGTCTTGGAGCTGGTCAAGTCCCTCATGCAAGTGCTATCGCTGGACAAGAACATCGCGCTCGAAGCACGGCTGCTCCGCAAGGAGTTGCTCGCCATGCTGGATGTGAGAGAGTTCGGCAAGGAGGCCACGTTCCGGAACCCGAGCGCTTCCCTCGTTCTCCCGCAAATATCCTGCGATAGCTGTGCGCTGGCGAGAGATCTGGATCTCTGCCGTGACGAGGACCTCTTGCCACCACCTTCTGCAGCCAACACCGACAGTAATAATGTGGTGAGGTGGAGGTGCACATTCTGTGATGCGGAGTACGACAGGAATGAGTTGGAAGAACGAATCCTGGCTGGGGTGGAGGCGTTGGTGACGGCGTGGACGACGCAGGATTTGAAGTGTGGAAAGTGTGGAGCGTTGAGAGTCAATGAGTTCATGGAGCATTGTACCTGCTCGGGAGAGTGGGGGACGAGCATGAAGAGGGACGAGGTCGTGGGGAGGTTGAGGGTTTATCGGAATGTGAGCCGGTTCTATGGGTTGAGGATGCTGGGGGATGTTGTTGAGGGGGTTCTGGGTGGACTGTAATTGTGTTAAAGCATTGCGGGAGTATAGGAGTTATATGGGACTAGGGGTGTGATATATGTAATAGGAGCATTGGTGTTCTGTTCTGTGTTCTGATGAGTGCGACACGAACTTGAGTTCTTTGACTGACTTCCGCCCGTGAGCACCGGTGTGGTATACCTACCTGTACGCTAGGTATTAGCCAGATTGTGATTGAGATATTGAGTTACCGTTACCCTACAAGTAGAGGGTTTGTAAAGAACAACTGCAACTGCTGTTCATTTTCTATGGCAGCTAGAATCATACCTCTACATATGAACGTCAATGCTTTATCTCATCGCCTTTTGGGCAGCAGTTCCTGACTGTAATGACCCTTCCGCATTCATGTCCTGAATGCAGTGCTCACAGCCGTGTGTGGTTACATTTTGACAGTGATCGTGTAACTGCCTGGTATTCATTAGGCACCATGAAGAAAAAGACAGGACGGGAACATTTGTGCTGAGCCGGTTACCAGGGAAGCTGCGCTCCTGTACAAGTATGCACGGAGGACAGCTTGGGTGTTGCTAGAGCCAAGAAGGAACGACACTGAAAGAGAGTCAGGCAGGAAAGAGCACGGGACGGCGACAGAGTTGCCAGCTCAACAGCTTCGACACAACACTACCCCATGCGCACCACCTCAGCATCCGTCAAGTCAACCGTCCTTCACTTCTAGGCCAACATCAACTATTTGCGGTCATTCTCGTGGCATCAAATATATCATTCGTTACAGCTAAACCGCCTTCATCATGGCACCGAGGTTTCCGCCTTTGAAAAGGCTTGTCAAGTTCATCGGCGACACTCCGGCCGTGAACCTGGCTCAGAACATGCCACACGGGCTTGATGCCAACATCCTTATGCTGGGCTGCCGCGACGTGCACGATATGCTCTACACCGTATACTCGCAACAGCACCGTACGTCCCTGATCTATCACTACTCCTGATGTGAATGGTGCTAACACGCTGCTGGGGAAAGTACCAGAACGTCGTCTGGACTTTACTTGCTGCGATGAGGATGAGTTCGCCACCGGCAAGTCAACGAACCTGTACTTATGGCCGAAGGGATTCTAGTCTAACGACTGCAGCTCGAAATTTTCTCTTCATCTCTCTTATCCTCCACGATCCCGATGTGACGGCAGATACGTTGTGGAACATTTACCACAACATATACCTCAGTGATACCGAAGTAGACGTCCTCGAAACTCACCTTACGACCATGTTCCGGACACGTTACCCATACCAGGGGACATTGACAACATGCGACCTAGAAACTCGCAAAAGTCTACTCGGCGTCCTTCGGCAATACCAACGTACAGCGTCTCGTGCTCATCGACGAACAAACTTCCCGTGGTCAAAGGATGGCGAACATCCAGTAATTATCAAGGGCCGCACACATTACTTGAGCCGCGAGATCATGCCTGCCCCTTCTCCACGATCGTCCAGCCCAATGTACGATGTTCAGTACAGACACGTGGCTGCCATCACAAGATACGCCTTGGAGAAGGGAACGGTGAACGAAGACGATCCACGAGCGGACATTTTCAATCCCGTCTTCCGAGTGGCTCTCATTGATCAAACACGCTGCCCCTCGAAGGCGCTTGGTTACCCTCACAACCCGATCCTTCGTTTCCATTTGGCGTCGGCGAGCTTGAATATCTAGGAGAAAGACAAACGATCCTGGCGGCCAGGACATGACCTGCAGCCGGAGAAATTGGTCCGCATAGCGAAAAAGCAGTTTGCAGACTGGATTGCAGCCCTCAGACAGATCAAGTCTCGTGTCAAGTTCAACTTTGTCATTGCCGATTTCACGGTATTCTGCCATACACTTCAACATTACCTTACGACTGACGAAGTCAGCGCCAACATGCGACGACGCCAGCTCGACCACCGAACACTAGTTTTTGATAATCACCCAGCTCGACTTTTCGACGTCATAGATACGACGCATCTGCCCGGAAGCTACGGCGTCGAGGTACTCTACCTCACCCAACCGCTGTTGAGGGACGGTCCGGCATCCAGTCTCTATAGCATGACACTTGCGCAGCTCGGTGTCAACGGCATAAACTTCGACTCCATGTACAATGACTGTGCCAGCACCATATCCATCCTACTCGGGCTAGCATCAGTGGAGTACTGGACCAATGACACATCTATATTGAGTTATGAAAACTGCTTCTTCAGCAAGGTGACCAAGCAACGTGTACGGCATCGAATTCTATGGAAGCTCAACAAACATCTCTCTGGAGCTTTCGCCGGAGACTCTTCAAAGCTATGGTCGGACCCGGAACCTCTTGCCCACTGTTTGCTGAAACTTCTGACGAGCGTATGGTCAAGCGAGGATCACCATCTTGGTTATGATTTCGCTGGCTTTGCTCAGTTTATCCAGGTCGTTTGTCGAACCGTCCAGACTGACGTCCGCAGGCTTCGCAGCCACCTCGTACTAAACCTACCTTCCCATCCTCAACATTTGCAGAGCCACCTCCGGCGCCAGTTGTTATTCGAGGTGGATATAGTCTTTGGCTTCTCATTGCCGAAGTTACAAGCGCTAGGCCCGAGTTGGCACTACACGCAATACGTGGACCGGACGCTGTCCATCGCACTTGTGCTTCGGCGTAGTGTTTGGCACTTATTCAGAAGGCACTACCGAACCCAACATGGAATATGTGGCAACTATGACGTGTGTCTCCCTAGTAACTTGTTCACAGTCTTTCACCGAGACGAAGACGGTCAACGCGTACGCCTTGTGCGCTCAGACGTGCATATCATCATTGCCAAAGTGACGGACTCCTCCATGGGATCCGAGACCGCAGGGGTCAAATTCGAGGAAGACGCTCGGGGATTCCCATCGTACTCACCCATGGTTGTCACATTCGTGGCTAAAGCAACGCCCGGTATGCTGCAGAAGAGAGGAGCCATAGGTATAAGCGAAGGAGAGCGCAATCTGGTAGAGCTTCCCATGGGCGATGCTGGCAACAAACCCAGCTCAGTGATGGTCAGGGACTACTACGCTGAGTCTGGGCATCTTCCCGTGTATGGAGGCGGTCCAACAGCTATACCCACTACTGACTGGGCCTCGTCTGATGCAATAACGCAATGCGGTCTTGGCCTGCTAGTTGAAGGTTTCAACGCACCCGAAGAGAAGCCCACCGAGTTTACAGCAGGTCACATTGTAGGATTCCGTCGTCTGCTGCGTCTTAGCGATCAAGAACGGGTCTTCTTTCACAATAGAACGTTTCTCACCATTGACTGGATATCTGCGTTCAAGGCCCATCTTGAAGCGGGCAACAGTGCTGTCTACCCTTTGCACTTTCCGCTACCTGGTTGCAAGATATTCAACCCTAAGCAATTCTGGTCCTCGCCAAGTCCTTCAGTCTGGCAGATCGACGGCTATCTGTCTAAACCAGGCGAACTGCCGGGTCTGCGACACGACATCTTCACTGTCCGGGAACGTGCACGCGGTGGCGGCGCTCTCCCCGTCACACTCAGCATGGCGCATGTATCAATGCACAGTCTTCCCCAAATCAGCCTGGGCGTCCGTGGCGCTGACAACAGCACCACCGAGAATATGCTGAAACGATATACGGAAGACGGCATGTCCTCACGAAAACGGGAACTGGGACAGAAACTTTTTCAGAACGCTACTCGCGCTTCACAAGAGCAGCCCGGTCGACTCGACTTCAGAACTGTAATCGAAGCCTTGTTCAAGAGGCGACCGCTGGAAGCCCCCGTTGCCCACTGCTTTTCACTATATTCGAGCGTTCGGCGGGGTGAACATCATATACTCATAATCACCCTAGGACTGTTTGTGGACGGTGGCAACGGTTCCGTTGTTCTGGCTGCGGCCGTCATTCCCTGGACAGCGCCCATGAAGGAGGACTATGCAGTGGATGAGTTCTTCAAAGCTAACACTGCAATCCCGATCTCATGCTTTCCTCTCGATGACGCTCAACTCAAGCTTTGGAAACACATGCTGCCCGGCATGGCGGAACGCTGTCGCGAATGGTCGCATGGTCCGGACTGTGAGTACACCAGGCCTGGAGCCACCGTCCCGGTCAGCCTCGAACTTGGGGCTCCATGCCTTTGCCACTGTGGACAAGGGAAGCTCGGCTCATATACAGACGGTGTCAGGATGCCGGCGAAATAGGACCTCGTGGCCAAATATGCGACACTTATAGCCATCAGCCCCACGTTAGCCAGTCCTCTGGTCGAGCAGATACCACCCGTCGACATTCAGATCCCAAGTGTCTGCAATTTCTGTTCGCACGAAGAAGATTCTGAACATCCCTTGTCTTTCTGCGTGGCTTGCATGTCCGTGAAGTACTGTTCCCCTCGATGTGCCCAGGATGATTGGGATTACCACTCGGTTAAGTGCTTCACCTTCGACCCTTCTAGAAGTTCAAGACAGGCGAGCAGAGCCGTGACGGGGGGAGACAACACCACGGGGGACGAGGCGATTGTTGAGACGGTTGAGGAGGTGGAGGTCGAGATGGTTGAGGATGTGGAAGATGGGGAGGAGGATGAGGAATTGCGGGACAGGGGGGACGCTGGGTTTCTCAAGTACGTGGAGGGTTCGGACCTCGACGTGTGGAACAAGTTCAATGAACAGTACGCAAACAGCAACACCGCCGGTGTCATTGTTTAGGTGGCCCCGCCTTCTCCTTCTGACACGGCGGGCGAGGCGCTGGAGGTGATTGAGGGTGTGGAAGTTGAGACGGCTGAGGAGGTGGAGGTTGAGATGGTTGAGGATGTGGAAGTTGATACGGCTGAGGAGGTGGAGTTTGGGACGGATGAGGACGTGAGAGCTGGGGACGAGAATATGGCGGCACGAGACGAGAACACTGCCGGTATTACTATCCGGCTGGCACCTCCCCCCCCATGAAGACGCTGCCGGTACAGGTTAGAGCAAGGAGCACTGTATATGGTGGACATGCATGACAGGACTTCCATCCAGCGATAGGGCTTATGAGAAGTCAGATAGAACTTTCGAAGTATAGCGTTTGATCATTTAGCAAAGCGAAATTGATACAAGTTTTTAGTCAGTTTGAGAACTCTCCTAGGGAATATTGCTTGTGTACGGTATCCGGGCCACGCGTCTTCTTTGTTCTTCATCTCGAGCCCACATCTCAAACCTCTAGTAACTGAACCCCTGAAAGCATGGCTGTCCCTCGTCAAGAATCATATGATCATCATGCCGTAAAGACCTAGACCTACAACTAGCTCACAGCCATTACACATTCGTGTGTGTCTCGTCTGAATGTTCAGATCTGAGCAGATGGAAAGTGCTATGTCCCGGCTGAAGGGTGCGAGTCTATCGTGCGAGGAGTTTGGCAGTGGGGTAGTAGATGACTTCACGGCAAGCGTAAGGGAAAGAAGGGCCATGAGATTTAAAAAGGGGGGGGTTTCGATCAACCCGAAGTAAATTCTAGAATAAGTAAAGGAGAGGACAGCGTACAAGGGCTCCCATGGGGGTATCCGCTACGATTCCAAGTTGTCGCCGCAAGAAAAAAGACTTCTTCGACGACTAGAAAAACATGCGCTTTCCCCCTGGAGAAGCCCTTTTATACAAAACGCCAGGTTGAGGTGGTCTTGTTACCGCGCAAGCGGGGGATCCATCCAACAATGATATAAAGATTTCTGTCAAGCTTTCCCCTCAAATGAAACGCCAAGTATGCCCATGAGATAAGAAGGTTTGATCTTAAGTACAGCCGCGAGAGAGATAGAGAGAGTCGTGTGTCGTCGTCACGGAGGGGCTTAAGCTCATGCGTTTGTGACCTGTAACGTGTCAGTTATTCTGGGCTGCCTGTGACAGTGACCTCCTACAAAGATGGGGACTTACTCTGAGGATCTTTCTGGAATAGTCTTGGTTGTCGGCTATGCTGCCGTTGCTGTACCTTCTCTGGGACATGCTGGGATCGACTCGTGAATCGGAGATGCTACTGGGGCTTGTACCACCAAAGAAGTTGCTGATGACGGCGTCGTGACGAGTCTTCTCGTCAAGCTCCTGGGCTCGCTTTCTACGCATGTAGAAGAACAAGCCACCAGCTATAGCAGCCACAGCGAGCACGCCAACAACTACTCCCACAGCAATACCAACAGTATTGCTCTTACCACCTGACTTCTTCGGTTCCGCCGTGGGAGTGGCAGTCGCTGATGCCACAGTGTCCTTGTCGGAAACTGTCATCCAAGGTTAGCGAAGGGACCATTGATGGCCGGTTCCCGTTCCTGTCTTACCATAAATAGTGGATGCGGGAGCAATTGTGCTTGTTGACATGGTCGAGCTGGAGCTACTGGTGGTCTGCGGCAAACTGCTGTCCGGTTCTGACTCGACAGCCAGGGAGATGCCTGTGTTGTAGACGGTGTAGTAGTAGGTATTGGTGGTGCTGTTGAATCCGCCACCTGTTCACCGAGGTTAGAATGAGGACAAACATGAGGCCATCATCGAGGCCGTCAACTCACAGGCTTGTAAGTTGTAACCAGTACAACCAATGTTGCAGTTGGAATCATCCACCCGAGCAGCCCGCGGAGGCATTTTGTCGCCACAGAAGCATTGATTTCCAGCCAGTGTGGCGGCGACAGGTTTCTTATATTTCGTGTAACACGTCGTCTTGGCGCATTTGTCCTTCGAGTTGAAATCCAGGGCACCAATCTTGTTCATGTCGCCGATGTAGTAGTAGCATCCTTGAACAACAGGCACATCGAGTGTAGGATTAGCAGACGCCTCCTCCACAGCGGTGGCTCCTGTCGTGGTTGCTGCTGATGGTGATGTCGTGGTGCCCTGGGCGGCAAATACTGGCATGGATGCCAGCAGGGCCGTGGCTAATATCGAAATGGACTTCATGATGTTGATTGATTTGTCGTTTTATGTCGTTGTTGTTGTCGAGGTATTTCGATTGAGTTCCCTTATTCTGTGAATTCGCCGACGAGTTCCCCTTCGAATTGTGTCGAGACCAGAAACGAGAGCCTGTTCTGTGTCTGGCGGCGATCTATGGCGTATGACCCCGTCCTTCTTTGTCGTCAATAGGTCTCTGAACGTTTGTTGTAGCTGGCGTCGAATAAAGAACGCAAGTCGGCAAGCCCTGTCAAAGGGTGGTGATGACTACTGTAGGTCGATGCTTATTCCCCCTTCCTAGGTCTCTGTCAGGGTGACAGATTCACGAGTGAAGGCACATCGAACTCAATCGATGTTCTTCCTTGGCGTCCTGTCTATCAGTCCTGTCGGCAAGGGCGAGGTGAAATCGAATGACGAGTTTAATTGCAGAAACACCAAGCAAGCAGCGAAAGGGAGAGACAAGAAACACACACTGAAATGGAATGGACAATAGAGATGCTCAAACGGTGTTAGAGCGGGAAACGAGTGACTATGCAGTGGAAACAGCGGGAAGGGAGTGAATTTGTTTTTGTTCAAAAGGAAACGCCGGAGGGAGATTGAGGAGATCGGGGCCCCGTAAGACCTCTGCAAGCCTCTGATGACTGCGGATTTTCCCAGTTGCAGGGGGAGGGACTTGGACGGAAGTGAAATGAAGAGCAGCCCCAGACACGTCCAGGCACAAGAGATTTGCCGGTAAAGGTACCCTTGCACAAAGCCCCTGTTGACGTGCAGGTCTCACCACACACGCGCCCCTGGTTTGCTGTTTCCCTTTTGTGCCTGGATTGATTGGGACCCATCAAAAGCTCAGATCAACTGCCATTTGTGGATAGTGCATTGGAGGCAGGTACGCGGCCAAGAACCTGCCAATGAAACAGCCCCATCCGCTGTGGGTAACCGGGTAGGGACTCTTTCATTGGCTGAAACCCATCCAGGCACAGAGCTCTCAAAACCGAGATTGGCATTTCAATCCTTGTGTTGCATCGTGCGTGGAACGCGGAATGGGATAGCAGCTGTTACTGGCAACGTATGTTTAACATACAGGAGCTATCAAAGCAAAACTCACCCAGCAGATCCGGGTGGCAAAACGCAAGAAAACAGGCGTGCAGTCGTGCACAGGCCACCAGTGTCCCGGCCTCGTCAATCGATGGGGTTTGAAACATAGCACAACAACTTTGCTCCGCTCAGCTTCTCCCTTCTCGATCCAACATTGCGCAGCCACCCCAAAATATTTACTTACTCTTTTACTCGTTGCCCCTTGACAAACTCTGGAATGTTGACCGTTGAATTCAAGATACTCTCTCTAAAAGTCTGGGAACTCCCTCCTGCCGGTGGTCATCGGTCTTCGGTGCCACATGGGAGCAGCCCATGACAACGGTGTGGCGTTAGGTCTGACCGGAGGCACGCAGAACGAGGCGTCACCATTTGTAGTAGCTGCCCAACCATGTACTGAAACTGTTTGTTTTAACGCAAGGTACATATGCTGGCAGTAGGACAAGTTCTGACCTTGCGGGGTGGCTCGTCTTCTTTACGCACATAAATGTTGTCAGCTGCACTGAAAACCTCTACTACAACCTAGTTGTTGCCGACAGGAGAAAGCTCGTCAACTGTGCTGTTTCTGGGGCAGATTCCCGCTCACACGTGATGACCGAACCAATCTCCGTGCACAGCCTCCACGAAGCGTACAGCCGAAATACTTCCCCAGTTTTCGTGATTCGGACCATTAATTAGCGATTGAAGATAACAAACACGAAAAAGACGGATGATTCCAGAGGAGAAGCAGCTATATTTAACATCAATAATCTCGAAGCTTTTCTTGGTGTTGCATGACCAAGTCCCGCTGGTGCCGAGGGCGACAAGCCAAATCGGGCGGGTATCCAGACGCCCCTGATGCTATTTCCCGGGGGCCGGGGAGGCATGTTTTTTTCGCTCCCGGCGCCGCACGAGTTATACACCAGCTGCCATCCGGGAGGCCTCCGCCTTGCAAAGATAATAAGGCCAAGGATTTACAGTATCGTACGGGCAATAACGGACAATAACGGGCGCTGCGTAGGCTTGTGAACTGTTGTTGTCGGTGTACCGGTAGTCTGGTGCGTCATTAAAGGATGACAGGAATGTAGTACTTGACAAAAATCATGTGCTCCTGGGTTCCAGATTTCGTACGGCAGACACACGACTAATAAGTCCGACTTACAACTCCAGGTGTTACATAAGCTTGTGTTTCGTCACATACGAACCTACACGTACACACATATACACACAGGTAGATTTCGTAAGTACTGGTATACCGGTGTCGGTGCCTATGTCAGCTTCCAGAACGTGCTTGTAACGCCAGGAAAAGGTTGCAGTTCGAACTGGGACAAAAAAAGACAAAAGTTGGACAAGCCGCGATTTGAACGCGGGACCCTCTGCAATTACCCTGTGAAGGTGCAAAGCAGAAATCATAACCCCTAGACTACTTGCCCGTGCATGTAGAATATCCAGCATTATTCTACAAGATGATGCAATGAATGAGTGATTCTAAGAACCGGTGATAGCCGTAGCAGTTCGGCACACGTCATGCGGAGTCGCTCGATCACGATCTTTCCGTCTCTTGCTGTGACCCTTCAAACTTCACCTAGCAAGCTGAAACAAACAGCTACAATGTCTACACGAACTGCTCTGTCTGTAGGTCGACCCGCGACACTTCTACGGCTTGTTGTCGGTAGGCCGTCGCTGCGCTTCTCCTGTCATGGTCGTCCGGTGGCCCTATACTCTACCGAGGCAGCAAACCCTGGGCCAGTGATCCGTGTGACAAACATACCCGCACCGAACAATGGCCACATCAGGATCCTCGAGTTGAATCGCCCGTCTGCGCGTAATGCTATTTCCCGGGCTTTGCTGTACTCCTTGCGCGAGGAGGTCGACGCTGTCCACGCACAGTATGATGCAGCAACCGGCAACGAGATTCCGCAGCCGTGGTTCAAGGAGAGGTTTGGAGGAGTCCCGGGAGAGGATCAGATAGGGCCTACGAGGGCCCTGATTGTGGCCTCGGCGGTAGACACATCGTTCTGCGCCGGGGCCGATCTCAAGGAGCGGAAGGGCTTCACGCCAGAAGAGTACGTCTACTGTTGGCCGTAACTGTCCAGTTTACGCGTGTCGGATACTAACGTCAGGTTTTCTGTTATGTAGGACCAGTGCATTCCTGACCGCTCTCCGCCAAACGCTGACCAACCTGTCGAAATTACCTATCCCCACCATATCTGCCATCAGCTCCGTTGCCCTCGGCGGTGGTCTCGAGCTGGCACTTGCGACGCACTTCCGCGTGCTATCCTCCCAAGCAATCATAGGGCTGCCAGAGACACGGCTTGGGATATTGCCCGGCGCTGGCGGTACCTACCGCTTGACGAACCTGATTGGTGCTTCACGGGCACGCGATCTCATTCTGACCGGCCGCCGTGTATCGGCTCCAGAGGCATACTTCCTGGGCATTGCGGATAGACTTGTCGAGGTGGCGCCCGAGTCAGAGGAGGAGGCCAAGGAGTGGAATGGCCTGAAGGAGGAGGAACATAACAAAGTCATTCTTGCTCGCGCCCGGACATCGGCACTTAGTGAGGCCGTGAGACTCGCCGGAGAGATCTGCGAGGGAGGTCCTATCGCTGTCAGAGCGGCACTGCAGGCTGTCGGACACCCGTCGCCAAGCGAGGAGGTCGAAAACAAGATGTATGAGAGGGTTGTGGCCACGGAAGACCGCAACGAGGCATTGAAGGCTTTTGCTGAGAAGAGGAAGCCTGTCTTCAGGGGACGGTAAGCGTTCGGCTGCCAAACTGGATAGCTCCGTCACTACAGCCGTTGCAGCAGTCTAGCTGGTGATCTCAAGCCAACACCTCGCCTTGTGTCGCACGGTACCAGTACTGGTGTAAGAGTCAGTACCTGTAAAGATTCAGCCGTCTGTGGAACATCTCAGGAGCTCAGCTTTGCAATCCATAAAGCTGGTTCAAGCTTAGGCATAGCTTACTTGAGCTTGTCCATGAAGCTCTCCATGTCGTCTATGCCAAGCTAGACAAACCGATGATGTCCCAAAAGAGAGATTTAACGAGATCACCAAACAGTGGGGTAAGATATCTGTCAAGTTGGCGTCACAGGGTTGAGGTGCTTCACTGCTGCCGTCACATGCGGAGCCATGCCCACCAATGGGTGGTGCTTTCTGGAAATGTGCAGTGAGAACACCATATGACATCATCGGCGTTGCTCTATCATGATCTCTTAAAAGGCACGAATATCCTCGAACCACACCTTAACGCAGTTCCTTATACAGTCAATCAATACCAATTCACATCTCCTGTCAATAAACTTCAATTGCATTACCAGTTGAGATCCTCCACACTTACGAACTTTCCACAGCTTTCCCAGAAACGACCACTTTCACAAACAACCACAATGTCTGCCTTTACACAGAACGCCATCCGCCGGGTCGCAACCGTTCAGGTTCCCCGTGCATTTGCTGCTTCCGCACCTCGCGCTGCTTTCACTACCTCCGTACAGCTCCAGAAGACGGTAGCAGACACAGTCAAGGAGACCTTGAAGCCCGTTACAGAGCCAGCTAAGGACGCTCTGAAGACGGTTGACCGCGTCGTCAGCGACAAGCTTGTCGATGGCATTGATATAGCTGGTAAGCATCACCTAACCCCCCTAGTTCCCTTTGTTTCTTCTTCTTAGCTAACCCGAGTTTCAGCCAAGGTTGGAGAGAAGGCCAAGGTCACTACCGAGGGCACCGCCGCCCAATTGACTGGCGAAGCCAAGGGCAAGGCCAACGAGGTCGCCGGCAAGGCTGAGGGTGGAGCTAGCAAGCTCGCCTCGGAACTCAAGTCCAAGGCCGACGAGGTCTCCGGAGAGGCCTCTGGCACCACCAGCCAATATGCCGGCCAGGCCAAGGGAAAGGCAAGTGAGCTTGCTGGCGAGGCCAAGGGCAAGGCTAGCGAGCTCAGTGGAAAGGCAAAGGGTGCTGCTGAGCAGGCTCAGCGTAAGCTCTAAGCTTTGAAAAAGAACACAAGAGCCTCGTACGGAACAAGAGCCTTGTACGAGTGGTTTAGCGAAGCGGTGATGCTGCGCGGTATGATTGGGAGCAAGTCTTGAGCCTGGATGGACTTCATCTCCAGAACTGTACTACCTGATTTCTTGTATGGCGTTGCAGGCCGGGGTTTTGCTCATGACTTTGTCATTCCATTTAGGAAATGCCATGATAATGATGGAATGGACACTTGGTTGTTGTATGTTGTCCTTCTCGTCTCTGTGCTGAGGGTCGGGTGTCAGCGATGAGTCTCGTTGATCTCCTGTCAGTAAGAATGTGTGCCTCGATTCCCATCAACGGTCCGCTTCCCCAATATAATTCTCTGTCTCTGTCAGGGTCATGTTTCCATTCCTCAGGGCAGGGTCAAAAAGCGCCCGATGTAAGACTTGGCTCCGTCTATCGAATAGCGACCTGAGGAAGGACATATATATATATGATGGTTCCCCAAGCTGGCCTGCAGCTCAACTCGGCGATCCTGCCTCTGCCAGACACTGCCCAAGCTGGAATAGGGGATATACCAAGGGCAGTAGATCACCTACCGATATGGTTCTACCTCATCCAGCCATCCGCACATTTGTGACATACTAGCAACCCCTTGGTGTTACGTGTTTCCAGCTGAGAGGAGGTCTGAACTCATTACTGTCAACGGCGAGATTGGGACATATAACCCATAGTAGGCCTGGCCGGGCCAGAGACTGATGACGAGAACTGCCCTTCTCCGACAGAAACTGTCAACGGCCATACAACATTTCCAACGGAGGGCAGATACCATTTTAAGATTATTGTTCGAAATAGGTTCTCTGGAACCGAAGGACTGGCTCCACAGCAGTGCCGGTGTTCGACTGATAACTGAGCATGAAAGAAGCCTACACGGTGTCTTGTGTAGCGCTCTTGACTACATGTGCTGACGAGCGAAGTCTGTGCTAGACGTGGGATCACACACCGCTCAGATCAAGGACGGACAAAGTATTCGCTTGGTCTGATCTGCTGCTGTTGTTACCTGGCTCGCCTCAAGTTTGAGGGGAAGGAAATGCATACCTATACTTCAAGTTTTTGAGTAAAGGCGAACAAGATGGTTCGGAAGAAACCCGCCAAGAGTGACTCTGTTGTTGGCACCATGGGTGCTGTTGGTCAACTTTCGACAGTTGGACTCCTTCATACCAGGGCCAGAGTGACTGGGTCGCCAGTAGGGACAAGCGTCACCACCAGCGAACCAAACCGGCGAACCCTAGACAAACGGAAGCAAAGTGCTCAGCCAAAATTTCGGATCAGAAGAAGATGGGTTCCATTGCCTCCCCAACCAGCTAAACGTCTACTCGTTTCTAGTGGCAGCTTGGGACATAGGGTTCATCTTACCAGTGAGATGCTGCCTGCAGCAGCGGCAGCCATGTGAACGATATCAGAGACAAGAGATCTTAGCTCGGGAAGGGCTTCTTCAGTTGTTCGGAACTCACCTTTGCATGAGGTTTCTCAGCCAGGTCCGTGACCGGGGATATCCAATTCTGTGACTGCGTCTGGCTAGGGCTGTGTGTCAGTCTGGATCATTCTTGTGTAAGTTGGACGAGCTGATATCATTCAGCCACAAGAAGAGCGGGCGTGAAGTTAATTCAGCTCCAGCCATTGAAGTAAATACTGACAAGCAACACTGCGGTCTGCAAAACACTTCGTGCAAGTGGGACGATTGAGCAGGCTAGGAGATCACTTTCTCGTGGGAACAACCGGTGCCGGTAGATGATCCCACATAAGCAGAATGTCTTTATAATAGCTTGTTTCTGCAATTGATGCAGTTCACAAATCTCCGCTGGGCAGCCGCCGAGACTTGTGAGAACGAGGTTGATATACCACTAGCATAGAAATTATAGGGTATGTGTGAGGAATACGTTAACCATCGCTTCATTGTCGTGTAACCAAGCCACCTCATGATGCAGTACCAGCTGGTGCCTACGGATAGAGCTTCTTTCTTTGCCAAAGTATAATCTGCCTGCTTCGTGTCCATGTTGTGGCATCAGTCTAATATCCATCGTGTTGTGTTCTCTCCGTGTTGTGAGCGGAGGAGCTAGTGTGAGGTGTCGTTTACGTAGCCAATCACACGCAAGCTGCCAATTAAGGTTGTGATACCCGGCAAACTCGGCATCCGCCATCCCGGTTTCGTCGTCCAAACGCGATGCCATGTCAACAACCGTGCTTCTTCACCGAGACCGCACAAGTCAATAGCAGCCTACGTACATGGAGTTTGTGTGTAACATATTCGAGATTGTTACATCCAAGGCATCACGGAGACTGGTATTCTCAGTATCCGCCTTTTCCGACTTGAGTGTTAAGGTTAGGTACATTTTGTTTTAGCCTGGTCCCATGGGTCTTATCCTCCGATGTGTTGATGGGGTCCAACTTCCTTTTGTGGTCCTGCACTTTCCAAGGAAAGGATGACTGGTCATTTCACCTTCACAACAACAACAACCCCGCATTTCCCCTGTCTAAACTCCGGACTTCCCATTCGATTATCGTCCAAGAATGTATATCTCGATAGACTTATCTTAAACTTATCCTACGCAGTACTCTCAATGGTCCTTTTGGCATCTTCCTTCAACAGATTATGCAGATTCAGTATGTGAATATCCAACGCCATCTCGGACAATACTCGCATGTGCTAGCGTGAGAACGCGTGGCCTGTAACATGGGCTAGTCCAGAACGTTACAAGCTGGCGTTGCCAAGACTGTGCCCCATGAAGATCGATCCCTGCCAGATTGCCCGTTTATCAAGGCTTGCATCCAATCGACGTTCGCCCGCCTCTTGGCCGCCCCCAATGCTTGGGAAAACCATCCTTCTTGGCATCAAAGCACCTCTTGGGACAGTGAGAGAAAAACAGTCCTGGAGAGATGAGGAAAGGAGAGACCCTGGGATACCGCCTCTCTTACTTGCCATTTCAACAGGCTAGCCCTGTCGCTCTTGGCGTATATTCTTGGGGAGTCTTCTGATACATAATTTTCTCCAGGCCCCCGCGGCTGGCCCTTATTCTCTTGCTTATTGACTCGGAAGGGATCACTAAATTCCTCTCCACGTCTTATCAAAATCCGGGGATCCTTTCCTCACTCCTGGTGACTTTGCTGTCACAACGACTGTCGTTAACGGGTTTCTCTTGTCTACAATTGCTTGCTTTTGTGTTTGATCGTACCTCTTATAATAGGTACAGCCGCTCCTTCCTACGACTGTTGGTTTGCTGTCTGTGAACCTTGGACAGCGCTCCGATTCCGCCGTCCCACCGCCATCCGACTCGAGCTTTGTGGTCCCTGACGCCATCATCTTGAAACCCACATAGCTGCAAGCCTGTTCTCGTGACAGTACCATTGGAGAAAACGGCTGGCAGCACAGCATTTGGGGGTTCTCCGACGTACTTGGTGTGACATCTCACCGGTTCGTTACGTGAACAAGCTTGTCCTGCCCATAGCCCATAGCCGTGTGCGACAGAACGCCTTTGCTTCCCCACGTTGGTGTTGGAGATTACGCCAAGGTGCGGCAAGACAGATAGCTGCTAGTCAGCTTGATTTTTGCAGTGAAATTCTGTTGTATTTGCCTCCAAGCTCGTCTGTATAATCCATCTTTGGTAGAGCAAGTCTCTAGCTCAACATGGCAATCGGAAAGGAGGGCAATGTCAAGTGGGTGGATGTAAGTCTTCCTTCCAGATTACCCAACACACTATAATTTGAAAGTGGTGTCACCTTTCCAAGTCTGGATCAGCCACCATTCCAGTTGAACCAACGAACCGGGCTGACGATGTCTTGCTTTCCCAGGGCCTCCGTGGCATGGCCTCGACCCTCGTCGTCCTGACACATATTGCCCGTGCTTTCGATGGCGACTTGTTTATACCCACCAGCCAAGAAAATGCGGCTCCGCGGCTGCTGCAGCTGCCCTTCCTCCGAATCCTCGTTCAGGGCCGCATCGGCGTCACCATCTTCGCCATGGTCACGGGCTACGTCTGCGCCCTGAAGCCAATCCGATTATGCAAGCAAGGAAACCAGGAGGCTGCCTTCGCGTCCATTGGAAAGTCGGCTCTTCGAAGAGTGCCTCGCTTGGTTCTCCCTGCCGCGATTGCCACGACCATCATCTGGTTCTTGACGCAGTTTGGCGTGTTCCTTGTTGCGAAGAGATGCGATAGCTGGTGGGCTGGAGCGACGAGTCCTGATGCGACACCATATCTGGGAAGGGCGATCATGAGCCTGGTGAACAATATTGTGTCTACATGGACGCGCGGGAAGAACGACTATGATGGGAATCAATGGACACTGTTACCCCTGTTGAAGGGGAGTATCTGGGTCTATGTCTTTATGGTTGGCACTGGGCACGTCCAACAGAAGTATCGCATGCTGGCGAGTTTCGGCATGTGGCTTTACTTCTTCATCGGCTCGGACTGTAAGTTGTCTTCCAAAATCCTTGCGGTGGAACCAAACTAACCACTCGTCTACTAGCCGCCTTCGGCATGCAGTTCTTCTGGGGTGTTCTGCTTGCTGACTTACAAAACCACGATGCCGCCAACGCGTTCCTGAACGAACGTCGCCGACTCTGCCGCATCCTATCCTTCGTCCTCCTCTTCTTCGGTCTAGCCATCGCATCCTATCCCGAGGACAGGGCTGAGTGGATGGCATGGTCCAGACTCGAACATGCGTTCTTGGTGCCCATCCTCCCCGAAGACCCCGATTTTCCTCGGTTCGCCTCAGGTATCGGTCTGGAGCTCATCGCCCTCGGCCTACACTTTAGCCCCTGGCTCCGTGATCTGCTATCGAATCGCTATTTCCTCTGGCTGGGAAAGCAGTCATTCGCTGTCTACCTCCTCCACGGACCGCTCCTGAGATGGATTCTGGTCTGGGTTCTCTATGGTGTCAGTCTACCCGCAGACGTCAAGAACGACAAGGACGAGTGGGTTCCAGGTCCAGCTTTGCCCTTCCCCGGCCGGGCACGATATGTGATCTCTTTGATGGTGTGGATACCGCTCAACTATGGTATTGCGGTGCTCTGGACGACCTATGTTGACCCATGGTGCGCACGCATGACGGAGCGTTTGGTCAACCATGTGGTGTTAAAGAAGAACGAAAAGGGGCAGCAAATGCTACCCAATTAGAGGCTGGGTTTACTTTTCCTTCTATCATGTCATGGTTGCTTATCATCACGTTCTGGGCATTTCTGGGCGTTCTCTGACTACTTTTTTCATGCCACGGCTCAAATGCATCGAATACCCCCCATGTATATATCAGCATCTGAGACTCTTATTGAGGTCATGTACTTGGAAATTAGAAGGTGTTGTCATGTACATTGATCAATGTACATCGGTTCCTGAAGAATTGTTACGTATGAATATCCGAGCTACGCAAGGTGGCATGTTTTGTTACGAATACAGCATCATACAACGGGATCAAGTTACGGCACATACAGAAGCATACCTTGGACTCGAAAATCAGAGTTTCAACCTGGAGAACGGAAAGGAGAAGGGAGAGGATAGAGTAACCAAGTGATTGTACCGAAACACACCACCCCCTACCGCGGTAGAAAAAGGCCGCCAGCAGGAGAGCAAATGGTCAAATTCGTTGTCAGATCTCTCTAGGATCAGGTGGAATCGGTTCACGGCATCCCCCGGTTTGGGAGTCCGGTCTCTGCTCCCTCCCCTCCTCAGAAAAACCAACACACTCAAAGGCCCCAGGAGCCCGGTGCAGTTTTTGCTGAGGGGTTTTGTCGTGAGAGAGTCAAAGAGAACCGGCCGTGGGACGCTTTCTTGCTGTACCGCTCGGAATACAGAGTCTAGCAAGGATGAATCTCGCCTTGTGCTCCACCCGGCCGTGCGGAAGGTTTGTGGTTGGGGGTTGGGAAGTGATAGGAGAGGAGGGGGCAGTGTGGGAGGTGAAGGAGAGGCGGCATGGAAAGATGTGGATGTGAGTTCGTAAGATGCACGGAATTCATGGGGGCTTGATTTGAGGGACTCGAAAAACATTGCATGCTTTTTTAGTCGCTATTCAACCCTGTATCGTAACTTCGTCGCTCGGTAGCCATGGCAGTAAACCTACTCATAAGTGGCTCTCCTACCTTCCCAGCCGAGAGTTCTTGTTCGACGTGCAAGTTGTGGAGGGCCATCCCTCATCCCATCCCAGACAGAGCGTCTTCAGCACTGAAGAATTATATCGCATTAAAAAAGGGTTAATACAGGCCATTGCTCCTTTCAAACGGCAACTCCCCCAGATGGGGAGGCGGGGAGCCCGGGGGCGAGGGCGCGTTCGAACGTAAAAGAGGCGAGAGTTTCAGAGATTCTCGCGAACTGGAGCTCAGGTCGCTCAGGGCGTGGTAGGTGCTGGAGGGCGGGGGCGCCCACGGACGTGAATTAGACCTGGGGCTCACAGGCCCGATCCATGCGTCTATTGGCACCTTTGTACTGGCTTGGACATCTTCATCCACATGAAGTCGGAACCCCCACCTCCTCCCGTGTGCCAGCTCTCTGTACAATCGCTCGGATTCTCTTCGCTTGAGGGAAGACTCAGAAAGAGCATAAGACCTCGGATCATTGTCCTGAAACGACGGGCCATTCTGAGGTTCTCCAGAGGTTGGGGCTAGCGGCTTCTTCTAGTCCGACAGGCCTTTTGAGGCGACGTAACGATTCTGTGAGGAACCCGGGATACGCTATGCCGACAAGTCCTCAAAGAAGACGTTCCTCTGGCCCGCCACCCGCTCAACCTCCATTTCTTCGAGTTCTCGATCAATCTCCATTATGTCTAGCATTTCTCCCTCGACGTCTCGTTCGTTGACTTCAGCCTCGTCAATCATCGCATCCGCTGCGCTATAGAGAGATTGGGTGAATGCTAGGCCGACGTCTGGGCGTCGCTGAGTAGTAGGTGCTGCATCGCCACGTGCGAAAAGGTTGGGTCCAGCTTGCATCAAAGGCTCAGGCTCGAACAATCGCTTGACCGAAGGTCGTAATCCACTTCTGGACTTAGCTAGACTTGCGCCCCGTTGAGAGGTCAGGTTGAAGGCAAGACTGGTGGGCTTCTCTCGGGGAGGGTAAGCGATGATGGCGTTTGTTGAGCGGTCGGTCGGCTGCTTCCTCTTGGTACCAGCTAGACGCATTGAGAGCGGAGTGCCGTCCTCGCTTTCTCGTACCATCACCAAGCGACTGTCGCCTCGTATCAACACATCAATAGGGAGCTGCTCCTTCGGGGAGGAGCCGTCAGTGTCTGATGATACGCCGTCAGATAGAATGGGCGACTCGCGGTGCTTCTGAGCTGGCCGTGAAACGGCACCAACGCCAGTACAGAGCTCGCCGAGGAGTCCGGCACCTAAATCCGCCAACCGGATCATCCTCGCCGGTTGCGGGCCGCTGAAGAGGTTCACCCCACCTCCCACTCCGCGACGCATTTGGGCCTCCCAGAATTTGGACACAGATGGTATCACTGCGACTACCGGATCGGCACTTCCCAACCACAAAACAGCAGTCTCGTCGTTATGCCCTGTGGCAGATGCTGACCTCAATGGCGCTGCCTTCACTACTTCAATGCCACCTTTGACAGTTGCCAGTTTCTCCGCACCGCCAGTCAACGAGGTGGCCATGGCATCGCGCCTCGTATGTGGCGTCATGGGCATGAACTCGCGGGCAGAACCCGGGCCCGAGGCCGACTTCTGAGTGGATGGGTTTCGCAGTGGGCTGGTGCCCTCCAAATAGCCCGTTACACTGAAGTTTGTCAGAGCCGCACCTCGCAAGGCCTGGGCTTGCTTGCTGAACAAGCCGTTTCCATTACCAGCACCAGCGGTTGACGGCCCTGTGCCTTCAACATCCCATATACCCCACTGTCCATCACCGAGCAGCGCCAAAACTGCACGGCCATGGGCAATCCACTCCGCCGCAACGACGGGCTTGCGAAACGTCGACATGGACGGTCCACGGGAGAATGGAGGATAGAGAGATAGGAGCCAAGACCCTTGGGTCGGGTATGTGTCTTCGGAAGGGTCTTCTTCGATCGAGCGTTGGGCATAATCATAGATGCGGACAGCGTGTGGTGATGCTACCGTGAGAAGCTGCGTGGTGTGAGCAGGGTTGAAGGTGATGGCCGTAAGAGGTGTCGGCAAGTAATTGGTTTGGAAGGGCCTAAGGTGGACGTTCGTGCGTGAGCTGACATCCAGGTTGACGTCCCAAAGCCGCAAGATTCCACTAGCCTCACGATTGTGGGAGGCAACGATAACGCGGGTCTCTTCTTGTTTGCTGGACGCGAGCGATAGAGCGATGCCATCACTGCGCCTAGTCTGGCCTGTCAAGACGCTCATTGTCTCTCCCCATGTTCCATTTCCTGCATTACCGGCCAAAAGATCCTCCTTGAGCTTCGGTCTGGATTTGGCTTGATGCGATGGTGGCGTTAGAGGTAAAGTTATGAGATAGACCTGGGCGGTTGCACATGACACGGCAAACACCATACGATCTTCTAGGATTGCTGGTCCACCGGATGTTGCAACCTCTGGGGTAATTGGTGGCATGGGCAGCACAGCGACACGGAGTGCTGCTGTTCCCAACGACAAATCCAGAGTCTGGATGATTTCTGGTAACGCTGTCTCTTCTTCCTGCCTTATATCCTCGAATTCGGGTGTATCCTTGTAAGCCTTGGTTGGGTGTTGCAGTCCTTCAACGTTGTCCAAATCTATGGGTTCGTCTGGGGCAGTCCCATTCTGCTTGACATGGCTCGCTGGTTGCTTCGACGACTTCAGACGCTTACCGCCGCGCCACAAAAGAGTGATACCACTTTCATGAGCATAGATAAGCACTGTAGCTCCCTGAGGTGTCTGGACTGGATATGTCTTTACGTCGTGAAGGCGATGACCCAGGTTGTACCTGACACAGTGTCGTTAGCTACCCAGCGGAATCAAAGCCATGCCTGGACGCTCCAATTGGTGGTCTTACGTATATTGCGTGTTTTGAGCCGTTCGGCGGATTCGCGGAGACGGCAAGGCCGCCATCCTGCTGTCTGTGATGCTGTTGAGTCGACCGATGTTAATTGATGCAAAGGACTGGTATGGCTAAGCGGTCCTTGAAGAATGTAAAACAGTAAACTCGTTTTGGCGACCACGCCTCCAAGATTGTTCGGCCTTGGGTGAAGATGTGATGTTGTTTCTCAGGAAGTATGGAATCAACTGCCAGTATCGATAGTACAACTTCAAGCAAACGCGTTGCTATTCTTTTGCTGGAATTGACCAGCAATGGGAGCTTGGGCCACAACACGGAAGCACAGGGCACCCTTCTTGGGGCCCACTTCCCAAATAACCTACTGCTTGGCATCCACGTGACCTATACTTTGTTCATAACCACCATGGATGGTTGATCATCACAACGGAGGCACAGCATAACACGGACAAGCTTGTGCGCGACTCTTCAGAAGGACCACAGTACGGAAGTTTGCAACTTGATTCCCACTTCTCTGAACGGATATTAGGTACCGTGATCCTATATCGTGTTAACTGTCACCGACGACGCGGGCTATTATCCTACACCATTGACCCACACACCACAAACTTACCATTTCCTCCCATCTGTTGACGACCTATCATTGCTGGGGTCTCAGATAAGCAATGTAACAGCCCCATTTCCTCACTCAACACGATATTAGACGGTTCCAACTATCCCTAAGTCACAATAGGCTTTTGGCTTCGTCTCTCCATATTTACTGGTCATGACAGGTGAATTCAAGCCAACCGAGGAACCTCTGTAACAAGAGCCTCGGCAGCCGATGCCGCAGCTTTGTCGGCCACAGCAGGACCGTTCGTAGCTCTGGCCTGGACGACAGGCGGGAATGTGAACTTCGTGTGGATCGTTCCGAATCCGATGAGGGTCGTCGTGTGCAGACGGGCGGTGCAGGACCACCATTTACTGCAGTTGCGCTTGGCGAGTTTTGCGGCTTTCATGGCCTTCCTCTCACCGCACCTCTTAAGGACACATCTTCCGACTTTCTTCATGAGCGCGTCCTTATGATCGCAGAGACATGAATACAGAGGAGCGTTTCCACACTCAAAAGCCCGCATGCCCTCGTCGACACAGGGTCTCTGTTGTCAGAACAGGTCGTCAGTGGTCTCCTCCGCACGTACCGGCATGCCTTAGACAAGGAGAGGCTTGATGCAACTTACCGCACAATGGGGAACGTCCATGAAAGCAGAATAGCAGAACATGGGCCTGCCCGACTCCAGCGAAGTCAGCCCGGGGTTTGTCAAGGCCGGAAGCCCGCTAACCGTGGTATGAATGGTGGTAGTGGTTGTCATGACGGCGTCGGGAGAGGCAGGGGTGGCGGATGCCTGTCTACCCCCGAGGGCAGGGGCGTATCGGGCACGATGTTCGGCCATGGGCGGCCCATCCTGAGCTAAGGCAAGGCCATCTATGGCAATGACAGCGGCGAGCACGGCCAAAATATAGGAGAGACACTCGAGCAAGCGCATTGTGTCTCCGGATCTGAGAGGAAGAGGTGCTGTGTCAAGTGATGTTGCGATCTAGGCCCAGGTCTTGCGTGATGGTGAATCTCCCGGAAGGCGTTTTGAAGACTGGGATCTCACCAGAGATATACCCACGGCATCTCTCCCGCCATGACCGTATGTTTGATCACTTGGGCCCCTCGAGTAATGGTGATGAGGTTCTGACCATTTCCATCAAGTGCTTTCCTGCAGAGTCTTTGGTGCTTAAACAACCTTTCTTGTCGTTCGTTGGCTGACGAGAGCTGCCCGAGCCCAAGTATCCCATCCCATCTTTTTGATGTTGAAGAAGGCTAAGTGACCTCACGATTTCATCCTCAAGCCATTGCTAGGGGCCATTATCACTCTTGGCTGAAGTCAAAGGACCCGAATGACGAAAAGGCCGACGGACTTCGAAGGGTTAGAATCTGCACCGTGCACCGAGGAGCACGCCGGGAGCTGTCATGTCATGGGTCGATCTGGCGTTGGGAATCGCTCTCCTTCAGTTGGGTGTTCCACCTGTTGGTACCTGTTGATTTGCGGTCGGAAAACCCGTGAGACACCAAGGCCTCTGCATGTGGGCACTATTACATCCAAGTGACTGAAGTGGCTATTGCTGCTTGCGTGCCATCAGGCTCTTCGTTGTGGTGGACTCGGTCTCCGTCATTGTCTCGGTCAAGAATCTCCGTTTCAGCCCAATTTCTCGATAGGTCTTGGGATACCCCAATGCCGCACAACGCATGCCGTTGTATTTGTTGTTTCTGATCACGCTGCGGACTTGTGGTGGGCCTTGGTGATCAGGCTCGCAGGCCGCAGCAGTATGAGGGGGAACAAGTGGCCTGTTGTTGCAGAGTTGAGCTGGTTTCCCAAATTCTTGGGAACTCCATGTTGATGACTGGCACGAGACAGTCTCCTCTCTGGAGGTAGTCCGTGTCCCTTTCGTTGCGTGGGTTGGTGATCACGACCCACCACAGGTTTTCGCCCAGCCTTCTCCAACCTCTCTCCAAGTGTCATCTGTTCTTCGTCAGTTGCCGAGCCACCACATATGGAAGGTCCCGGCTTGCCTCCTCCCACAAGCAGATTCTGAGGTACAGCTCACCGCGCAGTGTATGTGTGACGTGACCCCACAGTCAGTCCTGAATTTCAAGCGTTTGTTAGACTATAGACTACGCTCTACGTGCCTAGGTGTTTCCCGGGATAGATATATTGACAAACCCCTTCCCCAACGCATACATGACATGCAGCACTTGCTGACATTATTCAACAAGTCACTTGCTTCCCTGGAAGCCCTGATTACACACCGCCGACGCCTGATAAAACATGGTGCATTCTGTGTGCCATCATCTGTTGTCTCTTATCGTTACGAGTGTCCATGTTTGTCTGACCGGTCGGACTCGCTGAAGTCGGTATAGTCGGTGTTGGGAGTCTCAGTGCCGGCCGTGGACAACCGGTTGATGCCCTCGATGGCGCCTTCCAGTGCGTCTGCCAGCTCGCGAACCGTGTCGACATCTCTGGGGACCAAGTGGCCCAAGCCATGATCATAGATCTCGGCTGTTTCCTGATTGCACACGTTGTACAGTGCAACGGCCGAATACATAAGTGGATCGTTGGAACCGAAGACGTGGAAGGTCGGGATGTCGATTACATTGGTATACTCGTCGGCGAGTTTGGCTTCTAGCCCGTCGGGCCCTTCAGCAATAGGCGGCGTGCCGGAGAAGAAGATGGCGAACTGGAGGGGAAAGACGAGGTTAGCTTTGAACGATGGATATCTGCCGAGTGGCATGGGCTACCTTTATCCTCCTGGGGATGTTGTGCTTGAGCCAGCGCTCATTCTGTTCGTACAGGATGGTAGCAGCCATCATGGCACCCTCGGAGTATCCCAGTATGGCATCAATCTCGGGGTCTTCCTCGATCGTCTTGTGGACGCCATCTAGGGCTTCCCGTAACATAGTCTTGAAGTCCTCGGAGATCTTTTTGTCTTTCTCTTGGAAGAGACGCAAAGTCTCTTCGGGAGTTAGACCTCTCGGCAGCTGCTTCACTCTTCGCAGAGCCTCAAAGGCGTCGCCATCCTCGGAGTTCAGGAAGCGGTAGAAGGGGCGGGCGCCAAAGTAGTGCTCCCACCCAGCGGGAGGGTCAACCTCATGTGCGCCTTGAGTGTACCTGAAGGTGGCTAGCCCTCGTTCTTTGTCCATGTGCTCGGCGAAGGGGCCAAGCTGCACCTTGAAGTTCTGCCTTGCCAAGTCAGCCCACCAGGCAGGTATATCCAAGTGGTATGTCCTTGAGGATAGATACTGACCGATGCACTTCCATAAGCTCCGGGTAAACAAAGGAACTTCATGGTTAACGAGCGTGGTTGGGCAAGATTTGATTAGATGTTGAACTCTACTCCAAGCCAGGTGTCGGGTATCTTAAGGAGTATGTGTGATAGGTGTATAGCTGCACACTGCTGGCTGGATTTGAGAAATAGATGATGGTACTTGGGATGTAACGATCGTGGGAGGATAAGACGATTCGATAGCGAGTGTTCTTCGTCCTATGCCCATCTACAGTTTGACATTCAGACCAACCGACGGCTGAGGCTGCTTATATGGGTATCTCGATGGTTTAAACGTCATTGAGTGTCTCGATCGGAGTCCAGGCCGCTTCTTGGCTACCTGTCTACTGTTCATACTTAGGGTGATGGTGGGTCAAGATCGAGCTCATCTCTTGATGGCAGATGTGCCTTGCGCCTTCTCATACCCGCGTTGTCGTGGTTGTTCTTTCGTCGCCAAGTGTTCGTATGAGCACAGAGGTATTCCACGTCAAGGCTGCTCGACAATAACACCTTCAGATCCTCGGGACGCTTACAAGGACATTCATGGCATCATAGGACGGCAGGATAGCCTTCCGCGCCTCCACCATGGCCATGGCTTGTTCCTGCTTTTACGAAAGCATCGTGAACCCACCATTTCGGGCCATGGCGACGAGGTCAAGACGAGCTAATGGCACAATGTCCAGCTAGTTACGTCCTAGACTCGGTAGCTGTGCTGTCATTGGACATTCTTCATCTCCATCTCGTCCTCAACACAGTTGGCAAGCCAACGAATACGATGCATGCTATGGCCGGCTCCCCACACCAGGCCGCAGAGGGCCCAGATCCTATGGACGTTTCATCCCAGCTTGCCGTGTCTTGGTGTGCACCACTTCCGGTGCCTTCGGAAGCTAGGCCAAGGGGCACTTTCCGATGTATTGTTGGTGGGCAAGAACCCCCTTCCTTCACCAGGGAGGCTTAACTCCTTGTCTTCGCATGAGGAACGGCTATCAGCCGAGCACCCGGCACTCACCTGGCTGCACAGATTCCCGAACTTGGCATGCGAGCTCTATCTAGACGCACTGTCAGCCACTGAAAATACTCGCCAATACGGAGGGACCCGCGACGAGGAATTGCCAAGAAGACTGTTTCCTGTTCATGATGGCGGCACGTCTTGTGACAAGCATGTTAAAAGGGCGGAATAAGATCATACACATTTAGCTTCGGAGGAAGCTATTTTTATTTTACACAAGGAAGCTGCTGACAGCATCGCAGCAGTCTTTGCAAGAAGTTCTAGCACAGGTGATAAGAGGGACCTCAGGCTCTGGGCAGCTTAGGGTACGGGTGGTTCCTTCCCCGTGTTCCTCCCACTGGGCGATAGCGACAAGATGTCGCAGTAGCCTAGGGAAGTTCCTGCCTGGACTGGCGTAAAGCAGCTCCGTGGCTCTGCAGCGCTTCGTACCTGCAGACCCCGGACTGGATACGATGGACGCTCATATATCTATTGTCGTCGCGAAGCTGGCACGGCTAGACCACATTTTTGCCTTTTTCACCCGTCTACCGCCCTTCGTTATCCCCAAATCGCCGACATCACCGGTGACCGCTACTACCCAACATTCTTTTGGCCCGACCCTTGCCCTCCTCGCTTGAACATGGCACCGGCTCCAGATGAACCGAGTAAGCCTTTGCCGGTGGCCATTGTTGGCATGGCCTGCCGTTTGCCCGGCGATGTATCTAGTCCAGGTGATCTTTGGAAGATCCTCACCAAAGGACGGAGTTGCTGGTCGAAGATACCCAAGAACAGGTTCAATGCCGAAGCCTACCATCACCCGAATCCAGAAAAGAAGGGAACCATGAACTCGGCGGGCGGCTACTTCGTGTCTCAGGATCTCGAGACATTTGATGCTGGTTTCTTCGACATGACCAAAAAGGAAGCTGAAACGCTGGGTATGCATACAACAGCCCTTATTCCATGAATCTGGGAAAGCTAGCGACTGACCATCTGCTCGCCTTGATTGTCGGAAACAGATCCCACGCAACGGCTCCTACTCGAATGCAGTTTTGAGGCCTTTGAGAATGCTGGGATACCAAAGGGACACTTAGCAGGTCAGAAGGTTGGTGTGTTTGTTGGCTTGCCGGACTCGGAACACCGGATGGGCAACCTCAGGGACCTCGAAGACGTGCCCATGTACGATCCCACAGGCGCCCAAGGCGCGTTCCTGGCCGGCCGAATTGCCTACTATTTCGACCTTCACGGGCCAGCACTTGGACTCGACACAGCGTGTTCGTCCAGTATGCAGGCCCTTCACGTTGCCGTTCAAAGTATCCGGTCGGGGGAGTCGGAAACAGCCCTCGTTGGTGCTTCTCACTTGATCACGCAGCCGGATGTCTGGGTGTCCATGGCCAAGCTGAGGCTGTTCTCTGAGTCTGGAAAGACGCACGCCTTCGACCACCGTGCCAAATCAGGATATGCCAGAGGAGAAGGCGTGGGTTGTCTAGTTCTAAAACCGCTGCATCAGGCAGTGGCAGACAACGACCACATCTGGGCCGTCATATCTGAGACAGGGATAAGCCACAATGGAAGAACTGTTGGTTGGTGACCTCTCCATTTCCGTTCCATATACTCAACATACCGTTTCTGAATGCTTCCTGAAACCGCTACCCGGTACATTCGATGAGGTGACTTGTACTAACGTGTCGTTCCGCCAACTGTAGGCATAGTTGCACCGAGTTCAGACGAGCAAGAAAGGCTGATTCGAGATGTCCTGAAGCAATCAAACATCAGCCCACATGAGATAGCCTTCTTTGAAGCCCACGGAACCGGCACCAAAGTCGGGGACCCTATTGAAGCGACTGCCATATACCAAGCAGTAAGCAAGCGATTGTCTCCTCGGGATCCTTTACATATTGGATCGATCAAGTCCAACATCGGTCACCTGGAGAACGCAAGCGGTGTGATATCCGTCATCAAAGCAGCCCTGATGCTAGACAAGAAGTTTCTCGTGCCCAATGCAGATTTCGAGGCCCCTAACCCAGCCATCCCACTGTCCAAACTGAATTTGAAGGTGAGCTTTTCTTTCTGTTACAGACCTGCCCCCCACATATGTACATCAACAGCAAGCTAACTCATCGATCATCACCCAGGTCCCCAAGACCCAACGACCATGGCCCCGTCAAAAGAAATATGTCTGTGTAAACAATTTCGGTTACAGCGGTTCCAACGGACATGCCATTCTGACATCAGCCCCGAAAAGGGATGTGCTGGAATACTTCGATCCGGAAAGGGACCACGATCGAATCATGTCCAAGCGATTGTTTGTCTTGAGCGCCAATGACGAGACAGCCATCCGTAAAAGCATGGAAAAGCTAGGTATCTTTCTCGAGCAGCACGCAGAACTGTACCAGACAACTATGCCCAGAAATTTAGCTTACACACTGGGTCAACGTCGATCTCACATGCCCTGGCGAGTGGCCCTGGTGGCCAACATGTGCAGTAACCTCGCTCTGGCCCTCAACAGCCCTGACGCCGTGCCGAGACGGATGCCTGCCAAGAGTCCCAAGCTGGCCTTCATCTTCACGGGACAAGGTGCTCAATGGCATGCCATGGGCCGTGAATTACTCAAATCTCACCCTGTGTTTGCCAAGGCCATCAAGAAGGCTGACAGCCACCTCTTATCGATCGATGCCGACTTTTCTCTTGTCGAAGAGCTATGCCGGGACGAGAAGGAAACGCTTGTTGGTAGAGCTCACATCAGTCAGCCTATATGCACCGCTGTGCAGGTGGCCCTGGTTGACCTTCTCTCGTCATGGGGCATTCGACCATCTGCAGTAACAGGGCACTCGAGTGGTGAAATTGGCGCGGCCTATGCCACGGGAGCCTTGACGCTGGAATCTGCCATGTCAGCAGCCTACTTCCGCGGACAGGCCATTGGTGCTCTGAAAGAGAGACACCCGAACCTCCAAGGTGCTATGCTGGCTGTTGGTGCCGGACTGGACGAGTGTCAGGACCTCTGCAAGGCAACTCTTCAGCTCCCATTGGAGGCCGTGGCTGCCTGCGAAAACTCACCAAGTTCAACAACCATTTCTGGAGACGCTGAAGCAATCGATCAACTGGCTACGGTCCTTCAGGAGAAGAACATTTTCAACCGCAAGCTGTTTGTCGACGTTGCCTACCACAGTCCACATATGAAACTCATTTCCGCGTGGTACCACAATGCAATTGCAGAGGTACAGCTGCAGAAGAATGTATCGGCTGATGTTGAATTCTTCTCAGCCCTCCGCGGTGAGAAGATCATGGCCGAGGAGTTGGGTCCCCAATACTGGGTGGATAACCTCACGCAACCTGTCCGCTTCGCCACAGCCCTCAAGGCTCTCTGTAGAGACGCACAGCCAGATATCCTGATTGAGGTTGGACCGCATGCTGCTCTCAAAGGTCCCATCATGCAGTCTCTGAAAGACCTGAAGTTACCGCCGAACACGAAACGTCCGGCATATCTTCCTACCCTTGTCAGGGGCCGTGATGCTACGGAAACGTGCCTCGAGCTTGCTGGCCAGTTGTTCATGAATGGATACGACGGGCTCAACTTCTTTAGCATGAATCATGAGCGTCAGGAGGTCGAGCAGCCCGAAACCATACCGGTTCTCTACTCGTACCCATGGTCACGGCAACGCTGCTGGTACGAGAGTCGAATAGCACAGCAGCACCGCAACAAACCATTTCCCCGGCATGACCTTCTGGGAACAATGGCCGACTGGAGCGCTGACCTGCAACCAACATGGCGCAACATTATCAGGCTCGATGACCTCCCTTGGCTCCGTGATTCACGAATCCATGAGCGCATCGTGTTTCCGGCATCGGCCTACATCTCCATGGTTATCGAAGCGGCCAGCCAACGGGTCAAGCTGTTGGGCTTACCCGATGTAGGTGTTTTCGACTTGTACGATGTCCAAATCAAGGAACAAATCTTCCTGGAGGAGAGCGAAGGGACGGAGATCTTGCTGACCTTCCGTCCCTGTCCAGAGGGCGGTCTCGATGCTCGTGACGAGTTTCAGATCATCAGCTACGAGCCCAAGCGCGGCTGGACAGAGAACTGTCATGGCTACGCTCAGGCTAGGCCACTCAAAGCCACAGCAAGAACAACCGGGACGTTTATATCTCACTCAACCTCCCGTCGCCGGCCTACCAACCCGCCCAACGATGAAAAGCGCCTGGCCGGGGCCCATTATTACTTCAACATGGGCAGTACTGGCGTTGCATATCCCCGAGGTTTCATGAACCTGCAGCACGTCATCCCCGATGAGACGGGGGCCATCGGAACGGCTAGGATTCAGGATACGCGTCTGGACATGCCCATGGGACATGAAACTCCGTACAAGCTGCATCCTTCCATTATCCATTCTATGATCCAAGTGGCTGATTCCGATATGGGTCTCACCGGAACTGGTACACCTCGACTACCACGGGCTTTTCATCGTGTTCGAATCCAGCTGGACGAAGGCTGGAGACGGGATTCCGGGTCCAGATACACGGTACAGACTAACACTGCAGCGGGGAGGCCGGAATCACTCCTTGTAGAGTTATTTGATGCGACAGGGCCCGACCCAGAAACATCCCTGGTTTCCATCCTGGGACTTGAGCATACTGCCGTTGAACCCCCCCAAGCTGAGTCTGCCGATCCGGAAGATCTCTGCTACAAGACCGTCTGGGAGCCAGCGGCGGAGCGTCAACTAAATGGCGTTGACAAGGGCCACATCCAGTCCCATGACAGCCGTGTGGTGGTTATCAGCACCTGCACCTCCGCTGATGCTCTAGTCAGCAAATTGTCCACCATGCTCCAAGGTAGCACTGGCATCAAGCCTACAACGTCACAGTTACTTGACGTACCGGAATACAGTGGGTTCTTTATCCTTGTTGACACAGCGGAGAAGAGTTTGTTGAGTTCTGTTACCGAAAGAGAATGGCAAGCTGTCCAGAAACTGGTAGCAGGGGCTGCCGGTCTGCTGTGGGTGACTTGCGGAGCTTCCAAACACCCAATCAACCCGGACGCCAATATGATTCTTGGTCTCCTCCGCACGGCTCGTTCTGAATTGGCCTGCACTGCTGCCACGCTCGACCTGGACCCGGACAGTCAGCTCGGTGAAGACGGTCGGGCAGAACTAATTGAAGACGCATTCCGGCGATCCGTGCTGTCAAACAACCCGCAGGCCGAAATGGAGTTTGCAGAGCAGGACGGAGCTCTGCAGGTCCCCCGCCTGGCGGTTGATGAAGAGCTAAATCTGCGTCTTCACCGTGAGATAGGATCTTCGGAACCCTACCTGCAGCCATACCGGCAGCCCGGACGACAGCTTCAGATTAAATATGGAAGGAAGGGCAAGCCGGAGAGCCTTTATTTCGATGATCTGGCCGTACCCGAGGCGCTTGGGGAGTATGAGATAGAGATTGTGGTTCTGGCGTCTCAGATCACCAGTCACGATGCTGCTATTACGTCCAAGACTCATGCCTTAGGATGCAGTGGTTCGGTTGCCAGAATAGGTTCCAAAGTCACGAACTTCTCCGTCCACGACAAGGTGTGCGCTCTGGCTGAGGGCTTATTCAGCACTCATATTCGTCTACCGGAGAGCAACCTCATTCGCGTTCCTCAAACAATGAGCTTGGAAGAGGCTGCGCTCATTCCGCTGTCCTACGGCACAGCATGGTACTCGCTTGTCAATGTGGCTCACTTACGACAGGGCGAGAAGGTGTTGATTCAGCTGGACGGAGATTACGGTCTTGCACCCGTCTACCTTGCACAGAGTCGAGGCGCGAAGGTCTTTGTTGCTGCTACTGAAACCTGCGCCAAGGCGACCGCGACACTTCGGTCAATCCGTGTTCCGGTGTTCGACCCATCCAGCTTCTACTTTGCTGAAAAGATCCAGTCTGCCACCAACGGCCATGGCATGGACGTGATCCTGACAACGAGCAGCCCGCCCTGGTCGGCGCAAGATCAGGAGCGTGTCTGGGCTACAGTTGCACCATGTGGCCGAGTCGTGCAGATCAAGGGGCCACCGGATTCCAAACGCTCTCGAGCAGACAAGCTGGATTTCCGGGATAATGCGAGCTATGCTGCTGTTGACATGGCCAAGCTGGCATCCACGCAGCCGCATCTGGTTCGGGCTGTGTTGACGGACGTCATGCAGTGGTGTTGGTCCGTTCAAGGGTTGAACGCTTACCAACCCAGGTACCGGTCTATCTCCATGGTCAAGCTTCAAGATGCGTTGCTCTCCATAAAGGAGCAATGTCTGCGTCAGGTTGTCCTCGTACCAACCGATGATGATCAAGTGAAGGTATATTTCTCTCACACCACGCCGACGTAATCTCGTGTGGTTCTCCATGCTCAAGCATAGCTGACGAATCATAGGTGACCCATCCCTCGTCGAATTGCAAGCTCAACTCCGAAGGGACGCACGTCATCGTAGGAGGTACGGGTGGCTTGGGCCGAAGTATGGTCCGGTGGATGGTCAATAGAGGTGCTAAGCATTTTCTTCTGGTTTCGAGGAGCGGCGGCCATGGTGAAAAATTGCAGCAGTTACTGGACGAGGTGCAAGGCAAAGCCCAAGTGCACATCCGAAAGTGCGATATTGCGGACAGCAAGCAAGTCCAGTTGCTCGTCGATAATTGCCCCAAGACATTGCCGCCCATATGCGGCGTTATCAACGCTGTCATGGCCCTTCACGTGAGTTCTCCGATACCATATGACTCTCCAGCCACTTGGAAACAGGTCTCTAATGACCAGCCACGAAACAGGACAATCTCTTTGAGGACATGACATACGACCAATTCAAGGCCACTACCGAGGGCAAGGTCGCGGGTAGCTGGAATCTGCACAATGCTCTTTGTTGGAGTGGTACGCAAGAGGACTACTTTGTCATGTTGTCCAGCGCGGCCGGCATCGTTGGTAGTCGAGGTCAGGCCGCGTATGCCGCCGCAAGCACCGTTCTGGACTCCTTCGCCTCGTACCTCCGTGGGAAAGGCTTACCCGGCGTATCTCTTGACCTGACAGCAGTTACCGGGGCCGGCTATATTGCAGAGAACGCAGCGCGAGCCGAGGATATATCCAAGAACTTTGCCCAGACCATCTCGGAAGCCCAGGTCCTGGCCTTGGTTGGCCTGGCTGTCTCGGGTCAAACACCTGTGCAGGTTCAGACGGGCCTGAAGCTCTCCCCCACTTCAACCGGCTCTCTTCCGTACTACGCCGACGACGCACGCTTCACCAACCTCAAGGCCGCAGCAATAGCAGAGATGGCGAAGACAGCGGGGTCTGGGGCAGAGGCTATGACACCTGCCTCCTTTGGTAACGCCTTCCGCACGGCGGGCAGCGAAACAGAAGCACAACGGGTAGCGGTGCAGGGCGTGCTGCATAAACTTTCCGAAGTACTCTCGGTCGGGTTGGCGGATGTCGACGCGGCTCGGAGCATGACCTCGTACGGGTTGGATTCCCTCACCGCCATTGAGATACGAAATTGGATTGCACGGGAGCTTCGAGCGAATCTGCAGATCTTGGAGTTGCTGACCAGTGGCTGCGTAAATGATTTGGCGGCTCTAGTGGTGTCCCGGGCGGCGAAGGCATGAGGGCATCAAGGCTAGTAGCTGGTAGGAAAGGGGCAAAGAAGTATGAGGCGCACTGGGTGAAAGGGGTGGGGGACGGAGAAGGTATAGAAAGATAGCGGGAGATTGGTTAAGGGTATTGTCTGCAGGTGGTTGGACGCAAGTCCGTTCGATTGGACTCGTTCTGGAAAATGCGGTTGCCGTGAGGTGGATTCCCTTGCTTGGTTCTTTGTTTGTATAGGTATATATCGTCAGATTAATACACGTTAGCTTTCATCGTTTACCAAACTTCGCCTTTGGGCTAGCTATCTGGTCCCATATGCTATGCGTCCAGTCCTGCCGAGCATCACGAAAATTGACCGTCCCATAGCTTCCGCTTGCGATCACCTAACATTTGTGTGAAGGCGAGCGGATCGCAAAACACCTTTGGGTGTGGAAACAGCAAGTTTGCCACGAGTGATGTATGTTGATCTTTCGAAGATTTGAGCTTTCTTCGCGAGCGGCGAGACTGCACACGTACTTACTTACCTTACGATGTCGCTGGCGGGCCATCTTATCGCACCCAGGTACTGATAAGATATGATCCGCCAGATCTGAAACGTCCGCGGCTTCAACCCACAGGACTAAACTCCTTTTGGGGTGTCTCTACTGAACCACCACCCATCCCTTGTCTGGTGCCAGGAGCATCGCAGCCCTCGAAGATTAGAAAGGGCGACGGGGCAGGGACGAGAGACAGCTTTTCTGCCCTGGCCCTGGTAACAAACATGTTTACAATACCTGCCTTGGGACAGTTCCCAAGCTCTTGGTTCCTGATTTTAGAGCATGTGATGATGTGAGATGAATATGGCACGATCGTCGTCCATGGTGGCCGCCACCATCTGCGCTTACTGACCGTCTGACACTCGTTGGCACTGGGTCAGTCATGCTACTGCGCAATATCAGTCTGGAAACGGGAGGGAAGACTGTTCGGATTACTATATTCCGTGGATACACGAGCTAAGCTATGATGTACTCCACGAACAACGTCACCTTGCTCGAATGGATCAGAACTTACAGCGTCGCATCCCTCAACCCCGCGCGAACAACGTGTAGGGGGAGCATATCGTCTCATTGGGCCACTCGTACAGCTTCAGGGCGATCACATAACGCCATGCCAGGCGCAATACCACCTTGAACTGGATGGTTACCTTTGTTGTCAGCGCCCCTGAGTAATCAGATCCACGTGCAAGCACCATCTCCCGGCTTTCACGCCAGTTCTAACCTCTTTAGCCCTGCGATCATAAGCTGCAGACATGGATCCTACCCATGTGCGGCCCGAATCCAACGGGCTAGGCTCGCGCGCGGAGCTGAAGATGCCTAAGCCAACTTCATTCAGGTCAGCATGCAGGCGACTAAGGCGGTAATCAGGCCATCTAGGGCACCCAAAGAGGAGGCTAGGTATATAAACCTCAGAGTCGTCAATGACATGAACAATCCTTCCTCACGCCGAGCTTACCTTTCTCCGCGCAGCAGTCTCATTGTTCCAATATGAAGTTCTGTACGGCGATAACTCTTCTGGCTGGCACGGCCTTGTCCATGCCGGCTGGACATGCCGTCAACAACCCTTCTGAGGATAACAGTACGGACAATGACCTGGTCAAACGAGCTACCAGCTTCTGGTACGCGAACATTGATCACACAGGAAACTCTCGAGGCTACGCTCCTGATCTAGATGGAGATTACAACTATGCAGTGTACATGTCGGCTACTGCTGGGGACGCCTCGTCCATCCAGCGTGCGATCAACGCCGGGACGAACGGCGCGACACGCCATCCGCAATGGCTCGCTTCCCAGCCCAGGGTAAGACCAAGTACTTCCGGAGAGGATTGAAGGTATGGGATCCAGGGCTGACGTTCGTGGCAAGGTTGTTTACATCCCGCCTGGAACCTACACCGTGAGCCAGACTATTCAGATGAACACCGACACTATCTTGATGGGTGATGCTACCAACGTGAGTCGAGCACTGATTATGGCTACGTCTGGGTGAGCGTCTGATGGCTAACTATTACTGCGATTTAGCCTCCGATCCTCAAGGCTTCATCCTCTATGGGCAGCGGAGGCACCTTGCTTACAGGTCAGGACCCTGGTACTGGGGTATCTGGGGAGCTGTCGTTTGCCGTCGGTCTCAAGAACATCATCCTTGACACCACCGCTATTGACGGCGGTACGCCTTTTACCGCACTCTACTGGGGCGTCGCTCAGGCTGCTCAGTTGCAGAACGTCAAGATCACCATGGCCAGCTCTCGCAACGGCAACGGACATACGGGAATCCGGCTTGGAAGAGGATCAACCCTGGCTCTTTCCGACGTGCGAGTTGAGCGTGGACAGAACGGCATCTGGCACAACGGTCACCAGCAAGCCTTGTACAAGAGCATCTACTTCTACCAGAACACCATCGGTATGCTCATTGACGGTGGCAACACCATCAGTCTGATTGCTCCCACCTTCGATACCTGCGGAACGGGAGTCCGACACACTGGTGGCTCTCCGTGGATTGCTTTGATTGATGGCAAGTCGATCAACTCGGGCGTCACCTTCGTGACCACCGCCTACCCATCTTTCACAATTGACAACCTCAGCAAGGACACCAACTCCGACATCGCTCAGGTCAACGGAGCCACCGTTCTGGGAGCAGCAAGTCACGTCAACACTTTCACTTACGGCAACACGGTCGGCCGCAACCCAGTCTATGGCGCCACGTCCTCGTCCAACACTCGACCGGGCGCTCTGGCACCGGGTGGAAAGTTCCCCGTTCTCCCAGCTCCCAATTACGCCAACAACCCGGTCACGGACTTCCTCAACGTCAAGGACCCGAACCAGAACGGCGGCCGCACCGTCAAGGGCGACAACACGGTGGATGAGTCCGGGGTTCTGAACGCGATTCTCCAACTCGCAGCCAGCACCAACAAGATTGCCTACTTTCCCTTTGGCAAGTATCGTGTTGACTCCACCCTTAAGATTCCAGTTGGCTCTCGTATCGTCGGCGAGGCTTGGGCCACCATCACCGGCAACGGTAACTACTTCAAGGACTCGGCCAACCCCAAGCCCGTCGTGGCTGTCGGAAACGCAGGTGATGTCGGAGTAGCCCAGATCCAGGACATGCGCTTCACGGTCAACGATGTGCTTCCTGGCGCCATCATTGTTCAGTTCAACATGGCCGGTACCAACCCTGGTGACGTGGCGCTTTGGAACTCTCTCATCGTAAGCACACAGACAGACACACTTGCTATTCGGCCATGGCTAACCATCCGATTAGACTGTTGGAGGCACACGCGGGGCTTCGGCGCTTACTAACGCCTGTACCAGCGCAAGTAACGAATGCAAAGCGTAAGTCTTCAGTCTTAAGCTACTGTTATTCGGTATAAGCTGACCTTTTAGTGCGTTCTTGGGCCTGCATTTCACGCCTTCCTCTTCGGCCTACGTGGAGAATGTCTGGAACTGGGTCGCCGATCACACCACCGAGGACTTTTCTGGTGGTTCCAACGTGAGTCAATCAACCCCAAAGGTGCCCCTATAGCACTAGCTAAACAGTTGTTAGATCGCTGGCAAGGGAGGCGCACTCGTCGAAAGCACCAAGGGAACATGGCTCCATGGTCTCGGCAGCGAGCATTGGTGGCTCTACCAGCTCAACCTCAAGAGAGCCAGCAACGTGCTCGTGAGTCTGTTGCAGTCCGAGACCAACTATGACCAGGGAGACAATGTCCAGCAGATCCCGCCCGCTCCTTGGACAGCCGATGTCACTAACTGGGGTGACCCGGATTTCTCCTGGTGCAGTGGCGGCGACACCCGCTGCCGCATGGGCTTTGCGAACTATATCAACGGCGGGTCCAACATCTACACCTATGCTAGCGCTTCGTGGGCTTTCTTCAGCGGACCGGGATATCAGTCTTGTGCTGACAACGGAAACTCCTGTCAGAGTATGTCTTTCCCCCTTCTTCCAACTCCATCATTGTACGAGACTAACTGTGGAACAGACTACATGCACTGGATTGCCAGTGCACCGACCAATCTGCAGGGATACGGCTTCTGCTCCAAGAGTACCTGGGCCACCCTTCGCTTGGCTGATGGAACCGCCATCCAGACCTCGCCCGACTTTACCGGCTCCTGGGGCGGTCTGGTCGGACGGTACACGATCGGCTAGATGCGCTACCAAAGGTCAAGTTACCTCGGGTCGATAGACAGGTTTTCCAGATTGCGTTCATATCTCCAAATATAGAGTCTGCGGCATGCAAGTCCCGAAAGGGGCAATTTCCGGATATATTCATAACATGTTCCGATCTTGGGCCAGATAGTTATAAGACATCATGCTGCAGAACCCCCTTGTCAATTGAGTCGTCTTGTGCTCGGTATTCCTTTTCGTAACCTGAAAGTAAACGATAAACAGTCGAAATGCGTATCTCACTACTACAGCTGCCGATATTCATCCTCGCCGCCGTTGCGCAGGACGACGACCCAACCGACGACCCGGTAGACTTGCAGATCGACGTCACCCATGCCGTGCAATGTGACCGAAGATCGCAGACCGGGGATGTGATTTCTGTGAACTATCGCGGGACGTTCACCAATGGGACGGAGTTCGACTCCAGTGCGTGAAAGCCCATTGCGAAGTCGAGATGATGGCTCCTGGCTAACAGGGTATAGCTTCCGGTAGCGAGCCTTTCAACTTCACGCTCGGTGCGGGAGACGTGATCGCAGGGTATGTTTTTCTATTCTAGGCCATATAGACCGTCGCTGACCGGATGTAGGTTTGACGCAGGACTTATGGACATGTGTATCGGCGAGGAGAGGTGAGTACTCACTACCAAGAAATAAGCCAAATTCGGAACAAAGACTGAAAACAATATGTTAGGACGTTAACGATTGCCCCTGACTTCGCATACGGAGACAAAGACGTCGGACCTATTCCTGCAAAGTCGACTCTCAGTAAGTGTTAGATGCTCCCGTGACACAACTTCACGGCTAATACATTACAGTCTTCTATACCGAACTGGTGGGCATCGAAGGTGTAGCTACGACCTCTTCCTGAATGCGGGCGCAGGTTCAGCCCTGAAAGCCACTGTAGATCGGCGTCTGCCAAAATCCTTGGCGCTCGGCAGGCTGGACGCCAGCCTGGAAAGTTGGAAATGACTGGCACCTGATTCGTCAAACTTGTAGGAAGAAGCCTGAAGTTTAACGCATCTATGCCATATTCGTAGCAAGCTATGTGTAACAGCAGATCGTATAAAGTCTAGCTGAATTCATGCACGAGACGTCATTTTTTAAACACGGTAGGTGGCACGCCTATGATTGCGGGGTGAATAGCGGTGGGATGTGTGAAAGACAAGCTAAAGAGAAGCTTTCAAAGGCGGAGGTTTCACCGTCCCTTTCTTCCTGGAGACCTTCGATTTTCTTGCCTATGCTTCCAACCCCGTATTGCAACTTCCAAACATCTTGACGACTTGTGCTTCACATTACACTACTAAAACAGTGATCACTTACCCTACCACATCAACATGTCCGCCCAACAAGTCTGCCCTGTAGTCGGCACCACGAACGCGACCCTTCCCCCGTCGCACCCCAAGGTCGACCTCTCTCAGCCCGGTCAGACCTGCCCCGTCGTTGGAGCCTCGACAGACCACCACCACGACCTCCACACACACCCCTCCGTCCCCATCCCAGCAGGCGCCTCCCCCTCCGACGCCGCTCAATGCCCTGCGCTGAAGGCCATCCTCAACGATAAGAAGAGCCAGGAGATGGACGACCAGGTCTGTCCCGTCGTGGGCACCGCCACCAGCGTCCTGCCACCGTATCACCCATCTGTTGGTCACAAGGGGGATGATGTCGAGTGCCCTGTCACCAAGGCCAAGGTGGGACATCACAAGAGCAAGGTCATGGCGCATCCGGATGTCGTGCAGAACAAAGGGAAGACCTGCCCTGTTGTTGGCGCTACGGCTTAGATACCCCAAGGTTGGAAGGAGACGGAACCATTGGACCGGAGATATAGTGTACTTCGATATGCCGACGGAACCCTCAACAACATCATGGGTATCTTTGCGATCTTAACTGCCCAGTTCACACTCAATCCGTGATTCTTCTATCTGACTCCTCTCAGATCCTCCTCGTCTTCTAACTCTTGCACACTATGCTTCTCACCCAGATGCCTAACCAACCCCTCGACCCCTTTACAAAGCGTATCCCCTTCCCTGAACCTCCAACAAAGCAAACACGCAAACCCCGTCACCTCCCGATGACATTTCCACAGGAACCTACTACTCACCACATACCTCCTATCCCCTACATACTCCACGACCTCCATGGTCCCATCCTCCGCCGGCCTCGATACCCTATCCTTCACCACCTCCTTACTGACAACAAAAGGCCTGTCCGGAAGCGGCACAGCACTCCTACAAGCCGGACACTCCCCCCTCGGAAGCGGCCCGTTCCCTCGCTGTAGATCCTCCGCGAAAGGACAGAACAACGGCCCCGGACGGTTAAACCTCACCACCTCACCACCTCCTCCTCCTCTGCCTCGCACCACCATCTCCTTCCCCCCTCCGGACCCCGCATCAGACCGCATATCAGGCGTGCTACTGATCCTCCTCACCAGCCCAGCCGGCCTCCCGGGTCTGAGCGGCGCCGCAGTGAGCATCCGTTGATACTGATCCCGTAGGGCACGAATACTGCCCTCTCTAGCAAACTCGCTCGCGTTCCTCAACCGGTGCAGATCCGGCGGTAGACCCGTCTCCAACGCCTCTTGCAGAAGGGCGATCACCGTTTGTTGCAGCGTGATGATCTGGGATTGCAGCTGTGTCTGTGCCAATACTGCAAACCCTCTCCGTCAGCCTCACCACATTCCATCCTCTCTCAACCCCAAAAAAGATAAGAGAAATAAAACTCACAATCCCCCTCAGCAAACCTCCTCCCCAGCGCCTCAAAGCCGCGATCATACTCCCTCCTGACCATCGGCCCGCCATACGCCAGGGCATCCCTCAGCCCATCTCCATCCCCACCGCCGCCGCGTGACCGAGACCGTTTTTCCGCCTCGTCGACGCGCTTCTCGAGCTCGGCGATCTTGCCGTCCTGCGTGTGGTCGCGCTTGTGCTGCTTCCGCTTGTCGTTGAGGCGGTCGAAGAGGCCGATGCCGGTGGTGAAGGTGCCGACGATGGTGGAGATCAGGGTGGCTATTATGAAGCCTTGCTAGGAGAGATGTTAGTGGAGGGGGTACGTGGGGTGGTGTGGGTGTAGGAACAGGGTGGGAAAGTACCTTGAGCTTGCGCTCTTCGATCATGTTGGCATAATTCATCTTTTGTTTACTCGTTAGCTAGACCGTGATAATATCATTGTTTCTCCAAGAGGGACCGATCTGGGGTGAATCTCGGTAACGATAAAGTCTAGAGCGGCAGTTGGGCGATGTAAGGTCTTGGCAGATATATCCCTGGTGTTGCTGATGACGCCATCTCGCATGAAGCATTCTCATGAACCACTCATGAGCCGTCTCAGATTGACCTCCAACCTCGCTCCGGTTGATAGAGAGCGGCCGAGGATTTGGATGTCTGCTTGGAACTATCATGAAAGGATTTTGACTTGTCATGAGAATTGGAAGAGAAGTTTGACACTCTTGACAAATTACAATTATTAGAATTATTCGCTATATAATCTCGCTTCTTTTCATCCTCTTATTATTGTTCGTTTGCTCAAGACTCCGAAGGCCAGGCAGAGAAGACGTTCCTCTTCCTCAGAGGAGTGTTGGTGATGTTGACGTTGGTATTCGAGATCGAACACCCTTCGGTGGGGAAGTCCTTGGCATAAGTGCCTCCCAGAACACTGTTCAGCCATGTCTGAGCGGCCTGGTTACCGTTGGTAGACTCAGCAACATGGCCTCCAATGGTGTTACGCTGATAGAGGATGTTGGCGCCAAGGCTGCAGTACTCGTTGATGAGCTTGTCCGTGTCAGCGACAGGGCTGATCTTATCACCAATAGCCTTGTAGGCAAAGATGGGCATCTGTGGGACACCATGATAGCCCATGATTCCATCGCTGTTGATGACCTTCTGAATGGTCAAGTTCTCCAGGATGGTGGCGAAGCCGCCCTTGAAGTACTTGGACAGGTCCTGGGAAAAGAAGGTGTTCGTTGTCTGGGACAGAGTGCTGTTCAGGGCCCCAAGGAAGGTGGTCTTGTTGTACTGGCCATCCTCGTTGAGCTGGGAAATGATGTACTCCTGGACTTCGGGATACTGGGAAGTGAGGCCAAGCATAGCAGCGGGAGCCAACCCAGCGGAGTAGCTCTTGTTGATGGAAAGCAGAACGCTGGTGACATTCGGGGTAAGACCACCCAACGCAACACCGGCAAAGTTCAGTTCAGGGGCGTACTGAACCTGCAGTTCAGCAGCCCACTCGGACGCAAGAGCACCTCCACTATAACCCCAGAGAGCATCTATACCAGAAGCTTGTCAGCTATCAAACCCCGGAGCAAATCATAAAGATCACAGGGGAGGGAGAAGTGTCGGCGGGTAACTTACATCGCACGTCCTGAGAAAGATCAATGATTCCTAGCCCGGCAAGCTCGTGGATGGCACGGATCGAGTCCAGAGTTGCGTGACCACTCATCTTCAACAGCTATCAGCAAATGTTCACGTCTCAAGTCATGGCTGAAGTCACTTACCACACCAGCAGTGAAACTGGCAAGAGGCCCCTCATAATCGGGCACGTTGACGAACCATCCCTTACCAAGAGATCCGCTGATATCCGAGTTGACGCCGGAGTAGAGGGCATAGCTGGGACTTGCAGCAATGAAAGCCGAGTCGTACGGGATCTGGTAGGAGAGGAGGGCCGAGGTGCCGTTGACGGGCGTCTTGGGGACGAAGATGGTGGTCACGGCCCATGTGGCGTTGTAACGGCTGTCTGTGGTCCGGTACATGACATTGTAGGACGCCGAGGCATTGGCAGCAATTTGAGTGAGGTTGCCTGGCGCCGGCCGGATCTTCAGAACCGCACCAGGCTGCTTGTCCGCATAGTCATTGGTGGCCGTGTACCAAGGGTCACTGTGTGGTGGGACGGGCGTCGAGGTGGGAGCGGTGGCCGATGTGCTGGAGGCGGTCGCGATGGCTGCGGCGTTCGCAGATGCGAACAGACCTGCAACGGCCAAAACACTTCTGATGTTCCACGCCATTGTGTGGATGTATGAACCAAGGAGCAGCTTGTCTGACGAGGAACTAGAAGAAGCACTTGCAACCTTCACACAGCAGTCACACACTTGCAGGATGCGGAGCAAGAGGGGGGATCTGTACTCCTACAGGAACGGCGAGCACACGGGTCCCTTGATATCTATAGAGGTCGCCCTAGCGTCTTGACAAAGAGACACCGCCATTCATCTTGGAATCCCAACGCTCTCGATGACGCTATAGAAGCCATTATGCTGGCTTTGGCTGAGAAATGTCTCGTGGGACCCCGCTTCCCCCGCTTCCCGAGTCCCCGATGCAATTGTCAAAAGACGTGGCATACGCAAGAGTTGCCCTCTGCGGTCTGGTGGATTTGTCAAGCTCCTCGCATGTGGCCTGAGTTCTGTCGGCGTTTCAATGGCTGGAATCGCCGGAGGCCAGACGTTTTGGTAGCTCCCCCCGCATCCGTCTTCCAACAAAGAGGTTGGCATGGTGAGAAAGTTGGAGAAAGCCAAGCGGGCGGCCGAGGTTAGTTCCCTTGCTGGCGCTGCCGCGTCTTCCGATCCAACATCCAAAACAGGAAGCTTTGCTTCAAAGAATACAGAAGCTCACCCACTAAAATAAGCTGCTAGCGCTTGGATCCATGATTCCAGCAAGAACAGCCAGGAGCTATTGGTGCTCGATCCAACATCACGAGTCACGCGAGCTGAAGTTGGCAAGTTGTTGGGGTAATTGTCGGCACAAAGCGGTGGAAGGAATTGGAGAAGAATCTGTTTCTATGAAAAAGTGGAGCATAGCTCCGCACCCGGCGATATGGTCCCAATCTGGAGGTGAGTCAAGTGACAACAACTGCTTACTTTCATGGCTGTTTTGAGTTCCAGGACAAAGGCCGCCATTGTGTTTGCATAGCACAGTCTAAGCTTAGACTAGCCTTGAAAACTTCCTGGTCCACAATGTCTTCCACTTGAGAGTACGAAGTGTGGGATTTTCCAGAGGAGGCACTCACACTTATACTCAAAATTTCGTTCACGACATGACCACGGCAATCTCTGCTGTCAGAAGGCAAAGCCAGGCTCTGTTGACTCGAGCTTGAGTTGTGTTGGTTGGTTTCAAAGACACGGAATACGACATGGCCGCACAGCAGAGGGCGCCTTTGTGTTGCATCTGGCTGGTCAAGATGTTGCCTGTCTCAACCTGGACCTTGGTTAGCCGTAGCACAACTGGATGCTTAGTGCTACCATACCAGTCACTTGTAAGACTGGATGAGCGCAGCTTTGGTGTGGGCTACCAGGCTGCATTGTTTGTGAAGTCACTAATTGCTCGGCTGTGACCCGCTTAACACATATGGGCTGGTATCGCCTTTCTTAGGACATGGCCATAATCCAATCCGCTGACACCTCAGGGTATGTGGTTGCTAACATATCCCGTTTAGCCACCACTAGTGTCCCCTTCTCGATATGTTCCGAGACAGCGATGCCGCACGCTATTGCTGCCGATTGTGGCTTATGGTGTGAGGAGACATGCAGGCATCCACCAGGGGCGGGTAATGCAGGCATTGCGAACAATGTGATTTGAGCTTTTCTCTGTTATTATCCGGTCGTTCAATGCTGTGCCTGATTTCCACCAGCATGCTAAAGAGGATTGTGAGCTCAGGGCACGTGGTCTAAGATCCGAACAACACACAGGAGCCCCAGCTGTTGATCCTTAGCCCTGTACAAACATGGCCATTGGCGGCACTACCCTGGATACTAGATACCCACTTTCCAGCACCTGATTCCGGACGACCACTCTAAGAGCTGCAACCACCAAGCCTGACACTGCCCGCATAGATCTCATACGTATCGGCGTTTGCGCTAGCCTGCGTAGCCGAGAGCTGCTTCGCCGCGGTCTGACCATAAGCCTAGGTGTACGTTAGCATACATCACAGCAATCGCAGCAGATAAGGATTCACGTACATAATCGTCAGTGCCGTACAAATGCGTCATCTCGTGCAGGATGCTGCCAGCTCGATCATAGTCATCATCAGCACAAGTGGAGGCATACTCCGGGAAACCCCAGAACCCGTCTGCAACCATGGTTAGCAACAGACTCGTCGTGCAGGCTCAAAAAGGGTGACCTACTGTTAGGGCATGGGACGATGACGTTGGCGCTGGGGACGGTGTAGAGCAGCGCAGACCCGTCGCTACAGTCGCCGTAGGTGTCGGTGCAGGAGATGGTCGGGGAGGTGGTCTGGACGCCCTTGACGGAGTTGTAGATGCTTCGGACCTTGGTCTCCTGGGAGGTGGATTTGAACCAGGTGGTGAAGTAGTACGCGGCGGTGCCGGCGGCGGTGTAAGCGGCCGTGGCCAGGGAGATGGCGTCGCTGACGCTGGTCTTGAGCTGGGAGGTCTGTGTGGTGGAGCAGGAGCGGTAGGTGACGGAGCGCTTGGCAATGCGGCCGGAGGGAGGTGCCGCGAGACGCTTGGAGATGTGGTCCCTGGAAGATGTCAGGAGGCTGGAGCAAGCGCACAGTTTTGAGAGGAAGACTTACTCGGCGACCTTGCTCTGGTCCGGAATGATGGTGTACAAGCCGGAAGTGGCCTCGCAGTAGGACATCTCCTTGAGGCTATCAGGAGCGGCCTCGCCAGTCACGTACTTGAATCCCTGCAGGGCAGTGATCGTGGCGGACTTTACACCGGCGAGCTTGTACGTCTTGGCGGCATTGACCGACGCAGTGACGGATTCACCCGGCTGAATTGTCTGGAACATGTCGGCAGCGACACCAGTCCGCTTGTAGTTGACATATGCTCCCTCGAAGGGAAGAGCCTTGCCAGCTGGTACTTGGTAAGTATAGTTGTCAGACATAAGCAGGGAGAGATTGTTGCTTACCGGCGTCAGACACGAGGAGATCCTTGGTGGCATGCTCGCTCAGCACAGTGTTACCCTTGAAGACAGTGACGGCCTCCGTTCCGGTGTTAGTGACCGACACGTGAGCAACATGATGATCAGCTCCCACGATCTCCACGGAGAGCGGGCAGGTAGCAACGGCGGAGCCGGCAAGGGCAGCAACTGTGAGGGCCTTGGTATGCATTTTGTTGAGCGGAGGGTTTAGCCTGAGAGGTGTTGGACGGGATGATCCATTGTCTAAGTCACATCAAGGAGACACATCTTATATATCTGTCCCTGTTCCCCCTGGTCTTCCTGAGGGTCACAGCGCGACAGAGAAGAGGCGATATCATGTCCGTCTCTAAACGCCCCGGTGTAAATGCACCCCGGTCACCTCGCCAATTGAGTAGGTACCTCAAAATGCATCTCAAATCAGGCAAGTCAGACGGCACATATGGAAGCAAGCCTATCTCACCGTTGCCACAGAAGGACGGCCCGTAGCGAGGCCCATCGTGCTGCCACCGAGGCCCAATACTACCTACCGCAACGAGGATAGATGTCCAGATGATCTACAACGTCATATGGCCCTCAATCCACAAACGGTCCATGTTGACTAGGCAAGAGAATCTGGGGGTTCAGGCCAGGGGTGTCGGGGGCAGCCGGAGGGTGGGATTGAGATCTCTTGGCGGACGGCAGTTGCTGCCATTTCAAGAAGCTCATTATCTGCGACCGGCAGACGTCAATCTGTCTCCAACGTGCGGACCTCCAATCATTAACAGGCTGTCTGACACCTACGGAATCGGGATATTGGAAAGGAGAGATCCGAGGGGAGGTGAGGAGAAATAAGCATAAGGTAGGTAGACAAGACGGTTGACGCTATGCCAGAACAGGCAGGCATCTAGGTCAACTAGCGCCGGCAAGAAGGCTTGAGTGGACACAAGCCCTGGCCAAGGAAATGCTTGCTCTCCATCTCGCATCTGCGAAGTTGCCGATGAGATCTCCGCAAGTCTGCAGATATGCGCGAATGGTTGCTTCGTTGTCTTGAGCGAGTCGTGGCCTGAGCCTGTGTTGTAGTTGGACGTGAACGATTTAGGAAGGTTGCTACGATTGTCCGGCCTTGCATGGTACCGGTAGATGTGCGAGATAAGGTTGACATGTAAACCTACCTATCTCTCTGTTCATCACTTTGTTGCCATTGCATTGGTCGACCATGGCGAGATTCGTGTTTGTGAGCTTGAATAAGACGTCTATATCACTCAGCATTTTGAACTGTTTGTTACAAAGTGGAGCACACTCGGCCGAGACGGACACTTTGTCAAGCGCAATGCTCCGATACATGTCCGTTCCTTCAAATGTGCTCGTCGCCTTCCCAACAAGGTTTGTCTCCTGAAGTCCAGACCATGAGAAGGTTCATCTGTACAGTAGAGGTTTCATCTGTACGGGTAAAATGCGCCTTAGACGACATCCTAGCCCCACAACCCCTGACGCAGCACTAGGCGAGTCAGTTTCTGCACCACTTCCTCATAGGTGCCAATACCACGACTCGACAACATGGTGAGATGGCCGAGCGGTCTAAGGCGCTACGTTAAGGTCTTCAAAACCTTAAAACATCTGTTATCCGTAGTCCGAAAGGGCGTGGGTTCGAATCCCACTCTCATCAGTTCCTTTTGCTGGTGTCGTCTTTGGGTCAGTTGACCACTGATTGGGACACGCTCCCCTTTTGGTTTTGACTTTAGTTGGGATTCAAGCAGCCTGATATGCCTTCTAGCACCTAGTCGCGGAATCGTAGTCTAGAGATCATCAGGAGGTTGTGCATTGAGCAGTCACCGACGTGTCTCTGGATCGAACTCTGCCCGTTCTCCGAAAGCGTCTGGGTGTCTCTAGCCTTGGTTGTTTCGGCGTCCTTCTGCGATCGTCTGGGTTGCCCGAGACCGATGTTGAATCAGTGTTTGACCAGTCTTCTTCAAGGTGCTGTACATGTCCTGTGGTGATAATTGTAGTCGTATGCCTCCAAGATGCCCACCAGCTGGATAACCGTAGCCACGACAACAAGGACATGGAACAGCTGGTGGCTTCCCCCGTAGATGTCAAACCTGCCAGGCTTCAACGACTCCGGAAACCTCGTCTGAATACAGTCAGCAGTTATACTCCTCGCTATGGCAGCCAAAGCCCAACTCACAGCATAGATAACGGCACCCAGCACCAGACACGCCCCCTCCGCCAGGTAATACGGCAACCCCGACTGCCTCACCATCGCCTTCCACCCAAAATAACAAATCCCATGTGCCAGCGGCGCAATCGCCGTGAGCCCCGTAGCAACAAACGTCATCGTCCGAAACACCCTCCACCTCTGCCCCTGGAACCACGGCGTCACCAGAATAAAGATCGTGACCGTGCCCAAACTCGCAATCATCCCCCAGTAGATCTTCCTGTAGAGCGTCTCGCACCAGAACCCCATGTACACGCCCGAGACTATATCGCCCACGGTCAGGACCACGATGCCGACGAAGTCCATGCGCAGCCACAGCCGCTCCGCCTCGGCGGAGTGGTTCAGCAGGGTGTGGTACGCCGTCGACAGGCCGAGGCAGGCCGTGGCGGTGAGGAGGAAGAAGACGAAGAGCCCGTCGTCGCCGGCGGAGACGGACGGGTAGCGGGCGTGGAGGTACTGCAGGACGTACCAGATGCCCAGGAGGAAGGCGAGGCAGGGGATCAGGTGGGTGTAGATGTTCATGGACTCGTTGTGCAGGTAGAACCAGCTGCCGAAACAGGCGCGGGTGGAGTTGGAGACGGGGCGGTAGCCCGTGATGATGAAGCAGTTGTCCTGGTACCAGGCTGGAAGGTCATGGTACGTTATGAGTGCCGGGCGGGTGTGTTTCGGTGAGCCGGGTGAGGAGGACGGGGGCTCTGATTCGGGAGACGCTAATTGGACCACGGCTTTTTCCTCGTCCTCCTTTTCCGGGAGGATGGCGCCGTGAAGAGGTGCCATTTTGAGGTATCCTCCGCCGCTGACAATGGGTTCTGTAAGAAGGCATCAAGCAACAAACCGAGGACGGCATTGCGACTTTGCGAGTGCCACGCATTTGAGTGCGTGAATTTCTCTGGGAACTGGGGGGTGGAGGCGATCCTTGCATCCTGCATCGGGACTTCCGGTGATTGTTGGTCGAATTCATCCATCCACTGGAAATAAAACGGCAAATTGTTGAGGCTAATCACATGCAAATCAACAACGACATCCCACCAACCATGAAAACAAACAACACCAACTGTTACCAATTCTGTGACCCAGGATGAAATCCATGCAGATCGTGCCCTTTCGAATGGGAAATGTCCAGATAGCAACAAACGCATGTCATACACAGCCCGTAGCTAGTGAACTGATGCAGAGAGACCGTAGCCATTCATATCTCCTCACAATGCGTGGTCTTCCAAACAGAATAGATTCCTTGTCGACACCGCTCCCGGGTCACCAAACAGTGTCATTGGACCAAGAATCTCTGACATTCATTACCCAACTCGCCACCAGGATCGAGAAAAGCATCCAAAGCCCTCCCAGCCTCGGATCTCACTCCCTGGACTTTGCATCCAGCTCATTCCAGAGCCTATATATTGGCCAGGTCACCGCCGTCGCCCCTGCAACAACCGTAATGGACACGAGGACGTCTTTCAACGCCCACGCAATTTCCGATAGCAGTTTCACACGTATGAAGCCGACTCTTTGCAGTCGCGTCTCCAGCAGTGTGTACCAGTAATACTCTGCACTTGCGACTTGTAGAAGGAGGGCGGTTTTGTCGTACCGGGCTGTGACGGCGGGACCGTTGAGCGCGACGCCCATTGCTTGGGTGCGTTTGTTGGCTGCGGCTCTTCGGGCTGTCGGCGTAGAGTATCGCGAGTCCAGAACCAAAGCGAGAACTTCGACACTGCCGAGATATGCTGCTGCGTGGATGGCTGTTCCCCGGGGACCGGCCTGGAGAGTTGGATCTGCGCCATGGTCAAGAAGAAGTTGTGAGATGGCCAAGGCACGGTTGTCCATGGGTTGTTCAGCCGCTAGAGCCTCGACGTCCCAGCCTTGATGCAGAACTCAGCGTTAAAGCTTGAGCGTTAAAGCTTGCCGCGTCAGAGATCTGCTCTACCACTTGGATAACGACACTGTATAATCCAGCGACGCCCACCACGCCTAGTGCGAGCCCCGCGACCTCAGCCATGTTCGAGTTGAAAGTAAGGGTAAGTCCCTTCTTCGGGAAAGTGAGGCTCTTGACGTGTCATTTGAGGAAAAAAGAAAACCATGGGGGATTTGACTGAGACCTCTAACGCAGGGCGTGGCTCAGCCCGTTGCCAGGGCTGTTCAGCCCCTCGGAAGCGGCAGCCATTCATTGGGCTTCTGTGTCGCTTGGCACAGCTGGTGTGGTTGCAGGCCAGGCTTTCTCGAATATTCATTGCACCTAATGCTCACCTTGCACAGGAAGGTGCAAACATGCTGCCTACAAGCACCAGCTAGAGTTGAGAGAGGATTGCCTATCCCGCAAAATGGTTTGTGCACGGCGCACACGGCGGGACTGATCCGGTGACATATACGGGTAGATTCTAAGTATGTGTTTGTATATATGTGTGTGTATGTAAGTGTATGTGAGTGTATGTATGTGAGTGCAATGTGCGTGTATATGTGTATACATGGGTCTTGTGCGCCTGCACAAACCATTTTGTGGAGTACGGTGAGGATGATGTATTGAGCATCAACTCCGACCCTAATATCATTGGTGAAGCTTATCGGGCTGTAGGACTCGATAGATACGCGATATGAACCCCGTCGTGATTGCCGATCCTCGGCACGTGACTGTGTGTTTGTGGATCTCCCACAGCTAATGAGCTCCTGCTCTCTACTCCCGATCGTCTACACCTACAATCTCAATCCTCGTCCTCAAGAGCCCTTCCAACAGAAAATGTCAAGGTCGGGATTTCCTCAAAAACAAACTAGAACCATGATCTAGACCCAAACGCGCGGCTCTCGGTTTGCTGGCACTTATCTGGGTATTTCCAAGCACGAAGGTGTATGAACGCGCTCATTTGTCAGCATATTCTGTCAGCTCCATGGACAGAATTGCGTGCGCAAGTGCACATGTCCGATGCCCGATACTCCTCATCCATCTTGGGGAGGTATATCAGCCTTGCTGTTCAGTGATGTCCTGAGTTGATTGCCTGAGGGTCTAACCCGCCTGTCTATGGTATAAGTCTGTCCGCATTGGGTTTTAAACCACAACATGTCGGCCACCAAGCCAGTCTTGATCTCTGGCGCCGGCCTGGCGTCACTTCTTCTCGCGCAGTCACTGCGTCTGGCAAACATCCCCTTCAGGATCTTCGAGCGGGACGCTTCATTTGTCTTCCGCGCGCAGGGCTATCGTCTGCGTCTATCTACCGAAGGCCTAGATGCCATTGAGTCGGTTCTTGATAAGGAGACCTTCCAACGCTTCTGGGATGCCTGCGGGAAGACTGGCGGTGCGGGCCTGACTACCTACAACGCCGTTACGGGAGAGATAACCTCACAACCCGCCCAACCAGGAAGGTTGACCTCGCGGAACGGCATGACAATCGGCATAGCGAGGGGTGACATGCGCAGGATCTTTGCTTCAAACTGTGAGGATCACATTGAGTGGAATAAGCATGTTACCGGGTATGAGGTGAATGATGACGGAGTCAGGGCAGTTTTTGCCGACGGGAGTAAATCTGTGGAGGGATCGTTATTGGTAGCAGGGGATGGGATATACTCGAAGATTGCGAAACAGCTCTCCAACGGGAAACTGAAGGTCTACGATACCGGGGCCAGGGGTATCCATGGGCAAGCGCCGAGCACTGCTTTCAGGGAGCTAGGGGAGGGAGTCTTCATGATTCGAGATCAATCAAGACCTGACGGGTCGGTGTCCGTCATCACCAACGTCCGTTCAGGCGACATGCACAACCCGGATATCGAGTTAGGTTGGACGCTCGTCGGTCAGCCAGGGGTGGTCAAGCCTCCCAACGACGATTATACCATCATCGGCAGCCATGCCGCCGACATCGTCAAGGAACTTACCAAGAGCTGGCATCCTCGCTTCAAGCCATTGTTCGACCAGATGAACGTGAAGGAGACTGCGTTCTGGAAGATCACCTGTTCCACGCCGAGCGGCGTGACTGAGTGGCCCAACCAACCCCGAGTCACTCTGATCGGCGATGCAGTTCATTCCATGACACCGGCGGGCGGAATTGGCGCTAATACTGCCGTCCGAGACTCGGCTTTGCTTGGAAAGTTGCTGAGGGAGGCCGGTGGCTTTGCTCCAGGCGTCACAGAGGCTTATGAGAAGGAGATGCGGGTATACGCCAGTGCGGCCGTCCATCAGAGCTATTCTTCTGCCACTGGGTCGTTCGGCATCAAGATTGATGAGGAGTCTAGTAACACGGTGTAGGCAGGTATGTGGCAGTTTGTAGATCCCATCGAATGCACTCTGGTTTCTCTCAAACTCCCGTCGTTCATGTTTCTAAAATCTGTCTGCACCTCTCAGCATTTTCTTTACAGTCGTATAAGACCTTGCACGCGTTGTCAGATGGAATGCCTTGGAAATGCACGGCATGCCATTTCCTGGTACCCGCGCTGAGAAGGCTGTCGGAACTACTACGTAGTACGAGCGTAGGTAACGGATAACGCCGAGTTAGACCAAGCCACAGCTGGTCGGCCTAAAATCAGGCAACAAGCGCTTACATTTCCCCAGCGGTCTGTTCAAGAACCACCTTTAGGCTTCCCTTGCCTTCCAAACAGATAAGAATTTCCGTTTCATTAACTATTTCATTCCCGCGACTCTTGTTCTCCCCACATTCTCCCCCACCGACATCAACAACCCAAACCCTCAACCCCCGCTCCTGAAAATAACCATGGCCTCCTCCTCGGACTCCCCCTCCAACCCCTGGTACACCGGCTCCTGCCACTGCAAGCACATCACCTACCGCGTGCAGCTGAACCTTACCACCCCGAACCCCAGCACGGGCGCCATCCTGACGAAATGCAACTGCAGCATCTGCCACAAGACCGGCATGGTCTTGGCCTCCCCGCAGCCTGACTCCTCCCTCACCATCCTCACGCCCGCCGACGGCAAGGAGGGCATCACGTTCTATCGCTTCGGCAAGCGCGGCGTGGGGCACAATTTCTGCTCGAGGTGCGGGGTGAGGTGTTTCTTCAGCGGGGAGTATGATCTGGGCGAGGACAAGGGCGGGGTGGTGAGGTTTACGAGGGTGAACGCGTTGACGCTGGATGGGAGGGAGGACGGGGAGGAGATGGAGGACTTGCGGGGAATTAAGTTGGCATACTATGGTTTCAAGGATGAGGTATTTGCGAGTGGGAAGGAGCCGTTCAAGGGAGGGATTTGGTAAGGGAGGGGGATGGGGGGAGTGCTAAGGGCCATCTGTATGCTGGTTTGGGTGATGGCTAAGGTTCCCGCGGTATGCGTTTCGGGAGGGAACACCGGGCCTATTACACGACGAAAACTGGACAGAGCTCCACAGGTACCTACCCCGAACCACCAGACTCGATAAATTTGTGGGGCGGCATGTCCAGGATTGAGGAAGTGTCTTTAGTCTGAGCTGCCTGAGACTACCTTGAAGTGACATCACTCAAAAGATCTTCTTCCACACCCAGACACTCCTCGAGTTCGTAAAGTGCCTAAACCCTTCAATTCCCCACTCCATCCCGATGCCGCTCTCCTTGTGGCCGCCAAACGGCACATTCGGAGCGACATCAAAGTGCGAGTTAACCCAAACACTCCCGGCACTAATCTGCCTCGCCATCTTCTCCGCCCTCACGACATCCTTACTCCACACCGACGTCCCCAACCCGGTCCTCAGCGCGTTGGCCCGCTCGATGACGTCCTCCTCGTCGGACCACTTCAGCAGCGGAACGATGGGCCCAAACGGCTCCTCGACCACGATGCGCGAGTCCTCGGGCGGGTTGTCGATGATGGCCGGCTCGATAAAGTAACCCTTGTCGCCCTCGCGCACCCTGCCCTCGAGCGCCACCTTCCACCCGCACTTCTCGATCTGGGCGTACATGTCCTTGACCAGCTCAAACTGCATGGCGTTCTGCACCGGCCCGACGACGACGTCCGGCTCGAACCCGCCTCCCGTCTTGATGTTCTTCTTTGTGAACTCAACCATCGCATCCCGGAACTCGTCGTAGATGCTCTCGTGGACATAGATACGCTTGGCCAACATACAAATCTGGCCCGAGTTCAGGAACGCCAAGGTCGCGATCTTGGGCAGGCACTTGGCGATGTCGACGTCGCCGCACACGATGGCCGCGTCGTTGCCGCCCAGCTCGAGGACGCACCTCTTCAACGTGCCGGCGCAGCTGGCCGCCACGCGCTTGCCCGTCGGGATCGACCCCGTGAAGCTGATCATGTCGATGCCGGCGTGGTTCGTCATCCAGGGACCCAGGCTGTCGTCTCCGGACAAGACCTGAAACACGCCCGGAGGGAAAACAGACATGGCCAGCTCGCCCAGCTTGAGGTCGCAATAGGGAGTGTAAGGCGAGGGCTTCATGATGACGGTGTTGCCCGTCATGAGCGCGGGTCCCACCTTGCCCAGCCCCAACAGGATGGGCCAGTTCCAGGGGACGATGGCGCCGACCACCCCCAAGGCAGGATGGGTCGAGTATATCGTGCGCTCCTCGCTGTCCTCGAGGACCTCCTCGGGGATCCGCATCGTCGCGAAGGTGCGCAGCCAGGTGAGGGCCATGGAGACCTCGGTGTTGGCGAGGCCGAGCGGCTTCCCCTGCTCCATGGTCTGGAGCTTCTCGATGTTGGAGCGGTTGGCCTCGATCAGGTCGGCGTACTTGAGGAGCAGGGCGGAGCGCTCCTCGTGCGTGGTCTGCGACCACTTCTTGAAGGCGGCCCGGGCGTGCTTGACGGCCTCGTCTAGGTCTTCCGGGCGAGCGACGGGGACCTCGTAAAGCGGCTCGCCGGTCGCCGGGTCGATCGAGTGCCGGGTCGTAGGTGTCGGCACGAACTGGCCGTTGATGATGTTGCCATTGTAGGTCTATGCAGCAACAAGTCAGTGTGCAAGCCCTTCCCCCCCCACCCAAGGGAGGGAAAGAGAGATAACGAACGTACCGTAATGTCGATCTTGGGAGCCATGATTGTGAATCGTGATGTTTGATACTACCTTGCTCTGATTGAATCTGCCGATAGCCAGGAACAAAAATCAAATGAGTGCGAGGGCCGCCCCATGGCTACAGCCCGGCGACGACTTTGCCTTAAGGCCGCCGGCAGGGGCAATCTTGAGTGATCCTTCAGTGAGGGGAAGCCCATAGGTATTATGTAGCCCCCTGGCGCTAGGAAACTGCCATGTAACGGCCCCGAGTCTTGGCTCGCCGCCACCCAATCGGGACTGGTCCCGAAGCCCGGGCGATGGTGCAAGTGGGCTATAATATCGGCGCGTATCACTTGTATCAACGTTGATGTCTTCCGATGCTTCCTCTCTTTTCCACCTGGTGCTGCATGTGCCCAGCATTCGACCATGCCATACGTGCCTCGCTTGCCCAACTCACCGGTACTATATCCGACTCTGTAGGATGATGATGCAGGCTAGATGTAAGTACAAAAGGCTGTCCCAAAATTTCCTCAAGTTTCATGGCCAGATGGCAAAATGCCGCCTCCTTTTATAGATCGCCAGCGTTCAGGATAAGCGATGACCTCTTCGCTCTTCGTCGACATCTGAAAAGTTCCTTTTGACTGCAGTCTGAATACTGATACTGTACAGTTTGTGTATATATCAAAGAGTTGATAAGAGTCGTACTATAAATCTTCCAGTAAAATTGGATGCGACGATGATCTCAATTTTTCAAGGTCCTGAAAGTCTAGGGACTTTATCTAGCGAGTGAAGGATTTCTATCATGCATCGCCAGGGAACCGAATCCCACCAGCTTTTTTCAAGCTTTCGACGTCCCACGCCGGAGGCGAAACCAGGGCTGCAATGGCGCCAGCAGCCCTGCTCTATGACCAGGGGGCCCTGGGACCACCACGGGCCCCGGCCGAACTTCCGGCTTCACCTTGGTTCTTGGTCAAAACCTAAGGCCCTAGCATTGGATGTTCCATTGAGCACAACCTCAATATGTGAATCTCAGGGGCGTAAGAAAAGGTCAATAACGACAACGTCATGGTCTTGCACTGGTCATCGGTCTACTAAAAATGTAGAACACCTCCTCAATCGACCTAGCACCTGGACACCGTTCTTGGTCATCCTCTTCCTTCTACCTGTTGCCTTAGACCCAGTATCGAAGCAGTATGGCGCCGGTGGACTCCTTTACGGTCGAGGCGTGGACATACCTCGCCATCGACCTCGTCGTCGTCGCAAACCGAGTGGTTTTGCGTGGACGGTCGACGGGCTGGCGGAACATCGTCCCCGACGACATCCTCATGGTCGTTGCCATTGTAAGACTTTACTTAATGCTGCTGCTGCTGCTACGGAGGTCAAAAACTAACTCGCACACAGCTTCTCTACACAGCCGAGACAGCAACAGCGCACTATGTCGGCGCATACTGGCACGGCCTCGCCAACAGCGGGTATGTTCTCTATGTCTCCCCTCGCCCCGACGACATTCTCCCCTCCATATTCAGCCACCTTTCTCACTGCCTACAACAGCATGACCGACCAACAACGCGCGGACCTCCCCCCCACTAGCCACGAGTACTACCTCCGGGTCAAGGGCTCGCAGACGCAGCTCTTCGGATGGCTGGTCTACACCGTCCTCCTGTGGACCCTCAAGGCCTGCTGGCTCTTCTTCTACCGGCGCCTGGGCTCGGGAGTCGACAACATGTCGCTCAAGATCAACGTCGGCTTCGTCCTGATCGGCGTCACCTTCTTCGCCACCTTCTTCACCATCCTGTTCGGCTGCTACCCCATTGAGAAGCACTGGCAGATCAACCCCGACCCGGGCAGTATGTTTCAAGAGGCCCCGGAGATTGAACGGGACTAACAGCGGTGCTACAGACTTCTGCCAACCGGCCGTATCCCGGCTGCAGGCCATAACTCTCATCTGCACCAACCTGACGACCGACTTCTACATCATGGCCGTCCCCTTCCCGGCAAGTTAATTCCTTTTTTTCTGCCCCCGACTCCAGTCTCCCCCCTCAACTAACATGTCCCACCCCGCCTTAGATGATCTGGTCCGCCCGCATCTCCCCAACCAAGAAAATCGGTCTCCTCGTCATGTTCTCGGGTGGTCTCATAACCGCCGTCTTCGGCGGCCTGCGCTGCGGCTACATCCTGCAAGACACCATCCAAGGCCCCCAGTTAGCCGGCGAATGGTCCTGCCGCGAATCTTTCGTGGCCGTATTCATCTCCAACTTCCCGGTCCTCTTCCCCTTCCTCCACCGCGCCTGGCGGCGGTCGCGGTTCGGGTCTTTGGGAAACACCAAGGGCAGCAGTGGAGTAACTCCCGGAGCAGCAGGAGGTGATAACAGTACCAAGAACAGCAGCGGCGGGGCGTTTAAACTCGTGACCATAGGCGGCAAGTCAAGCAAGAAGGGGGGCAAGTATAAGCATCCGCTTTCGCTTCCCGGAGAGACGTTTTATGAGCGCTTCGGGAGCGAGGAGGAGATTATTGAGAGTAAGGAGGGTAAGGACCGTCAGAAGGACAGTACCAAGGGAGCGGAGCAGGATGTCTATGTCACGACCGAGTGGTATGTGCAGAGCCATGAGGTGGATGCTACGCGGACGGAGCAGGAGAGGAGGGAGAGGATCACGGCGGGGTACCATGCAAGGTGATGCGTGGGCGTCGTTTCTCAACCCCCATATCTCTATTACCCTGGCAGGTTTGGTTTCTAATAAGAGCGTGGGATAGATCATTGCTAGCCTTCAGGCGTGCGCACTGCTTATGAGGCATGTCTGGTGACCCTGTGTTGACAATAAGACTTAATCCCACCTAGAAAAGGTCGCCAGAGGGTAGGGACTGTCGATATTGGGCAATTGGAGTAAGAAATAGTACATTCTGGTAACTCAATTATCTCATCAGAAGACTAAAACAAGACCTTGAACTCCTATGCTCTGCATGACAATTACCCTGCAACGGATACCGGAGCGATCATGTCGGAGAAACCAGGTAAGAAATGCAATGCACGCTTAAATCAGAGTGCCCATCTCTCAAGCAGGAGAAAAACACAAATGACAGACTCTAGCCCTGCCGCATGCAACAATCACTTGTGGTTGTTGTTTGCGGCATCAGACTGCATGCGTTCAGCAGCTTGGTCGACGGCAGTCTGCCAGTCCGCACGGTAGATATAGATCAATTCGATAGCGGTTACGCTGCATCAGACCGTTAGCACCCCCATGACGTCGTCAACAGTGGTTCAGAAGGTGGGACTTACACAGCGAGACCACATGTGAGACCGAACCACAAGCCGGCCAATTCCCACTTGAGCCAAAACGCGGTGCCAAGAGATACTGGCAGTGCCACAAAGTAGTACGAAAACAGGTTCGCGTAACCTCCAATCGACTGCCGACCGATACCACGCAAAAGACCATGCGAGACGGCAGCCGTGGCATCAAACACTTCCAGGACAGCACAGACGAGCATGCCTTGGGCTGCGATGCCGGCAACAGTCAGGTCGTCGGTGAAGATGAGTGGGATCTGGTGACGGAAGACGGTGAGCATGGTCAAGTTGAAGAGACCAACCAGACAGGCGGCTACGAGAGCGACCTTTGCGCTCGTCCGAGCTGCTCCGACGAGATTGGCACCGATAAGGTTGGCGACGCGAGTGGAAGCGGCAATCGCGAGCGGGAAGGGGATGTTGAAGGCCGTCGACGTAACACTGACGAGGACAGACTGTGCGGCGAGAGAAGCCGGTCCAAACTGCCCGGCTGCGATAGTCAAAATCTCGAGGACGGAGAATTGAGCTTCGATCATGATCATTCCGGGTAGAGCGAGTCGTACCATGGGTCCCCAGTTGTGGAACGCTTTCTTGGAAAACCCCTTCCAACATTCTCGCCCTTCAAAGAAGTAGACGTAGAGCGCTAACAAGATGGGGATGAGGTTCTGCGTGATCGCCATGGCTGTAGCCGCACCAGCAAAGTGCCAGTCCATCTGCCAGACAAAGAACCAGTTCAAGAAGAAACTCAACGGCGCAGCAATCAGCAGGACGTAGGTGGTGGCATGGAACAAGCCCTGAGCTTGGCAAAAGCGCTTGCCACTCTCGAACGCCGCGACACCGGGCATGCCAAAGATGAGGATACGGAGAGCTAGAGCTGCGAGCCGCACCGTCTCCTTGTCCGGAACCACACTTGCGAGGATGGGTTCTGAGAAGAACCATAGCAATCCAATGGGAGGTATGAGCAGCCACAGAATGTACGTCATCCGTTGAGCTTGGAGACCGACCAGATGCTTGTGTCCCGAACCGTACGCTTGCGAACACAAGGTGTCGAGACAGGTTGCCAGACCTTGTACAGGCACATAAGCAGTGATGGAGGCCGTCATGGTAGCCAAGTTGATGGCCCCGAGCTCCAACATGCCAATTCGTCCAACCGTGAGCACGCTACCCAATGTGACCGAGTAATGCAGCAAGAACGTGACAATCAAGGGCGCAGAATACTGGATCAGTGTCTTGGCCTCGCGCTGCCAGGTCGTCTTAATCACCTGGTTGGCCACGGCGACTTCCCATCTGAACTGGATATCCTCGACGCCGGGTGTTTGAGGAGGGTACTCGTAGATCGACTCCAATAACGGCGTGGTCTCTGAAGGACGCTCATCTTCCGGGACCTTGGTGCTGAAGATGCGCTTGTATACGCGACGGAGCAGGGTGTCCTTTGGTGGATTGCGTCGATGCTTGGGTGGGAGAATGTGGTTGTCCCGAAGTAAGCTGCGTTCTGCGGCAAGAGACTCCTCGATGTCATGCTCCGTGGGTACCGCTTGTAAGGGGGCATTCGGGGCGACAGCAAGGAAGGGGGTGCCGTATGCTATGCCCGTGGGGTGGAAGGCCAGTGGTGCGGACTCCTGCATGCTTGAGCGTCTCAAGTCGCTGAGACGTCTGGAGTCGCTGTGTCGCCTGGAGTCGCTGCCATGTCTTGGGACCTCCTCGGGGTTCACGTCTGGTTCTGAGTCCGACTCTGGCTGACCATAGTCTTCATCGTCCGAAGTTGAGCATTCTTCGAGATCTCGGTTGATGATTTCCTGAGCGATGGGTGATGTCGCTAGAAACGAGCTGGGCATAAATGACCCGTGGTGTTCATGATGCTGCTGACTTGACCTTCTCCCCCCGGTCGGGATGGGCTGTGGAGGTGAAGCCATGATACAATGAAGATGGATAGAAAGGCAGGGCTAGCCAACGGTGGGAAGGGAACACAGAAAGAGAAAGTAAACAAAATGAGGTCAGCTACCGATGACGTACGTTCGTCAGATAAGACCACACAGGTACCTTAGCTAGACCTGAACGTTAAGAAAGAGAAGTGGAGGTTCAAGCTTCGCTTCCAGTTCAGAACAAGGAGAAGAAATATGAACAGTAAAAACAGCTCCCTCAAAACATTGGAAGGATTTGAGGCAGGCAAACAAACTTGGCGGTGACGGACAGCGTAAAAGAGGTGTGGTGTGGGAAGGTGCGAGCCAGGCCAACACCAACATCATCGGTGAGACAGGACCTTTGCGGTTTTGGTGGCGATGATCACACCAGACATCCGCGATGCCCACACACACTAACGGCGATAAAACACAACCTCTCGTCATCACAAATACAAGAGAACCTACCGACGATAAGGTGAAATTCCACAGAGAGGTGAGGAAGCTCGCATGTGCGTCCTGTCCGGCGATATTGGAGTTTGCACCAAGGAATAACGGTGTAGGACAAGGCATGTCAGGAATGTGGTTTGGTAGGCTACTGCAAGCCACCCTTATCATACGCCAAGACTCCACTCCTTGCTACTCTGTGTCTCTTGCATCTGCATCTGCATTGCAGGACAGTTGGAGTGAACACCAAAACGTCTCACTGACGAATCTCTCAATTCGAGAACGGATACGTCCAAAACCTCGTCAGAAGCTCCGAAGCGATCGGCATCGACAGAGGATAACGAGTGGCAACGGCGCTTGTATTGAGGCTCTCTGAAATCAATGGTGACAGAATTGTGAGACTTGATATCTCTCCAATTTATGATGGTTCGGAAACGTGGGGGGTTCGTACGAGCTCTGCCAATGCTCTTTGACAATCCATGGCTGCTAGGGTCTCTCATGCTTTGAACGTCAAGAGTCGGACTGAGCAGTGCACCTCCGGTTCGAAGGTGATAGTATTCAAAAGTCGACTTACCTGTAGGTTGCTGTGTGAAACTGCTACCTAGTCAATAATAGAAGCGACAAGAATGAGGAGGCACACCCTTGCATGTGAGAAACCATCATGCACCCTGACGTCATGTCGTGGGGAATGCAACGATCAAACATCTCCTCACGTGACTCATCTAGCATTTTTAGTTCAGTTAGTAGCGTGCAAACACCTAGGTGAGGTTCCTTCGCATTGTTCCGGTCGAAACTAGGTAAGGATGTTGAAAGAGAGGCTCCTCAGACATCTCAGGATACGGGTATGGGCATGAGCGGTGTAGAGATATACAAAGAAAACACCAAACGGAGTAAGACCATAGGAGCGAGATCTGGCGGTCTGGAGGGGTTGGCTCCTGTGGTACAAATAGAACGAGTCAACCTCACAGAGTAGCCAAATGATTAATCTGCCCTTGGATTTCAAGTGGTAAGGATTGAATTACTACCTCTACACAACAGCACGTTCTTGCATTATATATATGGCGATTCTCCAGAACATCATTATCATCGACTTGCTATTGGCATCTCCCCTACCTTACATGAGCTACCTACTCCGACTCGGTAGCATATTCATCGACGTCGTTTGGTGAACTGAAAGCATCGTCGTACTTGATACGATTCCACTCTCTCAACATCCTCTCTGCCTCTCGTGGATCGGCTTCGAACCGATGGCGCCGAGTTCCGAACCCGTTTAGGGCGAACCAGCCGAGCGTGCGCGCCACGCGGTACACGCGCTGAGACGAGTACCGTGAGTACCTGGCCCCAGCCGCTCGGTGGAAGCGCTCTTTTACCGACTTCTGCCATCCGAGAAGGTCGGCAACGGCAGCGGGATCGTCATTTGCGCCCCAGAGCCACGCAGGGGGTTGGCAAGCGATCAACGATGGCGCCAGGACGCCTTCGTGGGAAATGGTGGAGCGCGTGATTTCCACCGTATCACGCGCGTGGTCTTGCACTATGTGCCAGGCATCGGGCATCACCAGGGCCTCGTCAATGTAAGTAAACCTAGCACCCACGAGCCAACCCCTCGAGCTAAGTTCTTGGGCCATAGTCAGAAATCGTTGGATCCAGAAGAGGGTCCCAACGTGGTTGCGAACTCCGTGGTAATGAAGCTGCGCGTCGAAGCACTGCTTATACCAGGCGTACACTGCATCTGGTTGGCACGGCGCAAAGTGAGTACGGAGAGAGGCAATGTCGGCTCGCTCCCCGGTCAGGGTATCGACATTCCCGACATCTGGCAGCGGGATGAGTTCGTATGACGACGGGTTCGTCGTACCAGGAACCGGAGCGGTCCGATGAATCAGGATCCCAGCTTCGTCACACTCCACCTCCCGGCTGACCAGACCACCGAGCAAGGTACCGAGCTTGTCAGCCAGGTCCAACCGCTGCTGGAAGCTGAGCTGATCGAGTACAGTGTCCAGACGTCTTCCAGCTGGAGTCTCGTTTGTCACCAGATACGAGCGGCCGATGGGGTTGGAGGCTGTTCGGTCGACCTGAATACATCGGCCTACTGGAAGGTTAGTCTTCGTGTTCAGATACTCGTGGCTTGCGGGGAGAGTGACTACCAACCGGTCCCAAAGCCGAGGCTCCCCAGGGAAATAGAAGAGGATCTCCTTTTGTCGAACTCCGAAGGTGTTGGGGTCCCAGACCACTGCTACCTTCCGAGGGTTGATCACAAAGAGGCGCAGAAAGGTGAAGTCTGCGTTTGGGTCCTGACGCCGGAAGATCTGCTTGGCTACCTCGCGTATTCCCTGCTTCTCGTTGTCGGTGACCATGTCATGGCCGTGCAAGTTCTGGTTGTCCATATCTTGGTCAGCCATTTCTGCTTCGGCTTTCGATGGTTGAGACGGTCGGCAAGGTCGTGACAAAGTATTGACTGTTTAATCGATGGCTCGATGGATGTCTGTGTTGTCGATGGTGGGAACTGCTGCGGAAGAGTGATGGAGATGGTTATGGTCTTGTTGAAGTTGGAGCACGCAACGAGGGTTTTTATATGTTTTCTGCGAGGACGACTTCAGGCACTTGCCATCACAGATGCATTATGCTCGATGTGTCATGTCACTCTTTGCTCCTCTCAGATGATAGTACACCTGCATTGTTATAAGGCTTCGCCAGCCCAGGCATAGCACTACAATGCCTTGTAGCCTGTTTCCACACAAAGGGATAGGCTATTCCCTGTGGAGCCACGGCATGGTGTGGTTGTGAGCACAAAGAACGTGTTCATCCTTGTGCCGTCCCATACATGCCTATACAGACACTATGCTATTGTTCTGGATGACCTTCCTCTGAGCTTCGAGGATGGTAACGACGATGTTTCACCTCTTGCCACATAATACTCAAGATACCAGTACATCTCATACGATGACCTGCATAGATGATAGATTGATTCCTGCTTATGAGCACTTCGTTACAATGCGACTTGGATGAGACGTGTATGTATTCAACGCAGAGGCTACTCTAGCTCTCTGGTACATCGGGCGTTGTTGTCTCATCGGCCTGGAAACATCACTATGCGTAACCATTGCTGGCAGTCAAGGGAGTCCCTCGAGGTACCTGACTAAGTAATCACCTTGCTTTCCAACACCGTTGGGCAAGGAAATTTTACAAGCTACACTAGGTACTGAGAAGATGGAACTCTCGACCCTTTGGTACTCCCACCAGGTAGTCCAAACCCAAATTGGTCTTACAAATACTCACCCTAGAGACCGCACTCCTGGGCGCATACGCGCCCGAAACGGTGACTACCATCGCTTACGCTTCAGCAGAAGAGTTCGAGATGCCAGGAGTCGCTCACGGTACAGAGATAGAGATATCCGTTCCCAACGCCGACTGCTCTCTCTGAAGACACTTACCCTACGTTATACCGATACATGGATAGACAGTATTGGTCTCGAGTTAACTATGCTCGGACCCTCAAACATACGACAGGTATTACAGACTTTCATCAAATTTCTTTCCCAAATGTTATGTCAAGGGGCTGAAGGATGTAGCGTGGGTGCGCCGAGGCCTGTATCAACCTCATGTAGAGTAAAGTGACAAGTACCGTCGTTACAAACGCCAAGCGCCCGTCATACTTCTCTTCCCTCACCCCTCATCGGCCATCAAGCGACCAATCAACCTCCTAATTTCTCAATTACCTATGTGAATCATTGACTTCTCATGCAGTTGTGGTTATGGCTTGCAACTCCGGCTGCTGTGGAAAGCCAGCTCTGGCTCCTCCCGACCAGTCCCAGCCCCCAGCCGCCATCCTCGCTCCGATTGTCGGCATAGTCCGCGACCAACCCGGAGTCACTGGCGCCGTGGCCACTGTAACCACCCGCGAGGTCGACAGCGACAGCCCGGAGCCTGATGCACTTGAGTGCGAGACTGGTTGCTGCTCTACGCCTGTACCGAAGCCGCAAGATTCCAGCTGCTGAGCTGCTGCGATGGTAAGACAGGCTCCTGCTGCGACCAGTCCTGTCTTGACCGTATCGCGTTACGTGAATGCAAGAGTCACAATGTCGAGTCTATATCTCAAGGTGAGCTCCTGATCAATCATCTTCTAATTCATCTGTCTATCTGTACACAATACTCAACTCACAACTGCCTAATTGAAGGCTCGCCCGCTTCCAGTTGGGCTCAAGGTATCGATGGCATGCCATGCGTCGGCCACGCAGCTAAAACTCGCCGTACGTACGACGAGACGCTCGAGGCACTTGGCTGCATATGTCGTGCTCTGATCGCCCTTGGACAAGAGTCTTGTTGCATGCCTCCGCGCCGCTCGCCAACCAGAAACGTTCACTGCCGCTCCAAGGAGAAGTCATCTGACTCCCGCGCCTCTGTCGACTTGTGCTGTGCTGCCAGCGGTGTGGATGCAACAGCTTCGTCCGCCAGAAGGAGGCCTACCGCCGGAGACTCATGTTGCAGCGCTAAAGGGACGGATGGCGAGCTTGCACTTTCCCGAACCCTGGACTCTAGCGTCAATGTCAGCTGCATTGAGCAACGACCAGCCAGTCTCGTCACGGGTCTAGCGCATGCTACCGACCTCGAGAAGGGATTCGCGGAGACTGAGCAGGAACATGTCATCCTCAGTATCTCCGGTATGACATGCACCGGCTGCGAGACGAAAACTGGCTCGGACTTTGGGCACCCATCCAGCAGTCAAGAACCTGAGGACCAGTCTAGTGCTTTCACGCGCCGAATTTGACTTGGTGGGTGCTACATCCGTTGTCGAAGTCATGAAGCATCTCGAAAAGACGACCGAGTTCAAGTGTGAGAGGGTGACAGATCAGGGCTCCAATCTTGATCTTGTGGTGTTTCACGGCGAAGCAGCTGCTCTCGTCAACCAACCTTGGCCGGAAGGGGTAACCAATGTCAGAGTAGTCGACACCAAAACCATCAATGTCAGCTTCGATGCCAAGATCATTGGAGCTAGGGATCTTGTCCAGAACGGCTGGGATGAGAGTACGGCTCTGCATCCCTGGCCTTAGCGACCATTGTGCAGTTCGCCATAGCGGGTCCTTTCTATCCCAGAGCGCTCAAGAGTTTCATCTTCTCGAGAATCATTGAGATGGACCTGCTCATTGTCTTGAGCACGAGCGCGGCTTACATCTTCTCAGTCGTGTCTTTCGGCTACCTTGTATCCGGCCAGCGACTGTCGACGGGCCAGTTCTTCGAGGCCATCACCCTTCTGGTCACGCTGATCATGGTAGGCCGCTGGGTTAGTGCCTTGGCCCGCCAGAAAGCCACACAGTCTATATCCGTACGAACCCTGCAGACCTCTACCGCCTGCCTCGTAAACGAAGCTGGAGAGACGGAGATTGACGCCCGCCTTTTTCAGTACGGAGACATTTTCAAGGTCTCTCCTGACTCTCGCATTCCAACCGATGGGACAGTGGTGTCAGGCTCATCTGAAGTGGACGAATCGATGATTACTGGGGAGTCCAAGCCAGTCGAGAAGCACACCAAGTCCCCCGTTATCGCCGGGTCTCTGAACGGCTCGGGCATGCTGCTGGTTCGGCTAACACGTCTACCGGGCGGCAACACTATCAGTACTATAGCAGGAATGGTTGACGAAGCGAAACTGTCAAAACCAAAAGTTCAACAAGTCGCAGATCGCGTTGCCAGCTACTTCGTCCCGGTCGTTGTTCTTCTAGCAATCGTCACGTTTGCTGCCTGGGTTGCTATTGGTATCACGATACAGCAAAAGTCGGGAAGCGTAGCTACGATTCAAGCAATCACCTACGCGATCGCGGTCCTGATCGTGTCCTGTCCCTGTGCTATTGGTCTGGCGGTTCCGATGGTGATCGTTATTGCTACTGGTGTTGCCGCTGAGCGAGGGGTTATCTTTAGATCCGCGGAGAGTATGGAGGTGGCTTATAAGACATCTCATGTCGTGCTAGACAAAACTGGCACCATCACTCAAGGGGAATTGACAGTTGTCCGAGAATGGTACGCAGCAAGCGACCGAGAGATCACCGACTCGATACTTCTCGGCCTGGTAGAAAGCGTCAAACACCCAGTCTCCGTCGCAGTGGCAACCCACCTGAAATCCCGAGGCATTGTACCAGCCACGGTAGATGATCTCAAAGCACTGACAGGGAAGGGCGTGGAAGGCGTTGCTGAGGAGTCCGGGCTGTTTCTTCAGGCGGGCAACTCACGCTGGCTCAACCTCGACTCTGATCCAGAAGTTCAGTCTGTGCTGGCTCAAGGATACACAGCCTTTTGCTTCACTATAGCTGGTTCTGTTGCTGCCGTCTTTGGACTCGAAGACTCCATCAGACCCGACGCAGCGTCCACGATCCAGACTCTGATCAAGCGCGGTATATCAGTGCATATCATCTCGGGTGACGACGATGGCGCTGTGCGGTCTGTTGGTGCGCAGTTAAACATCGCCGAAGCCAATATTCGATCTCGCTGTACACCAGCGGACAAGCAAGCGTACATTCAGGCGCTCCTGGAAAGCACATCCTCCCCGACTCACACTACTAAGACCGACAAACCCGTCGTCATGTTCTGTGGCGATGGCACCAATGACACGGTTGCTTTAGCACAAGCAACAATCGGCGTGCACATGAACGAGGGAGGAACGGACATTGCCCAGTCCGCGGCCGATGTCGTCCTCATGCGTCCCAGTCTCGCTGGTCTTCTCACTACCATTGACGTGAGCAAAAGGTCGATCCACAGGGTCATCTTCAATTTTACTTGGAGCTTTCTCTACAACCTGTTTGCCGTCCTGCTGGCCGCGGGTGCGTTTGTCAATGCAAGAATCCCGCCCGAGTTTGCTGGCTTGGGCGAGCTGGTTAGTGTGTTGCCTGTCATCGCCGCCGCTGTGCTGCTGCGGTGGTCGAGGTTTTGAGGGGGGTATCTGTTATAGGGGGAGAGCACTGTCGATGCTTGACACTGAAACGAGCCCCTAGGATTTGCGCTGTGTACGAAAAGCATAACAAGAGTGTGGAAGTCCGGGGGTTCCGTTACACTCATTCTATCTACTATCACAGAAAACATCCATGTCCTTCTTTGCCGTGCGTAAGAATACTGGCATAACGCCCAGCCGTACAGAAATGGGTCAAATGCTCGCCCTGCAGCATGTAACTTGCTTTACATGATATATCTCTCCCCTTCGCTGTCAGAGCATCAAGTAATGCTAGATCCACCTCGGGTACAAGGATTGAGACATCTGCAGCTTCAGGGGATGTAGGTAAGATCTGGGATATATCTTTGGGCGACCCTCACATGCACTTTTCGGTCTTTGGATGACTTGCAACCATGAGAATCTGTCGTCATCCGGGCCAACGAGAAGCCCGCAGTGTCGAGTTGGGGATAGTCGAGCACGCAATCCTCCAATCTGCGGGGATCCCGTCGACCTTCAACCAAACAATGCGCCATGGGGGGAGGGGGCCGCAAGCCCCTGTGCAACCATATTAAGGCTGGGCTCACGGATAGAAAAAAGACATAAGAGTTGTTGAAGGCCCTGGATTGAAGACAGTGTTGATTAATTATTACTTGCTCTGAACGCGTTACGAAGTACCGTTATATTAACCTTGCTCTCGTGTATTTCATAGTGTATACTCTTCACCTCGTGCCAGCAACCCAACATGACCGCCATCCAGAGAAACATCGAGCATGCCTCGTCGCAGTACAGCTCCACCTTCACAAAGGGCTCACTTGCCCTGCCACCAGCCAAGAAGTACCTGGTGTTGACATGCATGGACGCCCGGATCGACCCAGCCGCGGCCTTTGGCATAGAGCTTGGAGACGCCCATGTCATCCGCAATGTACGGCATCACAAACTCCAGGATCCTGATACAGAATATACGGCTGATCTAGCTACTAGGCCGGCGCTTCCGCCTCCGACGCCCTCCGCAGCATCATCATCTCGCAGCAACTCCTCGGCACACATGAGATTGTGCTCGTGAAGCATACCGGATGTGGAATGCTGACGTTCCAGAATGAAGATGCGTATAAACTGGTTGCGGAGAACCTCGGGTAGGTCAATATTCTTCTGTTCATAATGGTAGCTGTGTTAACCTGGGTCACGGAAGATCGGAAGCAGAGGAGGAGTTGAGGGCGAAGAAGCTGGACTTTTTGCCCTTCTCGGACCTGGAGAAGGCGGTTAGGGATGATGTGGCGTTCTTGAGGGGAAACAAGCTGATTCCGCATGAGGTCCCTCTCAGTGGGTGGGTATATGAGGTTGAGACGGGGAAGACTAGGAGGGTCGTTTAAATGATCGAGATTCACGTATATTCTCGAGATGGTCATCTCTGAAGAAGCGATTGTGAAGAAAGATACCGATGCATAAGATGAAAGCGTAGCCCAATCACGTCTCTGAACCGACTTTACTGGTTGTATGCGTATTTAACTGTTGTAGGGTAAACCGTAGGCGCGAGCTGAGAGCCCTTGTAAACATTGTCCTGCTCGTGCTCTGGCCTTAGAATAACAACCCCCATAATGCTTAAAAGAGACTCGAGGAGCTATTGCGTCAGGGTGCATCGCCAGACAGTAGCCCAATACGTGTCATAATCTTCAGAAAGACGACATAAGGTGTGAGAATAGCTACATTGTGCTGTGTAAATATACGTAAGTAAGGTCTTTCCAAGACAAAGTCACCTGCAAAGTAAAGCACAATGTGAAACATAGCTCGAGTCTTTCTGCACATGCCTAGTGTAGATCGGGTAGGTCTTGGCATTTCTCCACTCTTTATTCTTGGCGCCAACACGGTGCTGCACGTCACAGCTTCGAGACGCGACCGTCGCAACCCCATGTTTCCCTGCCGTGCAAGCTTGGAACATACAGTATTGTAGTCGCGACCAGTGCCAGCCAGTCATAATTGTTTGTAATCAATTAGAGAATATCTACTTGCTGAGTTTCAGCAGCTGAGGACGCAGAAATGACGCGGAAACCATGCGACAAAGAGCTCGCAGCTGAGCTAGTCACTGCCGTCAAGGAGATCTATACCGGCGATATCCCTGTAACGGTGAACGGTGTTCGTCAAAGAGCCGAGGAGAAGTTGGATCTGGACAAGGGCTTCTTCAAGCAAGAAAGCTGGAAAGACAGGAGCAAGCAGATCATCAAAGACGTAGTTGTAAGTGCCCATGCCCCGCTACCTCAAAACAGAGTCAGGAGGGCGTCTCTAACCGGATGTGTACAGGCGAAACTGGACAGCGGCGAGGCTGTGACTCCATCGCCGACTGTACCCAAACCCCTGAAGGGCCAGAAGAGAGCTTCTCAAGCCGATGCTGAGGAGCAAACACCAACCCCAAACAAGAGACAGCGAAAACAGCCTCCCTCGGCAAAAGCTAAAGCCGACGAGACCGACCCATCAGAGACCCCGGCGAAGAAGAGGAGCCGTAAGCCGGAGGCACGTGCAAAAAGGCAAGAAGATTCGGAACTCTGTGAGCCAGGCGAGGAGAGCGAGGCACATCAGCCGGCTCGAAAGAAACAGAAGGCCGAGCGAGACAAGCCGATTCCAAGAAAGAAGGCTCGTGCTGCAAAGGCCGACTCAGATGTGGAGTTGTCCGAAGACGACGAGGATGAGCCCAAGCCGGTGAAGAAGAGGACTCAGCGCCGCAAGTCGGCCGTGAAGAAATCTAGTGTTGAAAGTGATGCCAGCGATCAAAGCGACGCAGATGAGCAACAGGCCAAGGACAAGGGCCCTGTCAGGCGTGGAGGAAGCAAATCCGCCAAAGTCGTCGAATTAGAGGAGGATGAGGACGAGGAGCCGGCTGAACAGGAAGATAAACAACCCGAACTGGACTCTGAGCTGAGCGAGATTGACGAGACACCAAGCAGTTCGAGGAGGCGGGGCTCAAAGAACGATATAGCCAAGGACGCCGAACACCAATCTGTTGTGCCAGAAGACGAGGATAACGAGGATGGAGCCGGCGACAAGACAGCAGATGTCCGGGAGGATAGTGATACCGAGCACTCGATCGTCTTCGACGAGCCACCTAAGCGCAAACGAGGACGCAAGTCCAAGGAGGCGTCCGACAAGCCCGCCGCAAAGTCCAAAGCCAAGGGTGCAGCTGAATTGACGCCAGAGCAGGAGGAAATTAAGAAGCTGCAGGGGCAGCTCCTCAAGTGTGGAGTCCGGAAGGTCTGGGGCAACATCCTAAAGAAGTACGGCGACGACAACCGCGCCAAAATCCGCCACTTAAGGGACATGCTCAAGGAAATAGGCATGGAAGGCCGGTTCTCTGACGCCAAGGCGCGCCAGATAAAGGAGCAGAGAGAGCTTCAGGCTGAGCTGGAAGCTGTCAAGGAGTTCCAGGACCACTGGGGCAAAGGTGACAGCGGACGGGCCTCACGAAGCCGCGCCGCTCGCCCGAAGAAGTCACTCAAGGTTGATGACGACAGTGACGATAATGGCGGCGAAGAGGATGAGACCGCAGAAAATGGCGCCGACAGCGAGGACGAGGATGAGGACGAGGACGAGGGTCCCACGCATAAACGAGCCAAAGCGATGGCTAAGCGTAGAGCTGACTTTGCGTTCCTTGGGGACGAAGAGGAGTCCGACTAGAGCTGAAAGTAGAGGGACGATCCTCACTAGGTTTACTTCCCAACAGATGCTGTCATGCTCTCATCTCATGGCCGTGCAGTTTCCGTGTTGTGTATACAACTCCTTAGACGACGTGTCCTGACCAGATCTTCGTGAAGTTCAGTGATCATCATCGGAGATTCATCCTCTGGGCAATAAGACTGAAAACGGCCACAGATCCCATGAACAGAACGGCGTTGTAGAACTAGTCGTCGTTGTCAGTAATGGAGAGAGGACAAACCGGGAAGCATGACATACAGCTTTCCTAGAAACCTGCCTCTCTTCGTCATCCGATCGGGCCTCGATAAACAGACGGCGGAGATTGGGAAAATTAGCCTAGTAAACCATCAGTATCAGCACCTGTAAGAACGAACAGCAACGGACTACAAACCATGGCTACTTCTTAGTAATTACTTCGGAAGTTAACATTATCTCATGCTGGAGCATGTACACGTCGTAATGCTGTTTGTTAAGTATCCAAGAACTAAGACAATCGAGCAGTTCGCTGTCCAGAAGGCACGTGACTCGTTTAGGTCCCCTTTTAAGGAGGTGGGCCATTAGGTACAGTTGCTCAGCTGGCGGGATATGATGCTCCAGCGAGTCGCATCCCAAACAGTCAAAACACCGCCCCAAGCGCACACCAAAACATAGCTCCCCGTCAACCAACCGCCAGCTCAACGTCATCTTGCCTTCTCCTTCTGTACATGGTGAGTAAGGCATAATTAGGCGGGTTGCCCTCTACCTCGAATATTCCATCACCTCCCCTACGATAACAGTAACGCACTCTCGATCACCCCTCGGAAGTAGCCACTTCCAAGACTATGGCTGTGAATCGGATTAGGGGCGCTTTTGCCGCTCCGAAGAAGGGCGAGACGTTCGAGCTCCGAGCTGGTCTGGTATCGCAGTATGCTTGGGAGCGGAAGGAGTCGATCCAAAAGACCATCATGGCCATGACTTTAGGCAAAGATGTGTCTGCTCTGTTTCCGGATGTCTTGAAGAACATAGCCACTGGCGACCTCGACCAGAAGAAGCTGGTCTATCTCTACCTAATGTGAGATTCATGATTTCCCCCGCCCCCGGGCGCAGGCTAATTGGGCATAGGAATTATGCGAAATCACACCCAGATCTGTGTATTCTGGCTGTCAACACCTTTGTACAAGACTCCGAAGACCCGAATCCTCTAATACGAGCGCTGGCGATTCGCACAATGGGCTGTATCCGAGTGGATAAGATGGTGGACTACATGGAAGAGCCGCTCAGGAAAACATTACGGGATGAATCACCATACGTCAGGAAAACGGCGGCAATATGCGTTGCGAAGCTCTTCGACCTTAACCCGACCATGTGCTTGGAGAACGGATTTATTGAAATATTACAGGAGCTCATCGCCGATCCGAATCCCATGGTGGTGGCCAACTCGGTCCAAGCCTTGTCGGAAATCAGTGACACGGCACCAGAGACGAGGGCGTTGATCATCACACCGGCAATATTGAAGAAGCTACTGATGGCATTGAATGAGTGCACGGAATGGGGAAGAGTCACGATTTTGTCCACGCTAGCAGACTACCCTCCAACAGACGTTAAGGAGTCGGAACACATCTGCGAGAGGGTCGCGCCGCAGTTCCAGCACGTCAATCCCAGTGTTGTGCTGGCGGCCATCAAGGTGGTCTTCACCCACATGAAGCTCCTAAACTCGGAACTGGTCCGGTCCTACTTGAAGAAGATGGCGCCACCTCTAGTTACCCTCGTGTCGTCGGCTCCGGAAGTGCAGTACGTGGCATTAAGAAACATTGACCTTCTCCTCCAAGCGAAGCCTGATATCCTGGCCAAGGAGCTCAGAGTCTTCTTCTGCAAATACAATGACCCGCCGTACGTCAAGATGCAGAAGCTGGAGATTATGGTCAGGATAGCGAACGAAAAGAACTTCGACCAGCTCCTGGCCGAACTGAAGGAGTATGCGCTGGAAGTGGACATGGACTTTGTGCGTCGGTCCATCAAGGCTATCGGCCAGGTTGCCATCAAAATCGAGAGCGCCAGCGAGAAGTGCGTCAATGCTCTCTTGGATCTGATTGCCACCAAGGTCAACTATGTTGTCCAGGAGGTTGTTGTCGTCATTAAGGACATTCTCAGGAAATACCCCGGCTACGAAGGCGTCATTCCGACACTGTGTCAGTACATTGACGAGCTGGATGAGCATGACGCAAGAGGGTCACTTATCTGGATTGTGGGAGAGTACGCCGAGAAGATCAACAATGCCGACGAGATATTGTCTGGTTTCGTTGATCTCTTCTCCGAGGAATTCACACAGACGCAGCTGCAGATCCTGACGGCCGTAGTCAAGTTGTTCTTGAAGAAGCCCAGCAATAACCAAGCGCTGGTGCAGAAGGTCCTTCAACTAGCCACGGCGGACAGTGACAACCCTGATATTCGGGATCGCGCCTATGTGTATTGGCGTCTTCTGTCCGGTGACCTGGATATCGCCAAGGTAAAGTCATGATTCGCTTGTACGACGCCCACTGAAACATCCGCTAACACGAAACAGAACATCATTCTCTCACAAAAGCCCGCCATAACCACCACCATGACCAGTCTTCCACCAGCTCTGCTTGAACAGCTCCTTACCGAGCTCTCGACTCTCGCCTCCGTATATCACAAGCCGCCCGAGTCATTTGTCGGCAAGGGCCGCTTTGGTGCCGATGAGATCCAACGTGCCGCTATCCAAGAACAGCGCGAAAACGCCGCCGAGAACCCTATCGCAGCCACTGCCGCTGCCGCCGCCGCCAATGGTGCCCCTGCTACTCAGAACAACATTGAGAACCTCCTGGACATCGACTTCGATGGCGCAGCTCCTGCCAGTGCAGACATGGGTACCGGAACTCCCGACCGCATGGCGAGCCCAGCCGCTGCCGGTGGCGTCGGCGGCCCTCCTGCAGGTAGCAGCAGTATGGCAGATATGATGGGTCTGTTCGACGCTCCCGCCTCGACCTCATCCCCTGCACCGCCACAAACCAGCAGTAACATGAATGATCTGATGAATGGGTTTGCTGGTATGGATATGAGCGGAACTAGCCAACCGCCACCTGCTGCTCAGCAGTTGGGCCATGCACCATCGTCGAAGAAGGAGACTACAAGTGCTGGGGACGATTTACTGGGTCTGTTTTGAGCGTGGAGTAGGAGGGCTTTGAATTGTTCATTGGCGATGGGCATACATTGTGATAGGCGGATTAGTACAGGCAAAAGGTGTATACCTAGCCGTGACTTCAATTGATGATTGGTACCGTGCCTGCCATCTAGCGTTTTCCCGTAATGCCTTCCAGTGTTTGTGTAAGCCAAATGGCGCTGGTTTGGACCTCAAAGAATATACCTTGAACATGGAGGTTAGTGATATTCCCAAGTGGACAGTTGTCCTGGATGAGCCCTTGTTTGGAACTGTCCTTGACTATTACAATACCACCCACAATGCTCTTGAGTAACTTGTGTGAGAGAGTAGGAAGAATCTGGTGGAAGCCGAAGCTGATAGCCTCATAGACAGCCAAAGCCTGTCCCCAAACATAACCCCCTTGTGGTGTAGTTGGCTATCACGTTCGGCTGTAAATGTTATTTGTTACCGAAAGGTCACCGGCTCGATTCCGGTCGAGGGGAGTTTAATTTTTTGCCTCATTTTCTGCCATTTCCAACCGGCGCTTCTTTGCCAGCCTCCATGTACCGTACTGCCGGTTACGCTGTCCCAACTTGCATAACCATGCCCATCAAGAGGCGGGTCTGCTGGTATGCTGCTTGCTGGAAGGTCTCGCTTCGTTCCGGTGTTTGCAGCGAGATCTTAGCACGGGTTTCATGAGCAAGCTGGCTCTAGTGGATGTAGAGGAGCCGGAAAGGCATACAAGCCCTCCCTTTCACTACCCTTGGGGTATGCAAGCCATGCATAGGTACTTGCTAGGCCACTCAACGAGGAACGAATGATTGTGGGAGAAGTGATGAGGTACGACTTCGTTGCGTCGATGGACTGCCCATTCATGACCGCGCCCAGCGCCGAAGCTTTCACGTACGACCATAGATACTGGAGAACTCGGGATCCCGTCCGCTCTCCCATAGATAAGCCAGTAATCGTCAGACTAGTACTCGGGTGGGTGACCACCGGGGAATCCCTGATGTTGTACGTTTTTGTTGTTTTCATTTTTTGGGTGGGTGACCACAGGGGAATCCCTGATGTCAGTTTTGTTGTTTTCATTTTTTGTTCATACAGTAGACGAATGGAGCGAAGCAACAGACGACCACCAGTTGGGCCGTGGGAACGGCCAATACACAGTGCGGTTGAGCCATGGTTTGTCATATTGAAAACAGGATGGGCAAAGCTACGGATATCTCTACGTCAAGACGGATTGAGGCCATGCAGCTACGTCCGCGCCGTTTCTTAGTCTCCTAAGTAAATTATCAGCCACTTCCTAGGTCAATGCCATGGCTCGAGGAAGAAGCCCGTGGATTGGAGTACAGCGGGCTTATCCTGCAGTATGCCTCTTGACGACGACGCGTCGAGCTGGGCTCCCTTCAATCTCTGGTAACTGCAAAGTCATCGGATCAACCGACGAGCTCTGTCCGACGACGGGGCGCCGGCTCCATTCCAGGGACCATCGAGGCATTGCAAAACGCATAGTCTGTAAATCTTGAAGCGAGTCAGCCAACTGCTCCGACGAAAAGAGTTATGCATAACATCGAGTGATATTGTTGGGAATCAGAGGTGCACAAGGCTGGGTTCGTCGTCATGTGCAGAGGTCTTAAGTCTGCTCGGAAACACGGACCATGGTGTTCATCATAAAGGGTTGAATATCGGGGGAGACGGTGTAGAGAATTGAGCTTACCATTCAAGATATCGAAGAGGATGGGTTAGACAAACCCGTCATTAGGAACCTGCCCGTTGTTGACATTTGGATGTTTTGGTTGGAAAAGGGCAGAAACTTTTTGTTGGAGAGCTTTTTATGTGTGAGAGGGAGAGCCACGGTACGATAAGATAGGGCGTGGCTCCACTGCAAAAATATTGTGCAAGGCGTTGTGCTTAGGATAGAATTGTGCGGGCAGCATAAGTGTTAGAAGTCGCCAGCAGATCCATGAGGGAAACATACCAATTGTAGCGAGAGAACATCAAGTGATGGCGGAAGATATAAGACTTACTGTATGGTCAAGAAGCCATGATTAATATACTCAACCTTGGAAAAATCCACGAGCGGAACATTACCGAGCTCAACAGACACCCAGGTATCCAATGGAGTTAGTCATTATGTAGGTCATGAAGCGTGTCTGGATAGACAGCTTGCTATCTATTCTCATTGCGGTCATGAACCCTGCTCAGCACAGCCCGACGCAGTCGTGACCTATCTAAGTCCCAACCCAGAACAATAATCAAGAACACCATAAGCCAGAACTCCATCTTATTACTTTTTTAACACCACAACAAACTTTTCCAGGTCATCGACCGCTCAAGCAACCAGACCCTTGACCTGCTTAAAGTCCTTGACCTTGATATCGCGCCAGACAATGACCGACACTATCGAAATCACTTGGATACAAGTGGCAGCGATGAGCATGTCACGCTGGGCGGCACCGTAGGCCCTGTTAATGGCGTCTCTGGTCGCCGATCCAACAGGATAGGAGAGCTGCTCCGTAAGCGATCCGTAGATGGTCGCCCAGTCGGCAGCACTCTCAGCGGGAAGATACGCCTGGAGCTTCTTGGGGAAGACACCGGTCCATATCGCAGCGGCAACCGTACTGCCGATGGCACCGCCGATGCTGGAGAACATGCCCTCAATTGCCAGGACGACGGCAACATGCTGGTGAGAGGTCGCGGCCATGACAGCCATCTGTTCGCAGATCACCAAAGCACCACCGCCAAAGGCGATGAAGATCTGGCACATGACGATGTAGCCGATCTGTACGTCGGGTTGACGGAAGGCAACCATGCAGGCAACACCCAGGATGGTGACGGGAACGCCAAAGTACACGGCGATCCACTTGAAGCGTCCACTCCAGCGGATCAGAACGCCGACGATGAGCGACCAGAAGCAAGATCCTATGCTATAGATGTTGACGACGTAGCTCGTCTGCGTAACCGTGAGGTTGTTGACGACCTGCAGGAACGAGGGGAAGTAGCCATCCCATATGTAGAAGGAGACGAACAGGGCACCGGCGAGGATGCAGGCTCCGAGGACGGTGCGGTCGACGAGCAATCCGTAAGGGATGAAGGTGACGGGGGCCAGGTACCTCTCGTACAAGGCGAAGGCGACGGTGAGCAGGACGCCAAAGATGATGAAGCAGATGATCATGGGCGACTTCCACTCGTTGCTCTGGTACGAGTACAAGCTGAAGGCGAGGAGGAAGAGTGCCAGACCAGCGGCAAGAAGGAGAATGCCGAACAGGTCGAACTCGATGGCGTAGTACTTGAGAGTCTGCATCCAGGTCCGGCCCGACTTTTCCCTAACGATCAAACCCTGTGCCTTGGCCTTTCTCTCGTTCCACCAGAAGATCGCCCACAGGGGCATGCAGACGACGGGAGTGACGATGGCGAAGATGCCGAAACCCCACCGGAAACCGGGGCCGTTGAGCATAGCGGTGGCTAGGGGACCGGTGATCCATACAGTAGCGATGTAGGGCGAGCTGGTAAAGGCAAACATGAACGCCCGGTTCTTGAGGGCGGACGTGTCGGCGACGAAGATGCCGGTCACATAGGACAGTCCGTTATATCTGGTTCGCAACTGTTAGATCACGGAAAGGGCATGCGTTGATTGAGAATTCAACTTACCCAACCCAGTAAAAGACCTGCGCAGCGGCATATGTCTGGACATTCTGGCAGGCAGCCATCATAATCAGACCGAGCATCATGAAGCACATCATGATGAAGAAGCCCTGAGGACGACCCCAGATGTCGAGCACCTTGGCCAGGGGTAACTTGAACAGACCGCCAATGAGCGAGGACATGATGCCCGTCGTGGCCGTGAGGGAGTGCATGGCGAAACTGCTAGTGACGTACGGCGTCAGGAGCGTGCCCATGCCTTGCTGCATTGCGTCGACGAAGCAGATGAGGAAGATGCTGCGTTTCCCACGTTAGTGCAAAACCCTGTCGAGGTGACGGTGACATGCTCTTAAGATCACGTACAGAAGGTAGGCGGCTATCAAATGCCATCTCTTCCAGACCTTGGTGACGGCCTCCATCCGCTGGACACCGGCCTGGGCATCCTTGGAGATCTCTTCCGAGTCGGCATCGCTTTCCCGTCGCGAGTCTGTGGTGTAGCCGACCTCCTTGGTCTCCTTCTCCGTAGCGGTTGCGGTGGCCTCGGGCACAGGGGCCTCGGTCACCGGGGGCCCTGAGCGACGCAGGAACCTCATGCTGCAAAAGGATAAATGTTGCAAATGTATTACCGTCCTTGCGCAAATCTGTAGGGAGGAGCTGGGAGGTTGTAGTTTGTGTGGTAGTGGACAGCTACAGACTCCAGGTTGAAGACGATTCTGCAGAAGGAAGGCAGCATGTTGTCGGGGTGCGTCTTGCCCCAACTTTATATCGCTGGCCATGCAGGTTGTTGCATCGGAGGTCCATGCCTAAGGTGGATCGCATGCCATTTCGCCCATGTGGTACAAGACCCGGGGGACGTACACCTCGTCGGGAACAAGAGTTCCCACTCGACACTAGGTGTGTGTCCACCAATTCCCAGATCTTTTTTCCACATCCGGGTCCTTGCAGAAAAGGCGCGCTGTAGACGTGTACAACAGCATTGGGGTTACATCCTCTCCTTCCTCTCAGGTCAAGTGTTCACCACGCATGGGCAGTCAGACGGTTTTCCCGAGAACCACTTGCAAGGATCAGCCTGGCCACAGAATTTCCAGACCTGTAGCTACTAACTAGCGGTGCTACTAGTGCGGGTTCATGAGGAGGAGGAAGGCGAAAATTTTATCTGATGATCTTATCTGATCATCTTATCTGATCTAATCAATTTGATCAAGCGACGATCAGCCCCGAAAGAAGCATAGCTCCGACGCAGGTGGCACCCCGTTGCTGGGTCCGGATGCTACCCACAGACAAGCTAGTCTACTTCTGGGCTGGAAGTCGAACCACAAGTGATGGAGCGGCATTGCCATCGAATCCTCTCGGGTGTGGTTACGAAAACTGCGCTTTGTCCCGGGCGAAAAAGTCCACCAAGTCATTCGGGCATTCGCCATTCAACGAGGGACGGAGAAGGACGGAGGGATTGATGTGGAATGGTACTTGTGCCTGTCTTTGTTTGGGGTCGTGGATTCTTTTTCGTCTTTGGAGGTTGCCCAGAACATTGGCACGGCACAGCGACTCGTTGGGCCTATTGGCATTACATGCCGTAAAAGAATTATCCTCCGGTCGAATTACGCGCGGATTTATGTCCCATGCTTGTGGACTGGCACCGTGAACGAGACACGGCCAATCCGGTAGACAGTTGGGCTAGGGTTGATGGCCACCAAGCTTCTGACTTGCACCCATGTCCCGGACACATCCTTCCAATTCTCTTGAATTTTCTCACCTCGCCAAGCTAATGAGGAGTCTCGATCACCTTGACTTATTCCAGATGATGCTCAAGGGTCTGCTTGCTTGCATGCTCGTCTCTTTTCTTGGCTGGGAAGAGGTCCGTTAGCGGACTACGTAAGGGCCGAGGTACTCCTGGTGGTCTGAGGACATCCATCGGTTATGTACAGTGGATTTCAACTGCTTGTGGTCATGTATCACAGCGGTCAATGATGTGGTGCCATCCAATACTACCTCGTGGGTTCTACGCATGGTTCAAGGTGGAACATTAACCCTACTGGCTCGCTCATTTGCGTGCAGCACAGCCGGGACCTAGTCAACTGCTTCCTCGGCCAAATAAGACCGAAACATTTTCTCACCCGCCGGCGGTAGCGGGACCACGATTGACAGTGCCTCGTCCACAACAACGCCCTGTCCCGTGCTTACTGCCTACAGCCTAGGCTACGGCATCCACTCCAGGTTCCAGGGACTAAAATGTGGAATGCTTAGCCTTGTCTTGTGTACTCGCCACGTTCCGACCAGGTGTTGTGAAGATCACGCTTGGGAGACTTCGAGGCGATCAACACTGACGGCCTTGAAGGATTTAAAAATGACGTCTCAGTATGACAGCTGGTACGAAGCGCGGTTCTGGTCTATGCGTCTTGGTGGTTCCCACTCCTCTGGAACCAGATCTGCGACTTTACACCTTCGTACCAGGCAAGTCAGATCATCTGTGATCATACGTAATAGGTCAACTCTCTGAAGGCTACACAGCAATAGCTACGAGATCCAACAGTCGCGAGCCATCAATCGGAGCATCTATAGCGGCCGTGGACATCAGTTACCTGTAGTCAGAAGCTAGCGGAACTCTTCAGGGTATGTCTAGAGATAGGTATCATCATCCTCTGAACCCAGGCTCTACCATGGCCAACACTTTTACCCTGTGATCTCTCAACCCTTCCTGGAGTACTCTGCCATGGTTGGACTCGAAGCAGTATCAACATGGTACGGGAGGAACCAATGTCTTCTCTAACGTTAAGGTGCATTCTTACCTCCTGCACAGTTGGAAACCGGTGAGCGTCGTTAGGATGAGAGGAGTTGCTGCAGGCTTACTGGTGCAACCCTCCAAATACTGTATCGCTCCAGGTTGTTTCCGTGAGTCCAGAGAAGGACCGGATCAAGGACGAGAACGGTCGTCTCGCCATGATCGACTTTTGGTGACATTTGCCATCAGTAGTAATGCTGTAACGTCTGCCAATGCATCCGCTCAACCTCATCAAGGCCCATTCTCTCGTAATCCGATGCAGTGGTCCCGATCTGTATGCCCCAACCTGAGCAACCCAGCCCACAAGCCCAGGGAGGCCGGCTGGGACTACTATCCCCACCATCTTCTTCGCCTAGAATAAATTTTCTCTGAATTAGTTATTAGATAAGTAGGGTCAAGACGCTAATCGACTTGATCATGACGGAATATTGCAGGTGATCTGCTATGTCAACGGTATCCGTGAAGTAAGAGACCATTTTCCCTGCCGTATCGGTACTAGTATGTAACCAGCTCGCATGATGAGCTCTGTGCAAACTTGATCCGTCTACCTAGTGGTGGTACAATTACTTCGACTCTCTTCATCCCTCCTCAAGCTGTTGCTTGCACATCATACTGTACATCCAAAACCATGTCCCCAAGTGAGCCACGAAGCTCTACGACTTTCCCGGATGTCGGCGAACAGGCAGAGAACGGACTGATGATGACGAACCGTAGTGAAGATCCTCGGTGGCATCAATAACTATATTTATATCCCGATGAAGTCATGACACACATATGGATCCAAGGTCATGTCGATTGTCATGCGGAATCCGGGAAGTTCACCTATTCCAAGACTCTATGTTATGTTCGTGGCATGGAACTGGAAGACGAACGTATTCTCGGACAATATTTTCGGTTCCCGACTGAGCTTATGGACTAGATCATGAAATAACGCTGCCTCAATGTCTTGTTTTCCCTCATGGCCACTGTACGCCTGAGGTATGTGGTCATCCAGGTTCGTGTTCGTGAAGGTTGAGACAATCTTCCGCTCGATTGTGGTGTAGGCAAGTGGCGGCTGGAGAAGGAATCCCACACTAGTTTAAGCAGTGGGGTTCGCCCGTATAATGTGCACCTGGCGTCTGTTGGAATCGACACTCAAGGTCAAATGATGCTCGGCTAGCGTATCCCGGTCCTGACGATCGGACATACCAGAATATACCTCGGATATCAGTTGGTGGCGTCAGTTATGAAGTAGCCAGTACCTGCCAGACACCATTCGAACAGCGCAGCATTTCGACGGGCGAGATCGTGTACAAGACCACGCATACCCTGGAGACAGCTGCTCAAGTCGGCCGGGATGACGTTCCAGCTCCGGAACCATATGGGTAATCTCGTTACCGAATTCAAATCCGACTAAGAGTTCCTGAATGGATTGGACAGATGATTACCTTTGCACGGTGTAGGTCACACTTAGTCAACGCGAACAGTATACATGAGAGCAACGGTAACGTACTGAGGCACCTTTGCTTGCGCTTGAAGGCTGCTGCCTTTTTTCCCCCTGGAACCAGTGGCAGTGAGGGATGACGGATGTGGATGGTGATGAGACCATACATGTTTTGAAGCAAGGTAGAGATAGGCAACCTATGATAGCATACTGATACACTGGGATCTTCGTGACAGCCTTGACGTGCCACTTTGACGTTGGAGCAAGTGTATCAGCATGAATAGTGTCATTAGACCTGGACCATTGCCTCTCCTATGCTTCGAGTATGCTGTTGAACTAGCATAGCCATAGATCGCTCGGCGAGTGAGGATACTAGGAAGTAAATCGATTCCCTATCGCGTCAACTCGGCACATCACGTACTTTGCAACGGCAAACAAACTGCTCGAGACATGTAAACTGATCTTCATTTCGTGCCTAACAAGCAGGACAGTTCTTTTTAAGCGATACCCTAATCAGTACCACCGCCATGCCGGAAAACAAGCTAAACGCCGTGGACAGAAAAGAGGTTCCTCTAGAGGACCCTTTTGCTGAACATAAACCCGCTGGTCCTGGAACAACTTTCCAGGACAAACCCTCCCCTCTTCATAACCGCTTTCAGAACAAACCATTGTTATCTAACCTATACGCCAGTAACATGCTCTGCTGGGGGCTTAAAGTCGTGACCAGCCCCAAAACCAGGGAGGGCGGAGGACGTCGAAGTCGGCTCGTCCTTCCGAATATGAACTGAGAAATCGTGTTTTGGGCCGTAATCCGCGTATCGAGTGAGGAACAGGCGGCTGCGTTCTCTATGAGTTGGGCCGAAAGAGTCCTATGAACAACCTCAAACCTCTCGTCTCAAGGGACATGAGGACTACGCCGAACAGCTGACAGATTCCGTATCCTCTTCAGGTATTTTCAACTTCTCTTTTTCCTCGGCTCTCCAGGCTCTTTACCACTCTAGCGTGCCACAGCCGCGTTCAGAACTTGAGTACGGAAGAAGCCGCCCTTCGTCCGCTCAATGACCTGCTGGTAGACTGAGTTGGGTGGGTGATTCATAATAACTGTGCCTTCTTGCGAGTCGATCTTGGCATCCAGCCTTGTGTCGCGGATCAGGTTGACAATCCACTTCTCTCCTTGCTCGGGGTCGAGACCAAGTCTGGCGCTCAAATCCTTGATATCAATGCGGGTATAGATCTTGCAGTAGCTCTCGCTAATCAAGTGCCTAGCGGCATCCACAAAGGCATCGCTTGCGGAAACCAGGAAGAAGTCGGAACGGAGGACCTCCTCGGCCTTGGCGAGCTGGCGCTGCGCCTCCTCGAAGTCGAAGTCGATATAAAGGGCGCGGACGAACTCGGTTACCGGGTCAGAGTACTCGTAGGTCTCCTGACGCACTATGCGAACGATGTCCTTGAGCTGCTTCTGGTAAGCATTCGAGTTCCTGGCGCGCGAGCGTCCAGTTATGACGGCAGCAACGAGGTATCGCAGGATCCAGGGGCAAGCGGTCTGGATGGTGTTGATGAACCCGGCATTGAAGAAGAGGTCGAGGAGGGGCTCGCGGGCGGCGTCGTAGTTGAAGAGGGGGAAGAGGGCCCAGTGGATGAGCCATGCGCGGTGCTGGAGCTGGGCAAGAGGGTTGTTGAACAGCTTTGAATCGATCAGCTCGCGCACCTTCTGCACCTCCTCCAGAGCAGCCTCCCAGTTTGTTGTAAGAATCTCAGAGGCGAGCTTTCCCCATGTGCTAGCAGACACCTTGTCGTTATCGGTAGAAAGAACACGGAACTGGTAGAGGAGATCAGCAGCGGCGCCGTAAGCACCACAGCTGTACTGGAAGTTGCCGTAGTCGTAGAGCGCATCCACCATCTCGGGTGTAACCTATGCAGTAAACAAATCAGTCATCTCGCCCGATAGAACAATCCACCCTTATAGACCAGCTGACATACCTCGTGCTCTCTCTTGAGGAATTCCAAGTTGGCAACCTTATCACTTCTGAGGTTGTTCACAACGTCTTCCCGTCCCAGCAGCTCCCTGATCTTGCTGGTCTCCTCCTCGTACTTCTCTAGTTGGGCCAGCACCTTCTCCCTGCGCTCGGCATACTCTGCAGGCTTTTGGCTCTCATCAAGGTTGTTGAGTTCGCAGTAAAGGTTGGCGACGTAATCGGTCATGTTGGTCTTCTTGAGAAGCTCGTACTTGGCCCTGGTGATCTCGTGGGCCTTCTCCTGGTCCTTCACGTTGCCATCCTCATCCTGGGCAAGCTGGCTGTCGGTGAACTCGAGAAGGGGAAACACCAGATGTCTGTCAAGGTGCTTGATGAGCTTTGGCAAGAGGTTGTAGTCGGCGGTCGAGCCGTTCGTGGCCGGGGCAGCAGCGGAATCCGCCATGCTTGCGATCAACTGCGATGTATTCAGTGAAGAATATGAATATGTATGAACACGCCTAAACGGTTCTCGCAATCGGCAGGTCGAAAGGTCGGTGGGTGAAAGGGAGGGCGACCTTTGTTTGCTACAAAATCCAACCAAAGCCGTCGTTCCCTGATGGTGGGGTCAGTCCTAGTTAGTGGTTGAGATTTCAAAAATCGACAAACTGTGGTGAAGAGGGGCAGGGATAGTGTGGAGTCAGACTTCCCTGCCAAGGTAAATTGACGGAGCTCAGGTTCTACCGATGCCGAGATTTTTTCCACGCTGGGGCTGGCGTCTGGGGTGACAGCAGTAGGCATGGACAGCAGTTGGCTTCATGTGAGAGCCCGTATGTGACGATTGCAGTTGTACACATACCCGTCTACGTTTCCTTAATTTCTCCTTTACAGGTTTACAATAGCTCGTCTTTAGAATTAACCCAATGCATCTCCAAACCATGCTCCCGAGGGCAGCAGCCCCAGCGCGCATTCTCCTCCAGCGCGCAGCTCCAACATACAACCTTCTCCGATCAGCACCCTTCTGCCGGAGGATATCTACAGAGACGACACAGTCCGCACCAGCGGTAACGCCTTCTCCGGCTGCCTCTCAAACAGTCACCATACCAGCCTCCTCATCATTCGCATCAAGACCAGCCTACCTCGTCTCCAGGACGCCATCGAAGCAGCTACCAGTATACCAAAGAGCAAAGCGCGGAGGAAACATGAAGTTCACACTCGTGAAGAAGATAGAAGGAGATGTCAGGGGACTGAAATCACAACTGAAGGCCGATCTGGGTCTGGAAGATAAGAAGATCAGGATCAACCATGTTACAGGGCATATTGAGATTTCTGTACGTTTTGGAACGAATTTCCACGCCTGATACACTTATGCAAGGACCGAGCGGACTGCTAACAAAATTGGCCAGGGCTACCACAAGGACGATGTAGTAAACCTGCTCACGAAGTATGGCTTCTAGTGCAGAGTCGAGCATGTGGATGTGTAGCGAATGGACCATACAGGTCTTGAATAAGCATGTTCAAGCCATGGACCTCTGTACGAATACATGTACTATTCTTTGGAGACGGGCTTTGGAGCCAGTGGGCCGGAAAACCCGACGACCGAAGCACCTCCCTACATTTTTCGGCATGGTATGTCGCAAGGGGTACCCAAAAGACTTGCGGTACGCGAATACGGAACAGGTGCCTACGGAATAACTGAAGCATAGCACGTCAAAGGTTTAGACGGAAGAGTGATGGTGGAACAGTTCATATCCAGCTAACCGTGACGTGTGCTTTGTACTGCTTATACATTGGAGAAGCATATTCAAATCCATTCTTCGAACGCCTCCGCCGTCACACAAACAGTGCATGCTATGTCTCAGGTGACACACATCTATCTCCGATCTCCAGCCTCTATGGCTGGACAAAGCAACATCACACTCAATGGCCGTGACCCAAAATGAGGCGTGGTGAGCCCTGGAGATGGAGTCACTCCGGTGCAAGTTTGTTGTACTTTATACAATGCAGGCTCTACTCCAACGCTAAGACTTCCCGGCCAGAATAACAGACCAACATGATAGTTCTCCTCTGGGCGTTTCCCATCAACTCCGAAACCTATGCCCTTCAACTCCGAGGGTATGACGGACAAGACGTACCACAAAAACACGCAAGCCATGGTCTAACTTCCACCGATTTTTTTGTGAACTGTGTGATGCGCTGTAGCGCATCGCGAATGCTCGTGAATTTCGCCATTTTATGTGTAGCGTAAAAGACTGCTATGGTAGCAAGGAGGTGACACCAGCCAATACACCCCATTGCGTCCACTCCCTAGCCTGTAACATGGTCATTTTGGATACTAATGCCCTTGTAGGCAGAGCATTCAGCGGGACCCCGCCACTGCCCTTGGGATTGTTGGGGTCACGGGCTTTCTGAGACAGCCGCTTGACCAAGTTCACAGCGAGACTGACGATGTAGACGAGGCTTTCATCCTTGTGTGGCACCTGGTTCCGGGACTGCGGCGCTGTTGCGGCGCGGCGAGACTGCGCTTCGAATACCTCACACAGGCTGTTGACCATAAACCACAGGTTCTGTATGCAGCCATTTCCGCAGCCTAGCCAGCTACGGGCGAGAGTCGTTTCTTGACCGGGTACCATGGAGGCCAGGATATCAGCAGCAAGGAGACCTTGCATGATGGTCGGCTTGCGAGCTTCGATCACCGGCGTCAAGGTCGCCAGGCGTCCGTCCTGGAAATACTCAGGTACAACCGAAATGGCCAAACCAAATGCGTGAGTCAATAGCTCATACGGCGGAGAGGATGTCGATGTCAAAGTGTCTCCTGTCAATACTGCTTTATAGTATGTGCGGTTTGGTTCGTCGCGGGCGAGGAGTTTCGCAAGCGCGTCGATGGCAGGTGGCAAATAGGGATGCGCCAAAGGGTCATAAGGAGTGAAGAAGATTTGATCGTCGATATACGTGGGAGGCGGCGTGGGTGCAAATGCCAACAAGAATTGGAGAAGGCAAAAGGCCTGCTCTCGCCCAGGTATCTCCATTTCATGCGCCACGTTGGATAGGAAGATGATGACATCCTTCATGAAATCCAGCGTGTTGGACTGCGTACGCAGAAGCATATTGCGTGTCCCCAGGTATCGGACCACGACACAGAGAAATTTTATGACATCCTCATCTGCCAAGATTTTGTGGTTCTCCGGGACGAAGGACAGATTCCGCAGGATAGTGGTGATGCAGATCAGCCGATCGACCGACCGGTCCAGCTCGTACTCTGGTGATCCAGCGGCTGGCACGTTACGCAGTGAGTCCTTCTCGAGTTTGCAGGCCCGCGCTACCTCTTCGTAAGATGTGATGAGAATCTCATCCGACACCTCCACCGTGTCCTCTGCGAGAGCCTCAACGAAATCTTCGGCACACTCGATGAGTGTCTCCACTAGGTCATCGCAGTGCGGTAACAGAATGGGCAAGGGCTGCATCTTCGGCTCTGGCCAAGCAGAGATGAGAGCCAAAGTGTCCAGGGCCACCCTCATCTCACCGCGAATGCCGCTCTGTAAGCTCCTCGTCAAGGCATGGATATCCACATTTCCAAGCTCATGGATCTTTGGCACGTCGGGCTTCAACTGCTCCACTATTTGACCCTGAGCGGCCACCGCTTTCACTTCGAAAGCGCTGGTGATCTCCTTCGCGCAAGGTACATAAACCTCAGGATCTGACTTTGGCAAAGCTGGCACGGGCACCTTGACCTCAGCTGTGGCGCCTGGTGTAACTGCTGGACCAGGCAGGGATATGCTACCGGGCTTTCGTTGTGCAGGTGATGGCATAGAAAACTCATCCTTCGTCGGTGTGCCTTGGACGCTCCGAGAAAGACTGTTCCTATGTTGACCGGGTGGCACGCCAACCTGCGGTTGAGGGGTCGAGAAACCGTTGATGCCTTGGTGTAGTTGCTGCCCCATGGCAGGTTTGGAAGGAGTCTGACCCTGTGGATGGGGTTGTTGTGGTATTGGGCCCTGTGGTGACATATGTGGTTGTTGGCCCGGTTGCATCATTTGGCCCGTCTGCTGCATCTGGCCAGTCTGGCCCATTTGGCTTAGTGGTCCCTGAGGCATAGCCTTCTGCGGCTGGCCCCCTTGCGGCATGCCGGCCATGTTATTCGGTACTGCTCCTGGCATTCCCTGCATACCTTGCTGCTGCATTCGCCGTGCAAACCACCATTCCTCGAACTTGAGCAGATTGCGCTCGTATACGCCCTTAATTTGCTGCGGTGCCGTCGGATACTGTTGGGGTGGGAACTGCATGGCCTGAGAAACTTGTCCCCAGCCGTTTCCGGCCGTGACATACCTATAGCCCTTGTACTTGGTCACGTACTGAAAAAGGCCGAACATGTTTACCGGACGACCCTCCACGGTTGGACTGAGTTCCAGCGGCAATCCTCTCTCGTTCATGAACCTTGCTAGATTCTGCATGAACTGATCATAGCCCTGTCCGCGCAGGACCCCTTGTTGTGGCTGCGGAACACCCTGCTGCGGCCTCACCGTGTTGGGCGCCATCTGTCCGTTCGCCATGCCTTGTCTAGCTGCCATCATGTTGCGGGCCTGTGCTTGAACCTGGGCTTGGGCCTGGCTTAGGGCTTGAGCCTGAGCCTGAGCCTGCAGTTGCGCTTGTTGGGCCATGTTTTGTCCAGGCATCTGCATATTGTTTCGGGCCATTTGCTGTGACAGTTGCATCTTGTACATCAACTGCTGTTGTTCCAGCGCGTTTCGTGCTTGGGGCACGCCCTGGGGAAACATCTGATTAGACATCTGTCCCGGCATCTGCGGCATCTGTGGCATCTGTCCGGCCATTTGACCGGGCATCTGGCCTTGCATCTGGCCTTGCATTTGCGCTTGCATCTGGGCCATTTGGTGTTGAGGTATTTGACCCATCTGCTGTGCCATCATCGGATTGGCCATGGGATTCGGCGTCGGAGAGGGTCGTGCGGGGGACTGGGACGGGTTAAACTGAGGATTGAAGCCTGGCGCAAAGGTGTTTTGCTGCATGAACTGGTTTGGTTGTGGTGTTCCGGTATGTTCAGAAGCTATAGGTGAGGCCTGGGGGAATTGTTGAGTGGCGGGAGAGAAGGGATGTGGTGACGCCGTCGACACCCTTTGAGGAACACTGGCCGGGCGCATTTGGTTGGCCATGATGGGCGATGGTGTGGCATTTGCAGAACCATTGGGTTGTAAATGTGGGAAGGGTGATGGCTGTCCTGACGATGGTTGGGCCATACCAGGCTGCTGATAGCCAGGAAACGTCGCTTGCTGGGGAGTATCGGCGCGCGACGTCGGCACCATCCCCGGGGCCTGACGCGGCGACTGACCGAGGCTGTCTTCTCGAGGACGAGGTCTCTTGGAGGGGATGACCTGATTGGTCTGGTACATGGGATTCGGAAAGGATGGCGAAGCGTTGCGCATTGGACTATTCTGCTGCATGGCAGCTATTTGCTGTGCATTCAAGCTCGCGAACTGCGGATTGAACTGGGCCGCGTTGCCCACGGGCATGAAATTAGAGGGATCCATCATGACACCCGCGGCAGCCCCCGATGGATCGCCCATATGTTGTTGGAAGCCGTTGCCATTGTGGTTGGGGACGGCGGCCTCGTTCATCCAGGAGTTCATGACGGTGGGAGGAGGAAGGCGGTAATGGTCGAACCCATCTGCAACGAATGAAATGCCTTGGATTTGGTGACAATAGTCAACGACAAGCGACAAGAAACACGAGAGAAAATATTAATCAGCATCCATGGAAGGGTCCGATGGCCAGCCAGAGATACAAAGTGACACGGCAGAGCCTTGTCGCGATAGGGAGATCTTGAAAAGTCGCGTCGCGAGTACGTACGAGTGGGCGAGGCAAGTCAGTTGGTCAGAGGGAGGTGTTTTCCTAGGCGGCCGTTGCTTTCCTCTGGGCTGAGAAGAGACGGGGGGTGGCTGGACGGTCCGAGCGCAGTTCACCCCCCACAGTCGTATTTCAGCTTTCCGTCATAAATCGTACAGGATTCCTTACTATGTAGTAGAGTTTCAGACCTTTCGAAATCAAACATGAAGAATCAAATTACATGATTTGACGAAATTACAGCTCTGAGGTGAGAAGAACCGATATTTCACTGACAGCATTGAAATCGTGTCTCGAGACCGCATGCAGGTAGAGCACAGTGTCAATCACAGTACGCATAATAGAAGTGTAAAGTTCACGCTAACCCCAAGTGGATTGTATTAAAGCTGTCGGCGATGTCAAAGGGTCGGGGTTAAGCTTAACCTCAACTGTCTACGTCCTTTAACTAGACCAGAAAGTCTAAGGCCAGCGAGTCTTGGGGTCAGCTTCCATACACAGTCGGTCTTGGGGCAAAGGTAGACTGTAAAGTTCTCAGTCGATTTTAAGATGCCCGTTCCCGCACACAGCTCAATGTACAGGCACCAGTAGGTAGCTATTATCGTTTCGTGATGGGTTCAGCCCTTCATCTTCATGACACCAAGATCAAGTAAATGATACAGATGACTTGCTCCTGTTATACGGAGCGCAGCAAGGCCTCATGGGTAGCTTCCAGGTTGGACAAGATACCGGTGGCATAGTAAAAACGCGATGAGCTATACGTAGGGTAATCTGTCAAGATGACTTAAACAACGACACATGTGCTTGAAGTACTATCCTTGTCTAAACGACACTGTGGAGTGTATTGGATATCGATCACGCGCTACCTTTTCTAGACGAGACGACATGGAACTTACAGTATATTGATAGTCCTATATACGAAGCATGGGTGTCACTGCTCTGTAGTCAACCACGTACTCCGTAAAATGCTTTGTGCAGGGCCGTACACAGATATACACAGACATACATACCTTGAGGCATACACAGACATTCACAGGCATACACAGACATTCACAGACATACACAGATATTCACAGATATACACAGACATTCACAGACATACACAGATGCACACAGATATACATAGATATACACGGACATACATAGATATATACAGGTATACATAGACATAGACAGGCATCTGCAGGCATCCAATATATATCATATCTATTCAAGGTCGGTCCCGCCGCGTGTACAACCCATTTTGCGGGATAGGTATCAACCTAGAATGACGGGGAGAAGACTTACGTTTGCACAACAACGAAATGTTACTGTATGTCTCCATCAGATCCATAAGATAAGTCCTCAAGATGGCATGGACGAGACACTTCCCTCGCCTGGAAGCGAGCTGGCCCCCGTTCGCAAGCATATTCACTCGATCCAAGCCTCAACTGCCCTCCTCCGCCTTTCGCGCCTTTTCTCCCGCCAACTCATTCAGAAACTTCCACTCCTTAGCGCTAACCTTACTGACGCTCAGTCGCGACTGCTTGATCATCTGCATGTTCTCCAGCGGTCCCCCCGGCGCTCCCAAAGCCTTCAGTTCCTGCAGCCCAACCTGTACCGGAAACTTACTTCGGAATTTGACATGAACAACACTCCACTTGGGATCATCGGGGTTGGATTTGGGGTCATGGTACGGTGCTTTGGGGTCATGTGCCGTTACTGACGCAAACCATGTCAGTTCACTACCCCAGCCTACAACAACACCAGCCAATGCAAACAAGGAACAAAACTTACAGTCCGGCGAATGCTCCCTTACGATCTCCATAGTACCCACTATACCGGGTTCCTTACAATTGGAGTGGTAGAAGAATGCGAGATCGCCCTTCTTCATGGCCCGGAGGTTGTTGCGGGCCACGTAGTTGCGGATTCCTGCTTCTGTTAGTACCTTTGACGAGACAAGGGGTGGAGAGAAGCTGGAGGCTTACCATCCCATGGCTCAGGCTCGGTTTTGGCTGCTAGGTCGTCGATGGAGAACCGTACGTCGATTCCTTTTTCTAGTCTTGTCTCGGGTTCGGCTTTCATTAGCCAGTAGTTCTTCTCCTCGCCATCGTCGGCGGAGGTTGCGGCGGCAGTAGGTTTAGCGGCGTTGGTGCCTTCCTTCTGCTGCTTGGGTTTTGAACCGGTGACTTTGGTCGGCTTGGCTGCCTTGTTGGGTTTCTACATGTGTATGAGTGTCTAGCCTGGAGTGTGTGAGGAGGGCAACTAACATGGATGATTGTATCTGGTTTCTTAGATGTCTTCTTGGGTGTTTTCTTGGTCGGTTCCACTGGGGCAGGTTTGGGTTCTTGCTTCACGACTGCGGAGGACTTCTGCCGCGTTGATCTGCGAAGTGGCTCGGCTTCTCCACCGTCTTCGACATGTGCTTTTCTTTTTGGCATCCTCCACGGCTTTAGAAGATCTTATGAATAATGAGCTTCCTTCAATTCAATGAGTTGTTGTCTCCAGTCGCGTCAAGATACAGGTTTGAACTTGCGCCGAAGCGGGGCAATCGCATCTAAGTTGTTGACCACCATGACAAGCTTACCCTACAGCTACCAGGCAGAACGCAAGTGACTGTGAGCTCGCTTTCAGGCGAGGGAAGTGGCTCGTCCATGCCATTCTAGGCTGATCTTATGGATTTGGTGGAGGCACGCAGTACCATTTTCGCTGTTGTGTAGCCACACGTAAGTCTATTTCCCGACATTCTAGGTTGACTACAGAGCAGCGACAGCCATGCTTCATACAGGTATGTAGTACTGTCCATATACCGTAAGTTCAACGTCGTCTCATCTAAGGTAGCGCGTGGTTGATAGCCAACGCATTCAGCAGTGCCCTTAGACAAGTATAGTACTTCAAGCACATGTCTGTCTCCTTATTCTGTCTATATGGGGTATCAAGAACTCTCCAGCTTCCTCCTCGTGGCGTCCAGTACGGTCCTGATGCCAATATCCAGGTCCTCCAGAGCAAGAAGGGCATCGATCCATAGCAATGTCCTCGTCACCAGCGCCTTGCTATCTTTGGTCGTCTCCAAGCTGGCCCTTAACCTAGCCAAAGCCTCCCGCAAAGCCTTGGGGAACTCTGCGGTATGGTAGTCCACTCCAATAAGCGGCTGCCTGATGTAACAGCTGCATGTTGCGGGATGATCTGGGTACAACTCTTGCATGTTGTCCAGCACATGTTGGACAACCTTGGCCTGACAGCCGACATGTGGAAAGGTTGCGAAGACGTTGAAGAAGCCTTCTGCCGAGGGAGCGTTGAAGAAGGGCTGTTTCCTGGCGATGTCGAATATAGCCTTCGGTATCGCACCATCCAGAGCCGGGTTGTTCTTGCTCTCCAACTTCCGTATCGCCTCATCGTTGAACACCTTCTTCTTGTTGTCTCTCCTGACCAGGGCGTCTGGGTCCGGCAGCATAAGCTCTCCATCTTCCCGCTCCTCCTCACTATCGTCGTCGAACTCAATGACACCCTCTTCATCCACCGCTGCCGTAATCTTTGCTGGCTGAGGGCCAGCAGCGGGCTTGTTGCTCTTCGCCCTGCGAGCCTCCAACTTCCCTACCCATTCCATCTCCACACGGGCATATTCAGCCCACACCTCCACACCTGATGTGCAGAACCGACATCCGCGCATGAAGTAACCTCTAGCGCCATCCATATCGCCGTCCTTCGCCGCTCGTCGCCCAGCAAGAACCCACAGAGCGGGAACGGAGGGGTGCATCCTCAGTGCCCGCGCAACAATCTTCTTCCACCTCTTTGTCGCCTTGACCTTGGCTGCGAAGTCCAAATATGCCATCCATAGTGGTATGCTGCCGGGATGTCGTGTGATGCCGCGCTCGAAAATGGTAAACGTGCGGGCTTGTGCTTGGTGTGACGAGGATGAGCGGATCTTCATGCGCTTGCAACGGGCCGCACGGAGAGCGTCGAGTTGTTGCTCCCATGCTGCATAGTTGAGGAAGTCTTCGACCGAGGCTCTCGGGGCAAGGACGAGATGTTCGAAGTCGGAACGTTTGGTGACCAATGTGCGGATCTCTTCCTACAACAGTGTTAGACCAGATGTATGTGCATGCTTATGAGAGGGCCGCCGTACCTTGGAGAAGATCTCTTTCTCTTCGAACTCTCGGAGCTGGGGAACTGCTCGCTCCAAGTAGAAGCGAGCTTTGTCTGCCACACCGGCCATTTTGCACGCTTGCTAAAGGTTGAGAAAGCAGAGTCTAGAAATCAGGACAGGGGTTCGAAAAGATCGCAGGATGGTGGTACACCGGTTTATTGTGAGGTCCATACCGGGGTCTCCAAACATCGACGAGAAACTTTTTAGCGGGTCCCTCACCTGGCGCTCTGCTCACCTCACCTTGTGCCGACCTTCCCATGGTCTTTCGAACTTTGTCAGCGAACGGCAAGCGGGCGGGGCTTAAACTCCGGACCCGCTGCGGCACAGTCGCTAAAATGTGACGCAACCAGCCAAACAGGCACTGAAAGACCCCCTGGCGATCAGAGCTTCCTCGCCTGTAGCGGGCGCTAAGGGTGGGCGGACCTGCGATTCTGGGTGCTAGATCAACACCGCGCCGAGGTACCCGAACTTTAACAGGTTAAACAGTCGATCCTTTCGATCCGTTGTCTGACAAAGTTCCGTCGACGCGCTCCCTTGCGGAACTTTTCCTTTCCTTCGCTCTTGTCTTCCGCTGGTCGCGTCCTTTGGATGAGAAACGTCTACCTCTAGATATCTGACTCTGGGGACGTTTGTTGAGCATCGGCATGGCTTCCAAGTACAAGGGCAAGGACGCCGGGGTCGTGGCGTCGTTTAACGGCAGCTGGGTCAGTTGGGCGCATACTGTCGCGGCGTACAGTAGGTTCAGCCCCATGCCTGAGATCCGACGGACAGCATCTGTTTTCGGTTTGCGCGCGTCAATTGACTGACCATTGGTGTGTCTTGTTTCCCAGCTGCGTTCCTAAGCGCATTGGTTGTTGGCATGTCATTGCACTACCACAAGATTGTGCAGAATGAGCACTACGGCTACCCGCAAGAATGGTTCCCCTCCGTGTCGGCAACGATAGGCGATCGATATCCGGAACGGTCGGCATTTATGCTCTTCATCGCGATCACTTCTGGACCTAGATTTGCCCTTGTTGGCTTGTGGTACCTTTTAACGGCCAAGCCTGGCAAGACATTGCCCAAGGTGGTCGCAGGTTTTGGCATCTTCAGGACGCTAACATGCGGCGGCTGGACATACATCACGTCGACGGATGACCACGACTGGCACGACATCTTCATGATCTCATACTTGGTTGCGACCATTCCCTGGACCTTTGGCTGTCTTGCCTTGAGCCCACCGAACCCGCGTGCTATCAAGCTACGGAAGTACTTTGCTGGAGGCTTCTTTGGTACTCTCGTGCCATTGGTGTACTACTTCATCCAGCACAAAGTCCACCGTGTTGCTGGGGGTAAGTTTACTTGTGCTGACTTTGTAGTGCAGATGTGACTACGCGGCTACTGACTTGAGTACAGCCTACACCATCTACGCTTTCTTTGAGTGGAGTCTTGTGCTTCTGGACGTTGCATTCGATGCGGTTACTGCGCTTGACTTCGACACCTTCGAGGTGACGATCAAGGATGTCAAGGGGTCGAGCAAGGGGTATGTGCACTGGCTTCCTATTTAGCTCCTCGGTGAGCGTGTATGCTACACAAGCAGCTACGAAGTAATGCAGTATACGAGATCATGATCTAAGACGATTCTTATAGCCTCAACACGTCTTCCGTCCCGACCGCCGTACTTGAAAAGGAGTAAGCTCTCTTACCAGTCACCATGCTTTCCATTCACAATACTGATGATTATACAGAAAAGAGACGGCTACGGCTGGTGCTTTCTCTCAAAAATACACCACAAGCGAGGCTCTAGATATTGCCGCTGACGTCTACCATGGAGTAAGTCAACATCTTACATCTATCATAGGCCTTGTAGCTTACGCTTGACTAGTTTGTGTTCTGGTCCGTCTTGACCAGCTTGGGAGTTGTCATCTGGTGTACGTCAACCCCGCTCTGGCCATCGAGCTGTCACTCATACTGATCTTGTCGTGCAGTCTTCCCGCTCTGGTACATGGGTATCTCTGGCTATGAGGCTCTCGTGATGTGCACCATATCCCCTATGCTGCTGGGCATGAAGTCTTTCCGGTCCCTCGTTATCAGGAATCTGCGCGTGGCTCACCTCCTGTCGCTATCCGGCGTTCTTGCCTGGCTTGTGACGGATCAGATTGCCCGCCTCGTCACCATTAGTTTTGGTGTGTCGATGGGCTGTCTTGCTTGGGCCGCAACGCTGTACTCCGAGTCGATCCATGGCCCGAGGCTGGAAGCCCGCATCATGGCTTTGCTCGTGGGCCTGCTCATGTCGACGATTGCCAAGTTTGCATGGCATACCAACAACCCGATCTGGCCGATCATGCACGCCGAGAATGGCGGCTGGAACGGAACCGGGTTTGCTCTTGCAGTCTTGGCTGCTTTAAGGTTCACCCGCAGGGCTCCGTTGCAGACAGGCGATGCGGTCGACAAGAAGGCTGGATCATCGCTTCTCTCGGCATTCAGCATCGGCGGTCTGTTTTTCGGACTGCATTCGCTGCTCTCTGACTCAAGCACCATGATTTTGTGGGTGTGGGATGGCTACCCAATCCGTGGTCCTGTGGCTGATGTCCACGCATGGTACACTATTGGCGCCATGACAGTAGGTGTCATCCTAGGAGTGTTCAGGCCTGGTCTTGTTTCCACCTGGACAGCATACGGAGCCGCCTGTGTCGGAGCAGCCCTGCTCACAACGTACAACCAGTGGAAGGGCTACTATGGAGGCTTGACCTTGGCGGTGTACCTGATGAGCGTTTCTGTTCCTCTGATCACCAACGCGGCCAAGAAGAACCCAGGTACGACATTTGGACTGGGGTTCTTGATCTACAACCTCCTGGTCCTGTTCCACGTATGGGTGGTGGCGTACGCCTTTGTTCCTGGCGGACCGTACGTTCGTGAGCACACGGACTGGATCATGATCACCACGATGCTGGCTATTGGTGCTGGTGTTTTTGACTTGACGTCTCAGAACAACGCAAAGAAGATCCCGCGCAAGCCCACAGCTACAGCGCATAGGAAGTATCACCTCGGTGCTCTGGGTGTCCTTAACGTTCTCTTCCTGGTCGCTGCTTTCCTCCGATTCCCCACCAATGACTACAAGCCATACCACGAAGAAGACAGACTCATAACAGCGGGTATCTGGACCATCCACTTCTCCCTTGACAACGACATGTGGAGCTCTGAGCGTCGCATGCGTGACCTGCTCAAGGATGCGGAGCTTGATGTTGTCGGGCTCCTGGAAAGTGACACGCAGCGCATTATCATGGGTAACAGGGATACCACCCAGTATCTGGCCGAGGACCTTGGCATGTACGTCGATTACGGCCCAGGACCTAACAAGCACACCTGGGGCGCTGCGCTACTGTCTAAATTCCCCATCATTAACTCGACCCATCACCTCCTCCCGAGCCCTGTCGGCGAGTTGGCCCCTGCCATCCATGCCACGATTGACGCGTATGGCACACTTGTGGATGTCTTTGTCTTTCACTCCGGACAAGAAGAGGACCCAGAGGACCGTCGGCTTCAAACCGAGTACCTCTCCAAACTCATGGGCAGCACCTCCAGGCCAAGTATTTTGCTTAGCTACCTGGTCACCAAGCCGCTCGAGGGCAACTACAACACCTATGTGTCCCCGATCTCCGGGATGAACGACGTTGACCCCTCCGATTGGGACCGTTGGTGCGAGTACATCCTGTTCAAGGGCCTCAAGCGTGTCGGATATGCCCGCATCGCGAGGCATTCCATTACCGACACGGAGCTCCAGGTCGCCAAATTTGTCGTACCCAAGACCGAGGAAGAGAGTGCTTTCGCTTGGGGTGTTGATGGCAGCGTGAGAAACAGACGGGTGGGCGAGAATGAGGTGCCCGAGGGGTGGAAGTTCCCCGCCAAACTGAAGGGTGAGGGTGTCAGGGGCCACTATTATCACCAGGACGAGTCAAGAGAGCCGAGGTATTATAATTTCTGAAGAGAAGGGGGACATATGGTGGGATTGGGAATGATGGCTAGGACTAATATGTGCGCTTGATGATATGATGACCTGAGCGACGACCTGGGATGGGATGATTAGGATGCGGTATGTGGAAAGGGATCTGGAATTATGTTCGACGGTTTCTGCAATGGTTTCGCGGGACATACCCATATTCCCTTGCGTTGTTTTTACGATCAGCAGGCACGGCTTTTCGACGTAATGCAAAATACCCTGGTTTTATTCTTCCTTACCTCCGGTTACTCAAGAATAGGTAGACTAGAAAGTCCTTACTGAAGTTGCTATAGTACTAACCCAACCCTAACCCGCAGGCCCGTGTTACTCTCTGGATATCATCATGACATCAATGTTACAGCAGCCTTCATAGCGAATATAGTCACGAAAGGCTCATCCTATGTTAGAGGCTTCAGTTGCTTCAATTGCCGTCGTTCACGTACCATCATCTGCAACTCATCTGATTCTGGAACCTGCCCGGGAGCAGACTAATCCTCGTCACCAATGTCCTAACCACGTTCTGACTCCCGTCTCCAAACTACATCCCAACAGAACGAAGCCAGCCAACATGGGATCCCGCTACATCTCCAACACCTTCCAAACCCTCCTCTCTCCAACCCATAGGCCAGAGGAGTATCTCATCTCAGCACTAGAAGATATCCTCACCAACTACCCCCCCCAGCAATCCTACTCCTCCCACAACCTAGCCGGCCTCTGGAGCGGTCCGACGGGTATAGCCTACTTGTTCCTGCAAGTTGCCCGACGGAAGCCGCATCTGAAGGTTGCGGGACATCATGCGTTGACTTGGGCGAAGAGGTATATCGCCGCAGACAGGGGACATGTGAAGTTCACTGGGTCTGGGTGCGGGATTCATGAGGAGCGGTTGGTTTATTATGCTGTGAGAGCGGCGATCACGACGGAGGAGGAGGATGTGAGAAAGTTTGTGGCGGATGTGGAGAGGAGTTTGGAGGTTACGGGGCAGCAGGGGTATCCGTTTGAGGTGTTGTATGGGTGGGCGGGATGTCTTTATTTGGTCAGGTTGGTGAAACATTGGGTGCCTGGTGCGGGAGAGTTGGTGAAGGACCCAGTGGATGAGATTGTGAGCTTGATTATGCGGGCTGGACCGGAGTGGAAGTGGCACGGCAAGAGGTATCTCGGTGCTGTGCATGGTGATATTGGGATCGTGACGCAACTTGTTCTGACGAAGCCGGAGGTGGCGCGGGACTTGGAGCCAGTGTTGGCAAGGTTGCTGGATATTCAGCAGGATGATGGAAACTGGCCTAGTTCTTGGGGAAAGACGAGGTCGCAAGGAGGGTTGGTGCAGGTCTGTCATGGTGCAGCGGGCTACGTACATTCCTTGCTGGCGATCAGAGAACACTTTCCGGGATTGCAGGGCAGGATTGATGAGGCGCTGAGGAAGGGGAGGGAGTGTATCTGGCGGGAGGGATTGCTGAAGAAGGAGCCGTCATTGTGTCACGGTATTTTTGGGAATGCGCTGTAAGTGCTGACATTAGAACTCTTCCCCGGGTATACGTGTACTGACAGCTGGATGATCTAGCGCTCTCGAACCTGGACAGCGAAGGAATCACTTTCTAGCGATTGCCACGCCGGTAACCATGGCTGAGCTCAAGAAGAAGGACCACACGCTCTTCGAGCCAGCTAACTACGGCAAGCCCTACGCAACCTTGACAGGCTACTCTCCGTCTGCCGCCTGGGCATGGACGGTCTGGGGAGAGGATGCACCAGGCCTACTGGGCTATAACGACGTCTAATGCCTTCGACGACCTATATGACCTATCCCTTATAAGTTATGACTATTACTAGATTCTGGACGGCGGCGACAGAGATGATGGACTGGGCTTCTATGAAGAAGAGATGGGGTATCAAACAATATTCGGTGCATGGATGGTTCGGTCCCGGGTTGTTTTATAATAGGGTCACTGGCAGGAGAAGAAGCCAGGACTTGCTTGAGCTTCAGCTGCACACTAGAATGAATGCGTTTATCAACCTAGGGAAAAGCAGACGGTCTTCAAGCAATGCAACCCCTGTGCAGATAGGAAACGAGGAATGAGCGCGGAAATATGACCGTGTTGGAGAAAAGCCCCAGACAACCGAGGCCTCTTAACACGAAGGGCAACTGGAACCCACTGACCCCAGATTTCCCCACGAAGAACTCTATTCAAAGGTCACAGGACATCCGGGGCTTTACTAAGAAATTCAATGCACCGCGTCTTTCCGCATCGCAGCGAGTAGATTGGTGTCATGCAATTGGTTGACATTTGTGCTCCGAGTGAGATTGTCGACATCATCGTCGAGACTTGGCCGATAAGCCGATCTCACCGTCTTGAGCCGTGACAAGCCGTTGGCCGTAACACTCCCATTACTGCCGGGCAGTCACCCATTCCTACAATAATGCTCAATAAGCAGATGTCATAAAGGAAGGGACAGGCTTACTGTATTTCGCAAGATGGGTGTATTACTGTTGATGAATTCGTCCAACTGGCCTCTTTTCATGACCTCTGATCTGATAACTTAGCGGCCGAACACGACGATACACACATGTACTTGATGCTGTAGACTATCAGGCTTATCATCACCAAACAATGGAGTTTCATCTAAGCCATGTGTGGTTCTGGCTCGGAGTGCTGGTTGCTGCTGGCGGTATCTATGTATGCTCACTTTCCACCTCCTCACTTCCTGTGCACACTAACAAGTACACAGACGACATGTCTGATCCTCTACCGGCTCTTCTTCCATCCCCTCTCCAAATACCCAGGCCCCTTCCTCGCCAACCTCACGGATGCCTACATGCTCTATCACGCCTGGAAAGGCGACCGTCATCTCGAATTCTGGCGCCTCCACCAAAAGTATGGCCCAAAGGTGCGCTTCGGGCCCAACAGCGTCAGCTTCAACACCGCTGCCGCCCTCAAGGATATCTACGGCTTCCGTGCCAATGTCGGCAAAGCTGAGTTCTACGATGCCTTTGTCCATCCCGCCCCTAACACGCACAACTGTCGTGACCGGGACATGCATGCGAGAAAGAGGAGAGTGCTCAGCCAGGCTTTCTCCGATGGCGCGATAAAGCAGATGGAGAAGTATATACTGGCTAATAATCGGACATTCTGTGATGGCATTGGAGGTATGGGTAGACTAGCAAGCGACGAGAAGAAGGGCTGGACGGCGCCGCAGAACATGGCGGACTGGTGTAACTGGCTGGCGATGGATATTCTGGGCGATCTCTGCTTCGGAAAGGCATTTCATATGCTGGAACGACCTGATAACCGGTACGCCATTGATCTTGTCGGTGTCGCAGCACAGAGACATCTCATCTGTGGCACGATGCCGATCGTCAACAAGCTCAGTCTGGACAAGATCCTCTTCCGACGCATCGCTGCCGGCAGAGCACGATACATGAACTACTCCCGGGCCCAGCTCACGGAACGGACTCGGCTGGGTGACGACACGGATCGACGAGATTTCTTCCATCACTTGCTCAAGGCACAGGATCCGGAGACGGGTCAGGGGTTCACCATGCCGGAGCTCTGGGGTGAGTCGAACCTGCTGATTATCGCGGGAAGTGATACCACCTCCACGGCTATGGCGGCGACGTTGTTTTATCTGGTCAGGTCGCCTGGTGCGTTACACAAGGCTACTGAGGAGGTACGGTCCAAGTTCTCGGATGTGGAGGAGATTCACCAGGGGACGCAGCTGGGTTCGTGCACCTACCTCCGGGCCTGCATTGATGAAGCCATGCGCCTATCGCCTTCTGTTGGTGGTCTGCTCCCTCGTGAAGTCCTAGCTGGCGGCGTGACCATCGACGGAGAGACCATTCCAGCTGGGACCGTGGTTGGTGTACCGCATTATGCTCTTCACCACAACGCCGAGTATTTCGGTCAACCATTCGCATTCTGTCCCGAGCGATGGATCCTCGGAGCAAGACCATCCCTGGGAGAGATGTATACAGAAAGTGACCTCGCTCGTCACCAAGCTGCGTTTGCTCCTTTCTCTATCGGACCCAGGGGATGCATCGGAAAGGGGTTAGCGTACGTGGAGATGATGACTTCATTGGCTAGAGTGCTGTTCCTGTATGATATGAGGAGAGCTCAGGGTGTTACCGACCCCGGTGAGGGCAGGCCGGGGGCTGAGTTCGGAAGGGAAAAGGTTGAGGAGTATCAGCTTGTTGACACTTTCACTAGTCTGAAGGATGGGCCTTTGGTTGAGTTCAGGAGGCGGATCTGACGGACCAGAATGAAAAGCAAAGGGATACAGTGGAGGGTTGAATCAGGATGTCGCCTAATGCTCACATATCCAGTTAAGCACAGGGGTAGCTTTTAAAATAAATTGGTCGGTACAACAACACAACAGTCCGGCACATACCACGAGAATGCGGGGAAGAGACCTAATTGTTGCATGATGCCTTCTTGGCTTTAACTGGCCTATTATCAGTGTCGACACACGTTGGGTACTTGCAAGTGTAAGTGCCGGGGAAGTCGGAGCCGTACTCGACTCTAATCTAGGAAGGTCACTTTCCCCGGATATGATCATGGACCATTTACTTGAAGCATGTCGATCACCACCTCTCACCAAAGGCTAATGGAGCAGCAGAAGCATGGGATGCGTCAATAGGTGCGGATGCTGCGTGCCTGGCCTCGGTCGTTTATCGCACGAACCAGTTTATTGTCAGGTACATCACCGGCAATATACGACCCGCGATATAGTTTGCCAAATATGGCAGGGAAGCATATAAGTACCAGCACATGTCGTGCTCTGTGGCTTCTAGGCTCTCAGTCTCGTCACTGATCAATTCGTCAAACATGGTGAAACTCACGATCATCACCAGCCTAACGGCAGCCATTGCTGGGCTTGCAACAGCAGTGCCGCACAAGTCTGCTGCAGCATGGCCTAACGGGCCGTTTGTTACCTCGGGGAGATACATCCACGACGCCAGCGGAACGAATGTCACATATGCCGGCGTGAACTGGCCTGGAGCAGCTGATGTCATGATTCCGGAAGGTCTGCAGTACCAATCCATTGCCACCATCGTCGGCAAGATCAAGTCACTCGGAATGAACGCCATCCGTCTCACCTACGCCATTGAGATGATCGACCAGATATACTCTAACGGCGGCAAGGACATCCCCATCAGCACTGCCCTGACAAAAGCACTTGGTTCCACCAACGGACCCAAGGTACTGAGCCAGATCCTTGCCAAGAACCCGGACTTCAGTGCCAGTACGACGAGACTGCAGGTCTTTGATGCTGTTGCGGCCAAGTGCGCGAAGCAGCAGATCTATGTCCACCTGGATAACCACATCAGCAAAGGGATGTGGTGTTGCTCGACCGGAGACGGAAACAGCTGGTGGGGAGACACTTACTTCTCCGTCGCAAACTGGACACGAGGCCTCAGCTACATGGCTGATCATGTAAGTCCCATCCACTGTCGTCTGCCATATCCCCAACACTAACTTTTGACAAGGGCAAATCCTGGCCTAACCTAATGTCCATGTCACTCCGCAACGAACCCCGCGAGCCGACATCCAACAGCGCCCTCGACAAGTCCAGCTACAACTGGCAATCCTGGTATACTTACGTGCGGCAGGGGGCATCAGCGATCCACGGGTCCAATCCTTCTGTCCTGATCTTCCTCTCCGGCCTCAACTTTGACACCACTTTGTCTCCCGTTGTCCAAAACACCACTCTTACCCCCGGCACCGGTCATTTCTCCCTCTCGGATTTCCCGGGCTATTCCGACAAACTCGTGCTGGAACTCCACAACTACGAGAACAGCGCCACCAGTTGTTCCTCCCTGCAGTCGAACCTGAACAACAACGGCTTCTCAGCTCTAGGGAAGGGGACTTTCCCGGTGATGTTGACGGAGTTTGGGTTCCAGATGGATGCGAGCACTTGGAAGGGGGTGTATGCCAGCTGTCTCGCGAGTTTCCTGCCGAAGAACAAGGCGGGTTGGTTCCTGTGGGTGCTGTCGGGGAGTTATTATATCAGGAGCGGGACACAGAATTATGACGAGGGTTGGGGGTTGTTGACGAAGGATTGGAGTGCGTGGAGGAGTCCTAGCTATGTCGATGGGCAGTTGAAGGGTATGGCTAGGGATACGCTGTCTTGAATTAGTGGATGGGGAATGGTGTATGATATTGAGTATTGGAGTCCAAGCCTATGGGACAACTCGTCTGTTTAAGCATGAGATCGTGCTGGGAAACTGATGGTGAACGTGAAGTATGCTTGACTGTTCCATAGCTGCCCCTGCCGGTACTGAGAAGAGCACCACGAAACGCTCGCTCCATCTTATGGCTGGTGTAATTTAGGTGTCCATATTCGTGTCTCATCGCTGGCTACACAGTATCTCAACTAAAAATGGCTGGGGACGTGCTCCAGAAGCCCCGAAGCAATGGTAATGCATAACATGGATAGAACATGTTTCAAGCACAAGTTGCGCCTAAGCAGTGATTCAGAACATGCTACTGGCGCTCATGCAAGGACAGCAACCAAAGCAGCCAGGGCACAGTAGCGCAATGCATTGCATGACACCAAAGACTTAGAAACAGACTGCTTTGTACTGTCCTTTATGCCAAGCTGGATGGAAGTGACAAGAGGGTCCCCATCCCTTCCAGGTTCACAGCAGTTCATGTGGGGCACTGTTCTCTAGCGCAGTAAGGCTGCAGGTCAGTAAATAAGGCTGAACAGCTTCTCTTTGATCTTTCCTCGAGCCTTGTGAATCCGCGACACTTCCTTGTTCCTAACCAACACAGAACCGGTGCATATTCCGGTAGGCCCTCAGACACGATGAGTGGCAAAGTATGCGACTTCTTCCTACAGGGGAGGTGTAGATACGGAGGTATGTGTGTGCCGTCTGCTTCACGACGTGTCCTGGCACTAAACCTTCTTACTGCAGACAATTGCCGTTGGGTTCACCCTTCTGCACAAAATGTTGGCGGCACGAACAATCGATTCGGTCCGCTTGCTCGCAAGCCAGATTCACCATACAGACTCGACAAGGACATCATACGAAGAGACCTTACGGACGATAGACCACAATGGATTCTGTCTGCCTACGGCCCAGGCAGGGACCCGCCTGAGCAGCTATTCGGTGGACCAGCGAGAGAGCAGAGCTTCGAAGAAGCCAGGTTATACTATATGCAAGGTTTAGCGGCCGGCAACCCACAAGGAGCCCTACAAGACCTGGAGAACTCAAATCTACAGGCGCAACAAGCGATACAACAGGCCGCGGGGAACGTTGATGCTGCAGTACAGTTTATTGTTGATGCTGGCAACAAGCACCCGAATCGAATAGATATATGCCAGGGACTGAATTCGCAGACACCGAGAAGAGGGGTGTTTGAGAGGGGCAAACCACGAGACCCGGCATTCGGAGGGCAAGCAAAGCCAGGCGCTTTCGGAGCACCATCACAACCGGCTGCTTTTGGAGCAGCGGCACCAAAACCTGGTGCATTTGGCGCGCCCTCAGGACCGACCACTGGCGCGTTTGGCGCACCGTCACAACAACCTGCACCCGGTGCATTCGGCGCACCGTCCCAACCTGCAGCTGGCGCATTTGGCGCGCCAACACAGCCCGCATCCGGTGCGTTCGGTGCCCCATCACAACCAGCAGCTGGCGCGTTCGGCCAAGCGCCAGCTCTGGGTCAGAAAGTCAGTCCATGGGGTGGGTCAGCCACATCATCCCCAGCCTTCGGACAACCGTCACAGCCAGGGGCAGCAGGAGGCTTTGGACAGACGCCGCAATTAGGGGCAAAGCCGAACCCATGGGGAGCACCAGCACAGTCGTCCACAGCGGCTCCAGCTTTTGGACAACCTAGCCAACCGACACCTGCATTTGGCCAACCTTCACAACCAGCCGGGCCGGCTTTCGGCCAGCCATCACAACCAGGAGCAGCTGGAGGGTTTGGACAGGCGCCGCAGTTGGGGGCAAAGCCGAACCCATGGGGGGCACCAGCACAGTCCACGGCGGCTCCAGCTTTTGGACAACCTTCACAGCCAGCAGCAGGTGGGTTTGGACAGCCAGCGGCTACTGGAGCTAAGCCCAACCCATTCGGACAACCATCTCAAGCTGCTCCACCAGCAGCAAATCCATTTGGACAACCGTCCGCACCACCTGCGGCGGCAAATAACCCCTTTGGACAAGCACAAGCACAACCAGCAGCGACAAATCCCTTTGGACAAGCACAAGCGCAACCGGCAGCGAGCAATCCCTTTGGTCAACCAACCCAACAACAACAGCCACCCGCAGCTTCCAATCCTTTCGGCCAGACTCAAACCCAACCAGCAAAACCCAACCCCTTCGGAGCCGCACAAGCGCCAGCCGGAGCACCCACCGGCCCTGCAGGCTTCAACGCTGCTCCCGCACCCCCAACAACAACAACAACAGCGACAACGAACACCTACGGCCCCAAAGCCAGCAAACAACACCCACCCCTGGAGTCCTACGCCGCCAAGAACCCCGACGGCAGCCTGCGCATGTTCAAGGGCAGAGCAGTCCAGTACCAGGTCCTTCCTCCCGGCAGCGAGAACGGCAAACTAGCGCCAGTCATCAGCCTCCCGGGCGGGATCCAGAAGATCTGGTTTCCCAGTGGTCCGCCATCATATAACAGGGACACGGAGGCGACGGATGAGAAAGTCTACGAGGATCCGAAGGTGTTGGCGCAGTGGGAGGGATTTGTGAAGAATGGAGGACGGTTTGCAGATGGGATTATGCCCGAGGTTCCACCCAAGAGAGAGTGGTGTGTTTGGGACTTTTAGGAGTTTACGGAGGATATGAATGGCATGGCATGGCATATGGCGTTGCTGCTGTATATTTAGGAAGGTTATGGTTGGGCATTTGTCTGGAATATAACGACGTACAGTCGGTCACACTCGTGGTCGTACTTCCTGTAGAGGCAGAAATGAGAGCATTCCATGACTCTGAAGAAATCAATCTACGGACAGTTTTCACATCACAAGTGCAAGCGAGCGGGACATTGTGTTTTGGACAGGGTTTATTGATTCATGATCCTGCTCCCTATGCAGTATTTCCCGGTCCACACAGCAGCAGCAGTAGCCAACATCCGTAGACACGCTCCGCCGCCGCCGGCCGATCAAGACATCCCACACCAAGAGGGCGACAGTCAAGCTTCGAACCAATAACCACCAGTATCCCGGTCTTCCAACCTAGATTTAGGCGGCAATGGTGACCTCAACCTCAACACCGGCCTCGATGTTGACGATGATCTGCTTGACGATCTCGGTAGGAGCGTTGAGACTGTAACAAGGTAACACTATTAGCATCTCCATCCTCTTGTCGAGTATATGTGTGACTAGTGATATGGGGAATTTCTTTTCGATCAGAAGGAAGGCAACGGAAATCTCAACATGGTTTTTGCGCTATTCAGTCAAATGACAATAATGTTTTACATCCGAAATATTTCATCATAAGATATGGGTATCGTGCTGTAAGGAGGGCGGGGTGGAGAGAAAAACGTACTCGATGAGACGCTTGTGGATGCGCATCTCGAAGCAATCCCAGGTCTTGGAACCCTCACCGCAAGGGGTCTTGCGGGTGGTGATCTTGAGGGTGCGGGAAGGAAGACGGACGGGGCCCTTGACGCGGAGCTCCTTGCTCTTCGCGCGGTCGATCAGCTCACGGCAGACCTTCTCGAGGGCCTGGACCTTGCGAGACTGGTTATGCGAGTTAGCTTGAAACTGTCCTTGTATGCCAGATTCGCTGTCGCATGATCGGTTCGTTCAGGATTGACGTACGGTAAGGGTGATGCGGATCTCTGATTCACGAGTTAGTACAGGTATCTTCTCAGCGGTTGACCTTCTCATGAGCGGGCCTGGATAGCAAAGGGCCACGAACTGTGAGTCTTGGGGGCCTCGCCGCCGAAGTCCTTATCCTTGTTGTAAGACATCTTGATGGTTGTGTTGGTTGACTAGGCACCTTCTGACTCGAACTTTCGTTGCGGCTAAGTGAAGAAGGTGAGTAGATTGCCCTTCGGAATGGTATGAGGTTCGTTCGAAGACGGAGGAACTTTTCGCGATCGCGGGAAACAGTTTTAGTGGGATTGAAATTTAGGGCTCGGATTAAACTGGCCGGAACCCCCGCGTACCATCGGCTTGGCAACTTTTTTTGAAGAGGCATATAACCCCAACCCTAGAACTATCGCTCTCCGGATGACTCCCCGACCAGTGGACGTCACGCTTCCCGATCTGGTATTCGTTGCCAATGCCGGGTGTGAATGCTGGCATCCAGTGTGTAAGCTGGAGTTTGACCGTACTTTTCCAATCTTTTCGTGTGTATTTTCACGGCTGCAATTTCTGTAACTTGCACTTCATTAGATCTTTTACTTCGCCATTCTTGGAGACTACATTGCATTCAGAGTGATGACATCACTACCGCCATTTGCGCCCTTCCCAGCGGCCAGCCTCAGAGCTGAGCTTGTTCCGACAGAATGGGCAGCATGCCTGGACGCATGGATAGCACTAGCCGAAGCTCACCTGTCATTATCAGATGCTCAAGTGTCGAGCATAACAGCAAAGGATGAATCTAGCACTTCATTTCTCGTGGCATTTATGAGGGAAACAGCTCTTGGTGGACCAAATATATTGGGATCATCTGAGCAGGCCAGAACTCTGTTTAAGGATGCGTTCCTTTTGACCTCAAGACTCCTTCGATCTAACCCACCGCCGATTCCCTTGGTGCAATGGGACTTTCTGGCAGATCTGAGCAAGGCATATGGCAAGAAACGAGCGGCTCCTCTTGTGGCATCTCTTCCTAAACCGGCCGAGTCCCTTCTTGATTCGTCTCTCACGGGCCTGAAGAAGTTTCTCATCAAGAACCTAGATGCTGGGTTGAGTGGAAACATCAAGGAGGTTGAGGAGCGGTTATCAAGGGTGAACCCTCTCATCCACACCTCGCCACATGTGGCCTCCTTTTTCCTGGCTGGAGATGACTTTGTGGATGGCCTCATAAGTTGCTACAAGATCATGAACCCACCGCTGCGGAGGGTGATCATCACCACTACCTACTTGTGTCTGGTTGGTCTGATCGAAGGTGAAAGTCCGAAATACTCTCTCCTCACGGACCAGCTCTATTCGCTGAAGAACGCGGCGAATACTCACAAGACTGGTCCGCTGAATGCGAACGACTCACTCGTCGCCGAGCTTGTCACGTCCACACCCCTGCTGCAACAGGTGGAGCATAAGCTGGAAATGTCAGGGACAAGCACGTCTCGAGCGAGGACGGTGCTAAAGGATCTAGCAGCTTTCCGTAAGGTCGGTGGGATGTCCCGGCCAAAGAAGTTGATACGCCGGAAGGTAGACAAAGGCAAAGAAGTGGCACCATCAGGTCATGCTATGGTACAGCAAGAACTCCATGTCCACCGCATGAGCCAAATTACCCAGGTGCAGGATCTGTTTCCCGAGCTGGGTTCTGGGTTCGTGTCACGGTTACTGGACGAGTATAACGATGATACAGAGCAGGTCATTGCCCACTTACTGGACGGTTCTCTGCCACCTCATCTGCATGACGCTGACCGTAGTGAACAACTGTAAGACTCATCCTCATGCCTCTGGTATTTTATTCGAGGGTGTACTGATAAGCTCGCAGCGCCCGGCCGGAGACATCCCATAAGACGTCGCATCTGGCGCCTCGCAATACACCACCACAGCTCCCCAACCGACGCACAGTCTTCGATGACGAGCCAGACGGCGATCTAGCCAACCTTACCCTTGGCACATCGCGCCTGCACATAGGGAAACGCAGCCCCAAGAGAACTGCCGACGACATACTAGCAGATCGTTCGGCAGCCCCGGCCAAAGCAGCAATCCTGTCCGCCCTTGCCGCTTTCGACAGTGATGATGATGAGAGAGATGATACCTATGACGCAGACGATGTCGGCGGCGCAGTAGACCGCACCAACGACGAGGATGTGGGTGGGACAACCGAGGAGACCCTCTACCGGGCATGGCAGACAGATAAGACCGTTTTTGCGCGCGACGCTGAGACACGGAGAGGGGCAGGCAGAAGGGCATTGCGAGATCAGACAGGCATGACCGATGAAGCCGTAGAAGGCTGGGCCATCATGCTCGACCGTGACCCGGGCAGACTGAAAAAACTGGATGCACGATACGGAGATTGGAAGGGTCCGCGCCAACAGAGGGAGTTACTCGGTACAGCCTGGAGAGCGGGTGAAGACGAAAGCGGGACTGGAGAGAGCGGTAACGAGACCGGGACATCAAGCAGAGGTGGTGGACGCGGACGAGGTAGGGGTAGAGGTGGAAGGGGAGGAGGAGGTCCGGGTCGGGGAGGTGGAAATGTTGCCGGCCCGACCGGAGACAAGGATACTGAGGCGGCCAGGCGGAGAAAAGAGGCCAGTAAGGGGTCCAGGGCAAATCACAACAGGAGGGACCAACGGGCGAAGAAAATGGCGCGTGGTGGATTTGCTGGCTAAAAGGTACGGACACTACGGAAATTGTCTTGAACCGCCGTTGAGAACGTGTCTAGTCCTTCCCTGTCTTAACATATACCTAAGTCTGATGGCTGTAGTGCCACAGCCCGAGAGATGATGGACAATCACCAAAAACAGAAATTGACTGCCTTCCGAGACTTGTTTGTTCATGACTCCCTATGTTTCTCCTAACTCGCAACAGAAATGGTACCCACGCAGCTTCTCCCATTTGTGATTTACCAAGTTTAACTTCGGCCTCCTTCACCATTCTTGCTTTGCTTGCTTCAGATGTCCTGGTCATCCTTCACAGTAGAAGGCGGGTGAGCAGAAGCACTTATCTCTGCGCGGTACGCCTCATGGAAGGCGTCAAATATGGCCCGCGAATCTGGGTGAGTCTGTGCATGTTCCAGGTTGGCATAGGCCTCTTTCTCCAGCTCGGTAAAGACACCATGTTCTTTAGCTATGTCCTGCGGCATGTCGTCGAACCTAGCCGTATAGACGCTGTCGGCCACGTAGGTGCCCTTCAGCCAGCGCTTGCCGGAAGCCGTGTTGAAGTGGTTGCGACCGTGCAACACGCGCCAGTTGTCGAAGACCACGCACTCGCCGGCCTTCATCTTGTACTCGAAGACGTTCTTCTCGTGTTCAAGGGTGTGCTGGAAGGCTTTGGCGGCCTTGTAGAGCGGGAAGTCGGCGTCTTTTGCGGCAAACGGGATCTGGAACGGGGGAGACCACCACACCGACTCGACCAGTGGTACTCCCTTGAGAGTGGTGACGACCTTGGCGAGGTTGTGTTCGCGACTGTAGACGTTGCCGTTCTTGTTGTAGCCAAATCGGAACTTGTTATGCAGGAGCGCCCCGGGGATCGGGTGGTTAACATAGCCACGACTGCCCTTTCTGAAGCCTTCATTCCAGAACAAACGGGTGGCCGCATAGACACCGTCCGAAAAGAGAGATTCGCCGCCGTCCGCGTCGTTGTCCAGGCAGTGCAAGAGCTGGATACGAGGGGTGTCCGGGTAATAGAGCAGGTCTTGATGCAGGCCTAGAAACTTGTTCGTGTAGGCCACATTTTCAGCCTGTGGTTTGGACACAACATCCCAGGTGCGGCCGTAGAAGGTCTCCTGCAGAGAACCGATCTTTTCACCAAGCCGTTCGACCGACTTCTCGTCCTGAGGCACGTCGTAGACGAAAACCAGACCCTTGGTAGCGAGCTGCGCCATGGCCTGCCAAAATTCCTTTCCGCCAGCCACCCAGTCGGCATATGAGACACGGCAGGAATCCAAACCCTTCTCGAAGTCCTGCCGGTCCCAAAGATCCCGCCTAATCATCCTGGTATCGGATGGTCTTTCAGGGATACTTGGCGTGGGCAGCATCGAGGCTGGATACACAGACTCGTGGTCCTTACCACCACTCAGAGGATCGTTCGACCACACCACGTGCAGCGACCCATCCTTATCGTAGTGAACTTTCTTCCACCAGGACTTATGAGGTAACTGGGTGCTCGCGAAGCTCTTTTGGCCCGAGTCTGGATCAACGCACTGGGGACACGGACACGCATCCCGAAGCCAGAAATTAGACGCCCCGAGAAGAATTTGCCGTGACTGAGGTTCCTGCTCCGGTTTAGGAGCCCTCTTTGCATATTGTGGTTCTCTAGAGGGACTTCGCCGGACTTGATTTGGCTTATGGTCTGAGTATTTTGATGGTCTTGACGAATATTGTCGCAGCCGTTGAGCCGCACATTGTGTTGCTGAGATGCCGCGAGTAAGGCCAGCTGCGGCAACCTGACTTTGGGACAAGGCACTGGAACGCAGGCCAGGTAACGGCTGATGAAACAATGGTCGAAGCATTGTGAAATTTGTTGACATCAATTGCGAAACAGCTGCCTGGCTGTCCCAGAAGCTGATTGCTCTATTTGTGCAAAAAGCCGAGGTTGTCGGAGCTCTTGATCTGAGCTTGAGCTTTGGAGTTCGTTCTCCAGGAAGCTGATCAGTCGTGCATGTACCTGGTCTAATCCTGATTGGGCTAGTCTCGATACTCGGAAGGGGGGGCCTGCACCGTACCAAGACAGCTACCTAACGTTATCTTAGGTCCGTACTACAGACTCATTATGCGACATCTTGGATTAAAGTATTGTATGTTCCAAATAGCATCTCTGTGATAGTGTACAACAATTGAATCCGCTCAAGTCGGGTCGACCGGTATCTCTCCCAGGCACTGGAAGATGTCATGAAGCGTATCCGTAGTAGAGCCCCTAATATTCTAGACCTGCCAGAAATTCCTAGCCAGTGCACTAAGGCTTACCATTGGATGCAGTGCCTAATTTGCTAGTTTAATTAGTCCTGCCGGCCGTTGCTTGCTGACTACCTCTAGCTTGTGATTTCACCCCTCAAGGGGCCAACGCGACACCTTTCCAAACGGGGCAAACTTCATGAAATCTGCTTGGTAGGGTTCTTGACTGTTTCGTTCCATCAACTCCAAAGACAATCTCCCAGGAATCTACAACCTTCAATCCTTTGGTTGTGTTTCTTCTTCAAGTCCCTCCCTTTCTTCTTAGTTTCTTCCTTCTCCAATCGCGGACTGCGCGCGCAATCCATCAACATGTCTAGCGGTCCTCTTTTCGCGGCTCCTTCACTGGACAGACCGTTTGGAGTGCACTTATGGCCTCTTTTCAGCAAGGCCTTTGAGTTCTTCGCCGGCTACCCTGCCGATGACTTTAGATTTGTGGTTGGACAGACACCGATGTCGACACTCAAGTCAACTTCAATCTTTGTCGCCATTTACTACACTGTTATCTTTGGAGGAAGGGAGCTTATGCGCGACCGCGCCCCTTTCAAACTAAAGACCCTGTTCTTGTGGCATAACTTCATCCTCACTGCTGTCAGCGCGATCCTCCTCGCGCTCTACATTGAGGAGCTCTTGCCTACTGTTGTGAGGAAGGGTATCTTCTTCGCCATCTGTGATCATGAAGGTGGCTGGACACAGCACCTTGTGGTTCTTTACTACGTGAGCACCACCCGAAGATGACATGTGACAACGAGGGCAACGAGCTAACCCAAGTCTCAGTTGACCTACCTGACCAAGTATTTGGAACTCCTGGACACCGTCTTCCTCTTCCTCAAGAAGAAGCCCCTGACCTTCCTGCACTGCTATCACCACGGCGCCACAGCAGTCCTCTGCTACACCCAGCTGATCGGCAACACCGCCGTCTCCTGGGTCCCCATCACGCTCAACCTCATGGTCCACGTCGTCATGTACTGGTACTACTTCCAGTCCGCGCGTGGCATCCGCATCTGGTGGAAGGAATGGGTCACCCGTCTGCAGATCATCCAGTTCGTCATCGACCTCGGCTTCGTCTACTTCGCCTCCTACAACTACTTCACCTCGGCCTACTTCCCTCACCTGCCCCACTCCGGTAAGTGCGCCGGTGAGGAGTTCGCCGCGTTCGCGGGCATCGGCATCATCAGCTCGTACCTGGTGCTGTTCATCTCCTTCTACCTGGCCACCTACAAGAAGGAAGGAAAGGCGCCCAGCACGCGCAAGACGCTCCGCCGTATGTCGAGAGCTCAGGCTCCTGGCCCCGGTGTCGTGCATGCGGCTGTTCCCGCGGTTGATCTGGGTAAGGCTTCTGGTTATGAGGCCAAGGGCGTTGCTACGTCGAGAAAGAACTGAGTGGGCTAGGACACTGTGCAAAGCAGAGGCGTTGTGGAAGTTGCCGTGGTTACGGTGTTGGGGAATGGTTAGTACTCCCGCTTTGCTGGGGATTGCCTTTGATGGTTCCGTGCTGGAAAGCCTGTTGGCTTGGTGTGGACGAACTTGTAATCTGTAATGTCTGATATTAGGGTCAGCTTGGTTTGAGCTGCTGTGGTGTATCATATGGATTGATCCGGGTAGAAGGGTAGACAGGGGGCAGCGTTTTTGCCTCCGTACTTTCGAGCAGCAAAATTGGCTCCCTTGGCATCATGAGTGTAAAGTGCTTCACCTGCATTGCCGCTCAACATCATGTCCATGTATTCTCGTGAACTTAAGCAGTGTGACACCTCCACTAGCTGAACGGGAATCGCTGTTTATACAATGTGGCAGTCTTCGTACAGATGAATAAACGACCGAAATCAACCTAGTCGTTCAGACCACAGGTAAACCAACGCCTGAACACCATTCTATGCCCTCCAAAGCCAGCCTTACAAAGTATGTAACCAACATGCTAAAACCCACACGACAGGCATCTAGTATATCCTCTTGGTGCTTGGGCCAACCCACTGTATAACCTCGCAAGTCCTCTCCCTCTTCCACGCCTCAATGCGATCTACCATCCACCCACTGGTGAAGTCCACCTTCGCCTGCAATGGTTTCGGCTGTTCCTTCTTGGGCGTCACACCGTCCGCCTCCATGACCACTTCTGGCTGGGGGCCGGTAATCACCTCGGGCTTCCGCGGTGTGCCGTAGCGGATCTGGAACATCAAGACGCACTCTTTCACTTCTGACCCCTTCCACAGATATTGTAGACATCGGTCGCTAGCCAGGCAGGCTTTCTCGCATGCATCGATGGTTTCGATTTTGGGTTCCTCGGGAGGCTTGAATTCCGCCCAGCCCCCGTTGTCGTGGCTTTCTAATCTGGCGGGCGTGCCTGGGTGGTGGAACTCGAAGAGGTCCTGATATAGGAGTGGTTTCTGACGGGATGAGTAATGTTAGTTTGACACCTGACAGAATGGGAGATAGGGCTGAGTAGAAAGGATTGACTTACTTGCATCCTCCTCCTGCTATGTTCCCACCGCCACAGATCCGGCATACTCGCAGGCGTTGTCTTATGCAGCGTAAGCACAGGCTGACACCAGTAGAGATCGCTGTAAGGGACATTGTGGAGGGCATGCGGATTGAACATGGGCCAGTAGCCCTGCACCTCTATTCCCAAGTTGTACAGCACCCAGCCCATGACACTGTCACCGCAGCAATCCTTCCTTAGCAGGTCCAACCACTTCAACTCCAGCGGCTCATCCACAAACCGACCGTCCGAACCAACCCTGCGCTCCAGCAGTTTCTCTACCGCAGCGCGACTGAGGATATACCCCGGCCCACCATTGGCGAACATGGTCTTGAACTGCTTCTCCTCATCCATCCTCCCTGGCGACGGACTCCCCATGTACAACGGTTTCGACGGGTCCAACGTCGAGAGAAACCGAAACATATTATCCCACACCACATACGTGTCCGTCTCGTAGAACACATACCAATCCCTGCCCGGCCGCATCGCCCACGCCCTCTCCACGCCCGGCAGGAACTTGTACTTGTCCAGCCGCCAGCCGTTGATCTTGGCCATCCCCTCCTTATCCACATCCAGCGTGCCGTTCCGTCGCATCTCCAGCATCGTCAGGTAGTTCTCAAAGTCGACATTGTCGCTGCGGTAGCTCTCCGGCAGATCAGCCAGGATATCGATGACCGCTCGATCGCGAATCGTCTCGTCCAGATCCGAAAAGATCAGCAATTCCTCCTGGGTGAAACACGCAGACGTGCTGTCCAGCTGCGCCTCGATCTTATCCCTCTTCTCGCCGTGGCCCATCTTCAACACCGGCTGGATGCGCTGCGTCATGTAGTGCGGGAACGAGGCGCAGAGGTCCTTGGCCTTCTTCCCTGCGATGTCCATGGACACGGGGAAGAACTGGCTGGTCGTTTCATGTGGGTAGTAGGGTGGTTCCTGGTCTTCGTTCTTGGTTGACGGTCGTCCCAGACCCCAGGGCAGGTTGCGACCTAGGCCGGCGCCATTGTCGCGGATTCCTGGGTGGGTGGACCAGATTCCGCCGAGCAGGATGAGGACGACAACGCTACCAGCGATGAGAATGATTCGGCTGAAGCGCTTGTTCAGGAGTAGATGCATGGCCATCCCGATTGAATGGGAACCGACCACATTGGCGTGGGGTCTTGGGATCTCGTCGTCTGATGTGGTGGGGAGGCTTGGGGGGTGTTGGCACGCGGGGAGAAGAGATGAGATCGCGAGGTTCAGCTGCGCCGTTGCAGGAACACGCAACCTAAAAATGACATATGAAGCCACCTGCCAAGAAAAGGGACCAAATAAATGCCAAATGCTTGCCTATTGGTCTCGCCAATGCGGGTTAGCTCCAATGTTGTCAAAGCAGGATCCACATGCAATTATCCTGTATATGAGATTCGGGAACATACGTACCTAAACACCATCAGTAAGTTCATTGATAAGCTTGATGGACACCTACCTAGAGGTACCCATAGGTTCAAATGAGAGGTACTATATCAGCCTCGAGACGGACATCATCAGCTGAGCTGTCTCAAGCTCAATACAGAGATCTACGAACGATGCCACCATATGGGAAGAATGAATCTAAGTTTGTCTATATACTATCGGCTAGCATGCTACCAGAGGTCAAGGCCAAACAGGAGTTCTCCTTTCCCCGGTAAGAAGCATACTAGGGCTAGGTCCATTCCACCAACTGTTTTCTTATGTTTTTTTCTTCTTATTTTCCAATCCATTCTCGCTGATCTCGCTGGTTGTCGGCCACACGGTTCATATAACAATGCAGCGGTGTTCTAGGGCTGTTCCAACGCCTAGCGAGCGAGCCAGGTTCACATCAAGCGCATCACGCAGTCGTGACGATATACGTGAGACGCGCCAAGCAGTCGCGAATGACTGTATCGACAGTCACCAGCGTCATGGGTCTGCCTGCAAAAGTCGTAGAGCTTGTGCCACTTCCATCATAGGCAGCTCTCCTCACCACGCCCAGACCCCTGATGGGCTTTAACTTTGATTCCGGCTTGACATGGTAGTCCTTCGTCCACTTTCGTCTTGGCTTATATCGTACCGACCGCTCGGTCGCTGATCCGTCCTCCCATTCCTGGTTATCGTCAAACCAGGCAGGTGCCGTTCCATATGCCTCACTCAACCCATTTGAGGAGGCGCTGGTGAAAACACCTGATATCGTTCTGATTCCTCCCCCTACCACTCCGGGTACCCTCCTAGATCCGTTCATAATGTGCCATGATTCCATCGTGAAACCCTTGTACACCTGAGACCATGGCCTAACGTCTATGGTTGCCTTGCAGTCCACCCCTCATGATATCAAGAATGTTCAAGAATGGACCTTTTGTCCACCTAAACGCCGTGACGCGCCCTGTACCTAACTCCGTAAATGAATGAAAACCAGTAACTCCGGTGCCACCATCGCAGAATGCCTGACACTCCATGCATCTCGTTCCGCAGCACAATCGTAACCGGCGACCCAGACTCCCGAAAGGTCGCTGCTGAAAAATGCGTGAAAACACAACGGCTCCAAGCATGTCAAGAACGAACTAGCGTCTTAAACGGGCTTAAGAAGCTATTGAGCGGTACCAAGAGTTGACATGGAATGCCAATGATGACACGCTATACCCTGCCCAAAGCGGGAGGTGAAGAATGAAAGCGAAGAGACGACCATAACCATTAACTGAAACAAAACGAACAAAGCAGTACAATATCTTCAAATCAAGCAGTGGAAGGGATTCTATGACAGAGGAGCAGGTGGCTGTTCTTGTGAATGACCGCGACCGCCACCACGTGAGCCGCCATAGCTCTGCCGCTGGCCCTGATATCCTTGGGATTGGCCTTGCTGGCCTTGGTAGCCGCCACGGGAGCGCCCACCCCGGGTGCTCTGACCATTGCGGTTTGCCTGTCCCTGGTATGGCTGTCTTGGCTGCGGCTGGTTGTTTCCATGCTGGAGACTCGGTTGGGTGTTCGAAGATTGGGCGCCGTTCTGGTAGTGTGGTGACTGTTGAATTGGACGGTGTTGGTTCGAGTACTGGGATTGTTGCGGCTGCTGGGGCGCTTGTTGTTGATTGTCGAATTGGTCCTGACCCTGATGTCTAGGGAGCGACTGGGACGGATGCCGACGACCTGGTTGGGAGGGTTGCTGAGCGTTTGCACCGCCGCCTTGCTGGATAGAAAGGTTTCCCATCTTCGACGCCAGGTCTGCCGAGCTTCCTGCGGGTGTGGAAGTGTTGAAATTGGAAATAGGCCGGGGGATGGTGTTTGCGTTCTCGTATACGTACAGGCTCTTGTCGATGTGGGACGGGATCGGCTCAATCTGCGTGCCCAAATCACGCTCGATGTTGTACAGATTATACCGATCATCCCAGTTTATCAGGTTGATGGCAAGACCAAGGTGACCGAAGCGCCCAGACCTGCCGATACGATGGAGATAGGTCTCGGCGTTCTTGGGAAAGTCGAAGTTGATGACGACGTTGACGGCCTGGATATCGATACCACGAGTGAGAAGGTCTGAGCACACCAAGTTGCGGCAGACACCATTGCGGAAGTCATGGAAGACGCGGTTTCTCGCCTGCTGCGCCATCTTGGCGTGACTGTAAAAGCAAGAGTAGCCCAGCTCAGTGATCTTCTTGGCGAGAAGTTCGACCCGGTTGGTGGAGTTGCAGAAGATAATCGACTGGTTGATCTGAAGCTTCGAAAAGAGCGTGTTGAGGCAGTGAACCTTTTGCTTCTCCTCAACAAAGGCATAGTACTGGGTGATACCGCGTAGCGTGAGCTCGTCCATCAAGTTGATCTCGAAAGGGTCCGACATGTTCTTGTCAGAGAACTCTTTGACCGACAATGGAAACGTGGCTGAGAAGAGCATCACTTGGCGGTTTTTGGGGTGGAACTGAAGCAGCTGCTCAATAACAGGCGTGAACTCGGCCGAGAGGAGCTTGTCGGCCTCGTCCATGATGAACATGGGGCATTCGCTCAGGTCCGCGACGTTCTTTCCAGCCAAATCCAATATTCTACCGGGCGTTCCCACAACAACATGTACCGGGTCCTGAAGTCTGATGATATCGTCCCTGAGTCCGGTACCGCCAGTTGTGACCATCACATTGATGCCGAGGTGCTTGCCAATAGTTTTGCAGACTTGGGACGTTTGCATCGCCAGTTCTCGAGTGGGTACCAGGATCAGGCACTGGATCTTGGACACCTTGGGGTTGATCTTCTCTAACGCGGGGATAACAAATGCTGCAGTCTTGCCGGTGCCGTTTTTCGCTCTCGCCAGGATGTCCCGCCCAGTTAACGCAACGGGGATGGCTTCTTCTTGGATGGGTGATGGCTTTTCGAATCCAGCCTCAAAGATGCCCATCAACAATTCTCGTTTCAGGTTAAACTCTTCAAATTCCAGTCCCTTTCGTGCTGTGACATCCTGCAGGAGTTAGCTTAAGAACGAGGAGTCGAAGAAGCCATGAAGAAACCAACTTCGGTCTGAACTCTGGTGTCTCTTGGTGGGAGGTTGAGGTTTTGCCTCCAATCTTTGGATGCGTGCTCGGTCATTTTCAGCACGGTGACAACGTAAACAATTGGGTCCTTGTAGTCCGGTACTATGTACTGTCCAGGCGTGGAGTGTGATGAGTGAGGTGTTGTGTTTGGAGGTCGAAGAACCAGAATCGTGCTCGCAGTGGCGGGAGTGGAAAGCGCAATCAATCAAGCCAGGTACTGAAGCAAAGCTCAAGGACTATCAGCGTAGGAGTATCGTCGGGTTCTGCTGATGCTGATTTGCTCTAGTTGTAGGGTAGAAGCATCCAGGTCGAAGACGCAGGGATTCTAGAAAGGTGACGTGGGTTGAGTAGAAAGTGTCCTCAGACTTGGGAATGGACAGGCCTGATAAAGTTCCGGTCAATGAGTATTTGCTTGGCCTTGAAATCTTGGTTATTGCGTGCAGTGGTGAATGGTTTCCTAGTGAGAGGCGGTTATGGTGGGGATGTTGTGAATAGCTATTACTGCTCAAGCTGTTGGCAATGGTTTTGTAATTTCTGTTTGGAGACAATGCTGCTCGACGACGAGGCTCTACTTCATCACGTGCTGCTGAGCAGGATGCAACCTGGAAGGTAAGGTACCTACCCTGGTACGCTCTTTCCACAGTAGTGCGCTGGCTGACCAACCAAAATCCAGCAACAGGGGTCCGATGTTAGCCTCGGTGCTCTCGTACCCCCATGGCAGGATTCGACAATGAGGTGCAGGCTGACCTCGTCGCAAGCGAGGCTGGTCCTGATATCAGTGTCATAGCAACATATGTATTGTATTAGCCACTGGTGACTTGTCAAATGATCCTTCAGGTCGGCCCTTGACCATAAGATTCCAGGAGTCTGGTGGCTAACGAGCAATACAAAATAAGGTGACTAACCATCGTCAACCATACCAACCTTGACTATCTCACACCCAAAAGTAAGATTAGATACCTACCTACCTATGCGTAGTTGAGCTCTTCAGACCTCCAGTAGGCCTATATAGTCAGCAGCCTCGGGAAAGACCACGGGATGAGACCACCCTCATTCTTTGAGGCTTTTTGTAAGCACTTCATCAATTTGGGTCCGTGTTCGAATCTTGATCCCACCTTGGCCGTTCCTGCAGTGGCGGGGCAGGGCACTGCAGCCAGAGAGATGCCCATAGATTACAGGTCGAGGCATATATGACTAACCGTACTAGCTTACTCCCATCAATCACTCGAAACACACAACTCGGGAGACGAGAGTCAAGAAGTGAATACGCTGTAGGGTACGTATAGGGACGGAGCCGAGACAACTCTGGCATGAGGGGCCCAGAGTAAGACCCACCTTTAAGCTGATCTACGATCTTATCTCGGGTGGCCTTCCGCGATACTGCGGCGAGCAAGTAAACCCTACCTGGTACCTATTTACTCTACCTGCGTCAGTACCTTACTGTTTGACCTCACCTCACTCCCGACTTGACTTGCTGTCGCTGTCCACGCAAAATTGCTTTGGACTGGCCGCAATGATGGTTCAGACCACATCGGGCACATGACCAACGACATTCGTCTCCCGATCATGTCTCTGAAACTCACTTCATCCGCGCTTTGCTGTAGATGCTACCGCCACACGACGTCATGGACTCTACACTCAGCAGCCATGCGCACACCGAAGACCACCCATCGCTCGAACGCACGGCACAACTTGACTCGACGTGGGTTTGCATCTGTGGGGGAGCCTGCCTCATTCGATGGCAAACGCAATGAAGATTCCCATACACCCGAGTCGTCCATGCTCGATTGGCCTTCGAACGCCAAACCGACTCCATACGACATCTTCCACATGACGAAGAAAGCCACGTATAGCAAGGCCCGATACTACAAGCTTGTTAAGCTCTACCACCCAGACCGGCATCATCACACTGCGCATGACGGTATCCCGCATCGGACGAAGCTGGAACGCTACCGTCTGGTCGTCGCAGCCAACAATATCCTCAGCGATCCCGTGAAACGTCGTCTTTACGACCTATATGGTGCAGGATGGGCCGGGGAGTCGGACATGCGGAGGAGCTATTCTGATCTCGATAAGTCATGGAGACAACAGCCCGGCAACGCGAGCATGAATGCGACGTGGGAGGACTGGGAGAAGTGGTACCAAGAACGGGACGGCAAGAAGCAGGAGCCCGTGTTCATGTCCAACGGTGCCTTTGTTGCTGTCGTGCTCGTGTTCGTCGCAATCGGCAGCTGGGGTCAGGTCACAAGAATGGGAAATCATTCTGTCCACTTGGTCGAGATGCAAGAGGAGAAACACGAGTCCATCAGCAAGGCTTTGCACCTCAGGCGTGCCGAGAACTCCGGGAAGAGCCGGGAAGAGAGGATACAGAAGTTCCTCAAGCAACGGGAGGGATGGGATTGAGCAATGATCTAGTCAGCCGTTCTGGTTTCGCACAGCGGCTTTGAGACTAGGTATACCATGCTGTTATGTTATGGTAAAAGACGTGATGATAACTCCTATTCTTATGTCTCTATAGTTTTAAATTATGATTATGAATACGCCATCTACTTCTGGTTTACGTGCGATAGTAAGTAGGCATTCCTGCCTATGCTCAACGAGACCATTGTTGCTTATGCTGCAGTCCAGGTTTAACTCATACAGGCTCATCGTCTACCGCATCCTCCTGTCGTCTTGGTTGCCTTCCCCGTCAATACCTCCGTTATGGTAAACGTGCTACAATAATGACCTTGAAGTTCACACTCTCCTATGTCTGCTTGAAGGACCAGAACATGATATTTGAGTAGGTACTGTCGCCAATGCTTTGTGCCGCGATCGGTTCGACCAAGATTAAATGGACATCCTCAACGTCTTCATTAGACTAGACTATCTGCCCTGGGCCGTGGGAGTAGCGGTTCTCCGTGGTGCGGATGTTGGCCCATTTTGCCGAGCCTACACCATCTGCAAAGGTCAGTCTTATGGTTTCCCGTCTCTGGTTGTGGCGCGGTGAAAAAGAAGAACAGACAGTGAGCCTGAACGGCAGCTACCGGGGTACGAAGTAGTAGTGCAGGATCAAGTTCGAACTTGTTTCAGGGTGAGGGTTCTCCTCACTGCCGGTAATACTTCGTATGCCAGCCATAGCAGTCGACGGACCAAGAACGGTGGGCAGACTGTGTTGCCACGACTAGCCGCAAAATTACCCGCGTGCACAGGAGAAGTTCCCATGATTAACATGGGGATAGAATTTAAAATATCTTATCCCAGTTGATCCAGTACGCCCCCGTCTCCATCTCGCCATCGCTACCCAGCCACTTCCTCCACGCGCTCCGCACTTCTTCGGGCACCTGCTCGAGCGAGTACCACGACGCCCTATCGGCTGGGTCCCCGAAAAACAACCGGCAAGTGCGGAAGGTCCTTGGTTCATACTCGTCAAAGTCGGCGTAGCGGAACCCGGGCGCCGCGCACTGGACGCACACGTTGCTGAACACAAGGTCTAGGTAGAGACAACCGACCTGCAAGTTAGGCATGCGCTGTACGGCGTGAGCCATGTCCACCAGGAGCGGGGTGAGCATGTTCCAGTCTGGCTCTTTACGCCACGCGTAGCTGGGCCTGTCCCCGTTGCGGATGGCGTCTCTGTCGTCGTCATCGTCGGTCCCCGAGTCGTCAAGGTTGCGATGCCACGAGATGTCGCTGTCGGATGAGGGATATACCGATTCATAGGCGTCGCTGCCGTAACCGCGGGTTGAGCCGGGCGGTGAGGCAGTAGCCGTGTTGCCGGTGCAGTACCACTTGCCGCTCGGGGCGATGGCGCCGCCGGAAATATCAAACTGCTGCAGGGTCGGCCATGTCGACTCGAGATCTTGACTTACAAAGAGATCGCTTGAGACGAGGAAATCCTTGAGAACTAGCCGTTGTATAGGCGTTCTCAAGGAGAAGTTGTGTACCGCGGCATTGAGCGGATCGACGCCGTCTGCGTCACGGAGATCGCTATACTCGAAGCTGTGGTTGCGAAGGAATAAAGGGGGGTCTTGAGTAAGTTCTAGATGCTGGAGCATAGGTAGCTTAAGCGAGTTTAGGCTCGTGGCCAGAGCCTCGCGGACCTCTTTCCGCAGCTGCGCACGCTTGGGGTCCGGATTATAGAAGCTGTAGTCGAGAGTACGGAGATTGGGAAGTGAACTGGCCAGCTTAACGGCGGCTGTGGGATAAAGAGCACAGCCGCAGACGCCGGATATCCTTAAGCAGGAGACGTACGGTACCGCTGCTAGTACCGTATCTGGCTGGTCGAGCATGAAGTACCGACGATTGGGGGTGTTATTGCTATAAGCAATATGAAAGAGAATGTTGGTAGTACGGTTATCGACTTCCCAGGTGGACAGAAACCTAAATAGCGACGTCAAGGCACTTCCAAGAGCGGTGCTGTTCGCGATATGTCCCGCACGCAGGTTGCCCTCGAACGGCGGCTCGAAGGTGAGGCTGAGGTTGCGCAGCAGAGTCTGGCGCCGCGTATGTTTGAAAAGCGCCGCAAACGTCGATAGCTCCTCCTCATCGAGCTTCAAGTACCGGATGGAGGCAAAAGTGTGCGCCTCGACGAGATGCTGCCATGTGCGAGAGATTGTGGCATACTTTGCTAGACGGGGACGGTCTGCCGGCCGCGGCGACGGCCCAACGGAGAGCTCTGCGATGGTGAGAGAGATGATCTCGATACTAAGCTTGTTCATAGCGATGCGCAACCTTATAATTGTAGTCTTTCGGAGGATGTAGAGGTTTAGTGCAAGGAAAACGCGCACGAGGTCGAAGAAAGTACACTGGCGGTTGGAGTTCTAGTGCGGGTGACAATTGACATTGGTAAGAGTACACCTAGCCTTCATATATAAGGTAAGGTACCTTGGCCAACGTACCATTGCATATCCGTCTGGTCTTATAAGTCTCAGTTCTGAAACACTAGTGTGTATCAGTGACTCCATCAAATAGGACTACTTACTAGTACTATCCCCCAGTATTGAGCTTGATACTGACCCTTGAAAACTACCTGAACCTAATATTCAGATAAGACATCCCTGGTTCAACCACGTCGACGCCCACTGGCTCTACCTCAGCATCACCCGCCGCCCCGGCCGCTACGTAGAGAGGGGTTAAATGCTAGTCTCATGGTTAGCAACATATTCCCCACCTAGCCTTAGGTACGCTGCTAGAAGGTCACAAGACAAAACTCACCTCGACTGTCGGGTGGGAGCGTTTGAACTCGTACAGGTCTTCAAGTTTGAGCAGTGCCGCCTTTCGTTCGGCCGCGTCTCGCTTCGTGACGGCCTTACGGAGCTCAGTGTCGAAGGTCCTCGATTCCGTGAGGACCTTGTCACTCACAGCTTGCTTCTCCTCGTCGGAAGTGGTCTGTTGGATTTCTCCTATCGAGGCGAAGGAGTGGACAGCCATACCAGAGGCCACAATGAGATACCCCTGATCACTGCAGGGCAATGTCATCGGCTTGAAACACGTCATTACTGGGGTGTGGTACCTACCGCAGAGATTGCAAAGCCTCCCCAAGACGTATCTGACCTTCCAGGTCGTAGCCGTGGAAAGTAGAGACTTGGATGATGGGTATGTCGAGCGGCTTTTCTGGCGGGAACATGACCTTGAAAGGCACCCAAATACCATGGTCCACGCCGCGCGAAACACGCTTAGCCTTGAATCCCAGTTTCCGCAGGTGACTCCAGACATCCGATGCGAGATCGGGAGCATCAAGGTGAGGCCAATCATACTCGTAGACGAATGGGTGTGAGTCGTGAAAGTCGTTGACAAAGTCATGCTTCCCAGACCTTGTCAGCTAGTGTCGTTTTGTTGATTAGAGGCCGCATCACTCACCTGGATATATGTGCCTTGCTTTAGGTTGACTGGAGTGATGTGTTAGTAGTGAGAATGGTTTTCGTGATGGTAAAAAGATACAAACCTTCAATCACCCCTGGCCCATGGATTTCCCCGGCCTCAAAGTGGCCACTGAAGGTTATAATGGCCTTCGGTGCCGGCGAAATCGCACGGATCTCATCACCGATAACCCTTAAGTTATCTTGGACATTATGATTGTTCTCGCTTTCCTTGTAAAGTAAGCTAACCCCAGCGTGTCCGATGAAGTACACGGGCAGGGGTTGAGCGGGCTGGGTCGCTGAGGGCATAATGGTTAGACGAGGAAAGAGACAGTTGAACGTCAATACAACAACACCTGAGAAACGGCAGCGGATCAAGACCCAGAACAGCTGGATATGATTGCTATTATCTAACCTATAAGTTCATTTGGTATGGCACTGGTCCGGCAAATCATGGCCCGAGCCCAAGATGTCCTGGGGAGCTATTATTGGCTTGCGTGTGTTTGGGATGCGATGGTGTCATCGCACCTGGTTTGACCAAAAGAAGACCACGCACCCCAACAAGGGTCGAGATGCCGAGGATTGGACCTTTGATGATTTAGTCCACTTTCTTATCTATCAACCAACATGACAACACTGAAGGATGGAAGACGACATCGCCTAGGGGCTCCGGCACTTCGTGGTCTCCCTAGGGTCCAGGAGTACGGCCAATCAAGAAATTCCCATTGGGCATCCTGCAGGGTGCCGGGTCCATCAAAGGTGCTCTTCTAGACTTACCAGCCGGCAATGGCTTCGGGTCTGGCCGTATCCATGTCCATGAATGCGGTACAATGTCGCCATGCACGGCACTGATGACTGCAACCACTAGGGTCTCGTCGATATAACTCACCACCACGGGATATAAGGTGGAGGTCCCACGTGGATGCTGGCCCATGCAGATTTGGAGACAGGACCAGATCTCTCCGACCTGCAGAAATGGCATCTCATCACGACGTGAAACCCATAGGGACGGACGGGCCAGCCGCTGTAGTCACTGCAGATGTTGCATCCAGGACGGACTCCGACACTGAGAAGCATGACATCGAGACCACCGACGATGGCCGTTTCCATCAGTATATCGAACGGGATGGTAAACAGGTCCTGATCAGTTGGACCAAGGCGGAAGAGGCGCGGGTGGTGCGCAAGGCCGACTTCATATTGCTTCCGCTCTTCACGGTATGTAATATAATCTAAATTAGTCCTAGTAATCGACAATGACTAACATGCTTTCTATGTTTGTAGTTAATGTTTACATGGATGGCAATCGACCGTACCAACGTCTCTGGTGTCTTGACATCGACGTTCCTGAAGGACACCCACATGACCAGGGACCAGGCGAATACCGGCGTGTCTCTGCTGTGGTTCGGAATTGTCTTGCTCGAGATCCCGTCCAACGTAAGCTGAACCCTGCTTCAACATCTATTGCTCTGCTCGTCGTGCTAACACAGTCAATGTCCAGGTGGTACTGCACCGCATCGGCGCACACTATTGGATACCCGCTCAAGTTGTCATCTGGGGCTTGATTGAGGTCCTGCAGTGCTTCGTCAAAGGCTCTGGCGGCTGGTATGCCGCACGTCTATTCCTGGGCCTTGCGGAGAGCGGCTTCATTCCCGGTGGACTCTACACGCTTTCGCAATGGTATACCCAAGACGAGCTGGCCAAGCGCACGGTGATATTCTTCTTTGGTCCCTCCATCTCTGGTTCTTTTGGCTCCCTCATATCTGCCGGAGCACTGCGTCTTGAAGGAAAGCAAGGCTTGAAGGGCTGGCAATGGTCAGTACTCATGGCGGCATCAGCTCAAGGGAGAAGAAAGTATGCTAATATCATTGCTATAGGATCTTCATTATCTGCGGCCTTAGTACCATTGGTGAGTATAAGATCTATCTTACTGCTGATTCCAGAGGGCTTGACACTAACATGACTCCTAGCCGTTGGCGTACTCGCCTTTATATTCCTCCCAAAGTCACCGCACCGCACAAACCGCCTGTGTGGTGGCCTCATTCCCACTCGTGGCTGGCTGTCGGAGCGAGAGGCCGATGTTTTTGTAGCCAGAATCCTCAGGCGTGACCCGAAGAAGAGCCAAGCATCGACGATGCACATCACGCTTCAGGACATGTAAGTGCAAAATCCCGAGAGCTACAAAAAAAAAGCACACATTCTGACTCAACATCCTTGTTACAGCAAAGATGTTCTGTTCACGTGGAAAACTTGGCCCTACTTGATAGTCTGTCTGAGTGGTCTCCAGTGCGTTGGTGGCCTCGCGACATGGGGCGCAACAATCATCCAGTCCTTGGGATTCAGCAGGATCCGGGCCAACCTCCTCAACGTGCCGGGGCCGATTCTGGCATCCTTTACTGGTCTCGCCCTGTCGTATCTGGTGGATCGACATAAACGATTCGGATACGCGATCATCTTTACTGCGGTCTGGACCTTGGCGGGTCTGATTGCACTCTACGTTCGTGGAAGCCCCACCCCCTTGACAACGAGAAGAAGTCTAACGTGTGATCCAGCGGTTGCCCGTGATTTCCAAGGGCTCTTGGTCGTTTTATGCTGCGTACATTGTCACGCAGGCCGCACCGTAAGTCTCGACGGTGACATGTCTGTGGAGTTTCGCTGTGCTAACCTGTGCTAGTTCCTGGCAACCGCTTAATGTAACCTGGCTCGCTCTCAACTTTGACACTCCTCAGAGAAGAGCCATTGCATATGCCGTATACAGTAAGGGTACCGGACTCGCTAGTTGAAAAAGAGTCTCTAACACGTGGAATAGTTGGATGCTCAAACCTTGGTGGAACATATGGAAACCAGGTCTTCCGAGGGGTAAGTATGACCCCAATATCTGAACGAAGAACGATGCAACTGACAACTAATATCAGAGCGATGCACCTTTGTACCGGAAAGCCTGGGCGGCGTGCATATCGTTGGGGGCAGTCTGGCTTGGTGTCCTCATCCTACAGACGGGCGCCTTCAAGTGGAAGAACCGACGCTTCAACCAGAGAGTGCAAGAGCAACCAGAGCTGGAGTCCAAGGCACTGTTCACCGATGGCAGGGGACGGAAATACCGTTACTATTGGTAGAATTTGATCGTATAGAGACCTTGAGTCACTTATTTGTAGCCGCCAACCTCACACAATCTCGCGTAATTTCAAATCTACTGATGAGAGCTTGTTCGGGCGTTACGCTTGTTGAAGTCGGTCGCCCTTTCCCTGATCTATACAAGGAGACTATAAACATTAGAACGGAAGATGAGTGTATCGACTCTTTAGAATGTCTACAGATAATGGGTTGGGATTAGAAATTCCTACATATCATAGCGTTGACTAGCGTGTGTGGCTTAGCTATGGAAGTCAACTATATAGATAGGCATTTATATAACTACCTCTAGGTAGGTTGTCTGCATTTAAGGATAAGTCACCTCTAAGGTTAGAGAAGCACAAACTGCATTGAGAAAAGGGTGTTTGGCGATAAGACGAATAAGGACGCTGACGCTACGGCCAACTCAACTAAGAGTAATATGTCCGGGAGTAGATAGAGACTAGGCTATAATATACTAAAATGAACAGCTTAGGATATTGAAATGAGAAGGTTGGAAGACCCAGTCGCGTTTCCAGGGCCCTCGAACGTCGGAACAAAGGGCTGACCGCCGTCCGTGGGGTAGTAGGCTCCATTGTTGATGTAAGTCCTCAGATACTTGAGCACCTCGCTCTGCGGCCACGCACCACCCGGACCACCAGCGTAGTCGAACGAGAAGAACAGCTTGAATCTCTTGGCGTTGGCGGCTGCGAACGCATTTGCCACCGACATGGAGACCGAGTCGTCTCCATAGGCAATGTTCAGCGCGAGGGCGTCAATGCGAGCGGCCTGGGCGACTCCAATGTCGGTCTCCCATCGCGCTTCACTCCAAGAGGCGACATTGCCTACCTACACACGGCTGTTAGTCTGAACAACGATACATTGCAAGCAAGGGATGAGCAAGGGGCAGAGGCGTACCATGAAGTGGGCAAACACAGCCTTGGCTTGCACCTCATAGCACCAAGTCAACAATGCTGGCAGTAGCCAGACAGTCATGGACTTCATAGTCAAGCACCGAACCGGTTTGGATGAGGTCGTGCTGTTATCAGCTTGGGAAGTAAGGTTTGAGCCAGGTTCTCTAAGTAAGTCGAGGTTTACTTCACGTCAGAGTCCCAAGCACTTGGCGAAGATAGACTTGTGTTGCTTGACGGTCTCACGGCGCTCTTTATACCCCCAACGCAGCGTCCTCCTTCATTCCGCGTCCCATCAAGCTCTCGACAGCACTCAGAGCCAACGGCCACATGTATCCAACAAGGGCTACAACATCCTCCTTCATTTTCGCGTCCAATCAAGCCCTCGACAGCACTTAGAGCCCACGGCCGCAGATATCCGACAAGGGCCACAAGGCCCACAACGGCGACCACAGTAGGTCTAGATAGCTGTGCCCACTGTTGCATTCCCCCTTTTCCTCGCGCCGCAGAGGTGCATCATCGTTGACCCGCGCGTTCAACAGGACACGCACAAGGTCTGGTAGCCGACTTCGGGCCCCAAGCCATTCAGTGTGTTGCACAACACGGCGCGTAGTGTCCGCGAGGTGACATCGGGCTGAGAAGTATGTCTAGGGCCGGGCTTGTAAGCCGCTTTAGGGATATATGCCTCGTTGTGATTTAACGCTGCAACATTTCAAGCCGAGCTAGCTGAATGTGATATTGATCATTCAGCCCCCAAGTGTGGACTGTCCCACCCCTCCTTGCCGGCAGCTCTCCTACTGTTAACAGCAACAACCAACCAACGATTAATCCAGTGAAGAAGAAGGGTGAAAGACCATGTCGGTCGTGTAAAAGGCAGAAGATCGACTTCATACCACACTGATTTTGTAGATAAGCCGAGTTGCAAATGCTTATACTGAAGCTGATGCCAGCGTCTTTGCTTTGGACTAGCAGACTATCGGATTTGTGTTCAAGTAGAGAATCGCCCTACGAGAGGCAGGCAAAAGTATGATTAACGCAAGATTGAGGAATGCTATGCTCAGGCGTCAAGAGACGGTACCAGTGGGCATGGGTCATCCTCCCAAACACCAGGGCTGATATAGATCTTGCCCGCAGGCGGCACCAAATCCTTAACCTCCTGCACTTGACACTGCCGCCATAAGTCGACGAGCGAGTCCAGCGCGATTTTGAATTGTACCACCTCACTGTCATCAGGGGTCTCGCCGTCATCATCCTCATCCTCGTCCTCGTCCTCGTCCTCATCGTCGTCAAGGCTGATATCGCTCAAGATCCCAATGATATACGGCCTCTGGTCCTGGCGTTGATCCAGCAAGCTGCTCACCACCCCCTCATCAATCATCAAACACAGATCCACATTGATCCCACGAGGCACCGTAATCTTCGCCTCTTCCAGTGTTAACTCGCCCCGCTCGACCTCCTTGGTCATCTTCAAAACTTCCCTGAATACCTCTCGAAGGTCCTTAGCCTGCGTCCCCTCCAACTCCTCCCTCTCGAAGTCCACCAGCGCCCACCTCGACACAACCCCCCCATGCATCCGGTCCTCATACATGGGCTTAAACCTCCTCTCAAAATCCTCGTCCTCCTTCCTCAACTCCGTGTTGACCATCCCCTCCATCACCCACCTCCCTATCGTCTCCGAGAGTATCGCCGTCAACTTCTGGGAAAACTCGTCCCACCGCGCCTGTCCGGCAGGGTCACGATACAAACAAGTTCGAATCATCCAGAACCCCCACACCTCGTACTCCCGGCGGTGCATGACCTCCGCGATCTCGAACAGCGGCGTGCCGACCTGCTCCTTCGGCAGGCCATAGCGATCCACGACAGCCAGCTCATCGGGCGTCAGAAAGTCCCGGCCCGCCTCCTCGGCGCGAGCCGCCTTCTGCTGGGCCCTCGTCCTTCCATCAGGACGAGGTATGAGATCCAGGCGTCTCGCCTGGAGCATTGCGGCGCGCTGTGCGGCCGCGTCGTCGGCGCCGCGGATCTCGACCCATCGGTTGTAGCGCGCGTTTCGGTAGTCGCGCAGGCGAGATTGCAGTTCCTTCGGGAGGGCATCCCACTCGGCGCTTGACGTGGACTTGGAGCGCATCCAGTCCCATCCTTCCGGGGGTGGGGGGAGGTCTTTGAAGAAGGCGTCGTCGTCGATACTTGGTCCAGACATGATGTGAGATGATGATGGTGGTGGGAGAAGGCAGGGTTAATTAGAGTGGGAGTTCGTGTCGGGTTGATGAGTGAGGGCGTTGACTGAGGTTGAAGGTGAAGATGGAGTAGGACGAGATGGTGCGGTGGGAGGCGGTGTGGGTTAGCCTTCGGAAGTTCGGATTGAAATCCCGATTAATGGACCTGGAAGAGTGATGGATTGGATTGACTTCCGGGACCGAGCCAGGAAACAATCAGTACTGAAGACGCAAAATGGCTCGGAACACATGGCGAACAGCCATGATATACAGACTGCAATGTCGAAGGAACTACAAACAACGCCCTTGGCCATAAACAACGCCCTTGGCCATACGGTAAGTGAACAAACAGTAACAATAGGGAGCAAGAACACTATTTTTTGGTGACTTTGTATGCGTTCAAAACAAATGAAATCAAGCGAAAGACATGTTCAGAGCATATTTCCAAGTCCCCGCAGCCATAACTCCATACTCCGTGACACCTAATGCCATGCCACCGTGTCAAGCATCGACCTCCTCCTCGTCGAGGAAGCCTAATCCACTATCGTACCGTCTCCTCTTCCTTGCGTGCCCTCTCTTCGCCGAATCTCTAGAGTCCAGGCTACTCCTCTTACTCGTGGACGGCGTGTCGACCAGGGACACTTCCTCCTCCCGGCCTTCCTCCTCACCAAGGGCGCTGTCCCTGCGGCTAGCCTTCTTGCCAACCGTGCGGGGCGTATTCAGCAAGCCTTCACTTCTCTTCACAACCCTCTCCAATTCCGCTCTCATAGTCTCAACCACCTCCATGGCCTTCTTCCTCTCCTCCTCCACGTCACCAGCCAAGCCTTCGTTCTCCTTCTTCAACACCTCGTTCACATTCTTCACCTGCGTGTTCTCAACCCGCAACTTCCGCACCGTCTCCTGCGCCGCTCTCAACGCCTTGTTGACACGCTCAATCTCCTCCTTCAACTCAGTGACTCTCGCATCCCGCATCGCCAGAGCCCGTCCAGCCTCTCTATTCCTCCCTTCCATCTCATCCTTATGACTCCTCCTCAGATCCTCCAGCGTCTGAGCATAGGCAGTCCTCAACTCCTCAATCTGCCCCTCCAACGCCGCCGTCCTCGCCACCAACCTCTCCTCCACCTCCATCTTATCCACCACCCTCCCCTCCGCCTCCACCAACTCCCCCTCCAACCTCTCCACCAACCCCTCCAGCTCCCTCACATCCCGAGCATAACTCTCCACCGCGCCCTTGAGCCTCTCCAACCCCACGCTCTGCTCCGCCAACCGATCATCCTTCTCCCCCACAGCATGTTTCAGCGCCGCGACCTCCCGCCTCAACCCATCCGTCACATCCAGCCGGGTGCTCAGCTGTTGTCGGAGACTCAGCTCCAGGGCATGGTACTCATCGATGGTATCATCGGCTTCCTTGCAGCGTTTTGACATATCCCGGAGCCGGTCGAGGAGGAGGTCTAGGACCGCGGCGCCGGAGGAGGTGAGCGGGAGGGAGATCTCGCCCGGGGTCAGGTACTCGAGTTCGAGCCTCGCGGTCCGGAAGGCGGTGCGGATGGAGGCGAGGATGGAGGAGGCGTCGGAGCCGGGGAAGCCGAGGTCGGAGATTGAGGAGTTGAGGGTGATGAGGGCGGTGGTGCGGTCGGAGAGGGTCTGAAGGAGGGTTGTGAGGTGGGCTTCGATCTCTGGGTGGGGGCAGGAGGCGGTGGTTGGTGGGAGTGGGCTGCTGGGGGAGAAGGGGGCTAGGGTGGTGGTGAGACGGGTGGTTAGAGAGGTGTAGGACTCCAGGGTCGCCGTTAGTTTGGCGAGTTCGAGGTGGAGAGAGGCTAGCTCATCTTCGAGTTCCTGGGTCCTAGGGTCGGGCAGGGAGGCTTGTACGCCGGCGTGGTTTGTCGGTTGGGTGAAGCGTGTTCCGGAGCAAGGGGTTAAAGGTGCGGCGGCCGGACTTGTGGTTGGTGGTGTAGGGAAAGAGGCCCTTGCTCGTCTTGTGGGTGTGCTGCAGGCCAACTCGGCCATAGAGGCTTCGCCGAAGACCTCAACGTCGACATCCATGTCTTCCACCGTCTCTTCCACTGTATTCTCCACCGTGTCCTCCTCCATGTACTCATCTGGATTAAACGGATCATGAGCAGCCACAGTCCAGTCGAAGCGGGTTTCATCGACACCAGATCTGTCTGCGAGCTGCTGCTTGAGTTTCTCAACTTGCTGCTCGAGATCCCATACCCGCTCTGTGTCCATGATGACCGTCTCATCCTGCAGTTTGCGGATCTCCTCGTCCTTTTCAGCCAGGGCAGCTTTCAGACGGCCAATCTCGTCCTTGGCCTCCCGTTGCCGCCGCTTCTTCTCCGCTGTGATGGTGTTCATCTCCTCGCTCAGGCCGTTCCTCCGTATGCGGCGCTTGATCCGGCCATCCAGAACCTGCCGGAGAGGAAGGAACGTCACCTCCCCAGGGGCGTTGCTGTCAGCATCTTCTGAGGATGCTCTCACACCTGAAGACCGTGATGAGGATGAATGACGCCTAGCTGGGCGGGCAGTGAGTGCGGTCCGTCGTATGAATGGTGTCAAGCCTGTTGAAAGATCATCCAGTGCTGGACTGTCCAAGATTGGCCCTGGATCAGAAAAGCGCACCCGCTTCTGGGTCTTGTGTTTCTTACTTGGTGTCTTTGCTGAGGTACACGAAGATGGCGGCGAGGGTAAAGCATCACTTTGAGATGCATTGGTGCAGACCCGAAGTCCTGAGCTTGCCCGTCGTCCACGGCGCAGCGCAATGGGGAGGTCTGAACTGTCTGCCATGACTGTTGACAATGTCGGTCCTGTTCCACCAGCAAGTATACCAACTCAGAAATGAGATTATTGAAAAGCTCAATGGACAAAATGGCTACACACATAGAAAAGTAGCAGAACGATACACCAGGCGCGTTGAATGGTGACCCCCTATGGTTTGTTTGTTTATTTCCCCATTAGGCCCATCTGGTAGCGGGGCATCGACACGCTACAACACGGTCGCGGTGCTGCAATCGCTATGACAGGGGGCGCAGCCAACCGCGACTGCACGCGAATTGTGCCCTGGAAACCGCCCTGGAGAACACGACGTCCCACTAAAAGACCCCTAGAATGGTCAACCAGGAACAACGATAACCAATCGCGCGCAGGACTTCACCGCATCTTCCAAACATTTGAATCCACCATGTGTAAGTTGTCCAGGCAATGCGCGAAACGGAGGAAGAACTGCTATCGCTTGATTGCAGGTGTTTTGTCCTAGGAAACCACTGAAGCAGAATGTGCAAAAGATGCCCATAGTCGTGATGCGACAGCGCCTGCGCCGGCAGCGGCTTGGAACAAAGCAGACATCTCTGACCGTGAGAGCCCAGCGGCCAAATGATTGAGAGGACAAAGAAGTGGCGATACTACGCCTGCTATAAAAGCTGTCGATGACAGGATCTGACAAATACGTACGCGTCGACCGCTCAATGTGTCATTGATCTCTCGGCGCCGAGGACAAGATCCGTCGGTGAATGACCCTTGGAGCACGATACGTGCGGGTATCGCACGAAGTCATCTGACTGTCTGCCTCTTACGTACCTGTCAATTGCCATCCCTCCGTAGCCGGACTGTCGCTGTGACTGCCGGCAGCATCGGCTTCAAAGTATCCGCTGTCTGCATTGATTGGCAATCAGCTCCCAGGATTCGCTAGTCGCTCAGATAGTACGAACGTAGCATTACTCTGTAAGAGCCAACGCAACGTTTGCCATCTTTGCTGGGCTATTGTTCCATTGCTTGATATTTCGAGATGCAATGTCTGATCAATTCTGGGAATTTAAGCATCGACGATGAGTCTTCTCCAACAAAACATCTGGAATCTCAACAATATGGAGGAGCGTGTGGATGGACGGTTCGACAGCACGTGGAATCTGAGGGCGTCTCCTCCCTGGGGTTACCCCGGATTATGCCGCTCGGTGAAATGGTTGCGCGATTTTCGGCCCTTTCGGTGGATACCCCCGAAATCTCTTCCCACCGCAACCATCATATGACCAGCAGATCGTGGCCCGTGTGACAAATCCACCCGTGCATTTACTTTGCGCAAAAGATGACTTTGAAGGCTTCAATTATTTTTTGATCTGTGTATTGGGGAAATTCAGCAGATGTCGTCCATTCTAGCAAGGATGGGGGGCATATTCACCCGCATTTTGGTGGGGTTACAGCTTACAGGATGTGATTTGGCAGAGCGATGAATGGTTCATCGATTGCGCCCGATGGCGCCACTTGGCTAGGTAGTAGCAGGCGGGAGGGGGGTCCTGCATTCGTACGCTGGCCCCCGCCCCACCCTTGGCGGAATGGACCTCTAAGGGCACCTGCCTGGGCCGCGATGGAAGGAGGGGAAGAGGGACAAGGTGACAAGCTCGATGACTGACCACAGACAGGGCGCGCAATCGATGGCCCATCTGGTCTGGTAGCATCTATTATTCAATGATCAGGCAAATCCTGTATTCCTTCCACGCTTGCCGACGTACCAGACAAGAGGGTAGCTAGGCCAACATGCAGACCCCTCTTTTGTCCCTGTCCAGAGCCGGTGGCAGATATAAAGTGAGGGGTTGTCAGCTCATCACACCACAGCTCTTTCCACGACATACCGCTTCCACTCTTCACACCTCTCCTACTTCTGCCATCCGCACTTTCTCACAGTTTTCGAGGCGTTGTCAGAGTGATTCATCAGCCTCTTCTCCTTCTTCTTCATCTCATTCCTCCCACGCACATACACACACCGCCACCATGGGTGAGTGCCCGGTGAAGTTCAACATCAAGAAGGCCCCCGTTGCGGGCGGCGGCACCACCAACCAAGACTGGTGGCCCGAACAACTGAGGCTTGACATCCTCCGACAACACTGCGCCTCCAACAATCCCCTCAAGGACTTTGACTATGCCAAGGCCTTCTCCAAGGACCTGGACTACTTCCAGTTGAAGAAGGACATTGAGGCCCTGATGACAGACTCCCAAGACTGGTGGCCGGCGGACTTCGGGCACTATGGTGGACTCTTCATCCGCATGGCATGGCACAGTGCCGGTACCTACCGTGTTCAGGACGGTCGCGGAGGTGGTGGTGAGGGACAACAGCGTTTCGCTCCCCTCAACAGTTGGCCAGACAATGTGTCTCTTGACAAGGCACGCCGCCTCCTATGGCCTATCAAGCAGAAGTATGGCAGCAAGATCTCATGGGCTGACCTGCTTCTGTTGACCGGCAATGTTGCCCTCGAGTCCATGGGCTTCAAGACCTTTGGTTTTGCTGGTGGCCGTGCCGACACTTGGGAGGCTGACAAGTCCGTCTACTGGGGTGGCGAGACGACATGGCTGGGCAACGATGTCCGTTATGCATCTGGACACAAAGGCGCCCCTCAAGGTGAGGGTCCTCTGGTGACCGATGAGAAGCCACACGAGAACGACCTCCACTCACGCGAACTCGAGGCTCCTCTGGCTGCTGCACACATGGGTCTCATCTACGTCAACCCCGAGGGCCCTGATGGCACTCCTGACCCCATTGGTTCTGCTCGGGACATTCGCGTCACCTTCGGTCGCATGGCCATGAACGACGAGGAGACTGTCGCCCTGATCGCCGGTGGCCACACCTTTGGCAAGACCCACGGTGCCGGTACCTCTGACCATGTCGGCGAGGAGCCTGCCGGTGCCTCCATTGAGCAACAGGGTCTCGGCTGGGCGAACAGCCTCGGAACCGGAAAGGGGCCTGACACCATCACGTCCGGTCTGGAGGTCATCTGGACTCGTGAGCCCACCAAGTGGACCAACCAGTACTTCGAGTACCTCTTCAAGTTCGACTGGGAGCTTACCAAGAGCCCTGGTGGTGCCAACCAGTGGGTGGCCAAGAATGCCGAGCCCATCATTCCCGATCCATTTGACCCCAACAAGAAGCATCTGCCCCGCATGTTGACTTCTGATCTCGCTCTCCGCTTTGATCCGATCTATGAGAAGATCTCTCGTCGCTTCCTTGAGCACCCTGACGAGTTTGCCGATGTCTTTGCTCGTGCATGGTTCAAGCTGCTCCACCGCGACCTTGGCCCTCGCACCCGCTATCTCGGACCAGAGGTGCCCAAGGAGGTCCTGACATGGCAGGACCCCGTCCCTGAGGTCGATCACCCCTTGATCGACGAGAATGACGCCGCCAACCTGAAGAAGGTCATTCTTGCCACTGGCCTTGACGCTTCTAAGCTGGTCCGCACTGCTTGGGCCGCTGCTTCCACCTTCCGTGGCAGCGACAAGCGTGGAGGTGCTAACGGTGCTCGCATCCGTCTTGAGCCCCAGCGTAACTGGCAGGTCAACGACCCTGTCGGTCTCCCCGAGATCCTGCAGAAGCTCGAGACCGTGCAGAAGAACTTTAACGAGACGCAGTCCGGTGGCAAGAAGGTGTCTCTTGCCGATCTCATCGTTCTTGCCGGTAACGCTGGTGTCGAGGCCGCGGCCAAGGCTGCCGGCCATGACATCACCGTCCCCTTCACTCCTGGCCGCACTGATGCTAGTCAGGAGCAGACTGACGTCCAGTCTGTCGACCACCTCCAGCCCGTTGCTGACGGCTTCCGTAACTACGGCCGCTCAACGACTCGTGTTCGGGCCGAGGATCTCCTTGTTGACAAGGCTCACCTCCTGACCCTTACTGCTCCCGAGATGACCGTGCTTGTCGGCGGTCTCCGTGCCCTCAACGCCAACTACGACGGCTCCAACCTCGGTGTCTTCACCAAGACTCCTGGCCAGCTCACCAACGACTTCTTCGTCAACCTCCTCGACATGAGCACCGCATGGAAGAAGAGCGATACCGACAGCGACATCTACATCGGCAGCGACCGCAAGACCGGCGAGAACAGGTGGACTGGCACGCGTGTCGACCTTGTCTTTGGCTCTCACGCTGAGCTGCGCGCTCTCGCTGAGGTGTATGCCGAGGCCGATGCCAAGGAGAAGTTTGTCAAGGACTTCGTGGCTGCTTGGACCAAGGTTATGAACTTGGACCGCTTTGACCTGCACAGGTGAACTGGTTATGATGGATGATGTATTGGCTCAAAGTGCGTTTGATCTTATGGATGATATCATGGCTTTAAATCTGCCTCTAGTTTGAGGATCAATGACAATACATGTCTCGAAACGTACCTAGCGCTCCATGACTTGTCCTTTGAAGTAATACATACCCACTTGGGCAAACAGAACTTGCTACCACGCCGACCCGCTATGGCAATTACTCACACTTCCCACCACGTCGGTGTGCCTCTGTCGCAATAGCATCACCTCTCACTTCCATACACGAGTCGATGAAACTCCCTCCCACCATCCTCAGAGCCTTCACCGCCTCCTTCGACCAAGCCGTCATCTGAATTTACCCGTGAGTGAGATGAGCGTGGTCTCGTCCAGAGCTCAGAACCCACACTTGATCCAGTTCATGAAGGCATCCACCCCCCACATCGCTCCACGGGATATCACGTCTGTGTCGTCTTTTGAGAAATATTGTGAGGCATGTAGGAAGCAGGATAGATAAACTTGTGTCTATGTAGGGTAACTTGGCATGAGATGCTTGGAGAGTTGCAAGGGCTTCAGTCTCTGCACCAAGAGAGTGGAGAATCTTGGCAAACGCGGGGTCTTGGCACTGCTTTTTACCATCTCTGCCAAATGTGAAGCTGCAAAGAGAACACAACTGATGCTTCAGGACAAAAATTGCTTCCGTTCAGTATGCGACAGTTGCTGTTTCACTGTATAATTATTTCAGGATATACATATTGCAACCTTAAGAATTGTGCACAGCTACACGACTACAGCGCCATCCTTCTCTACACTCAGTGGGCGCGTCTCTTGCACTTGGATGGCTGACCAGCATAGGTCGAGTCCAGCTCACCCCACTTGATCTTGCTGAAGACGACAGTTGGGTCCGGCTCAACCTTGACAATCACGGATGGGTTGCCCTCCGTGGCATTGCAGGGACCGGCGTTTCCAGAGTCAAGCCAGTTCATGTTGCCTCCGGCATCCCACCAGATGCTCATGGCAAGGACCATACCCCTGCTCAGAGCACCTCCCATACCCTTCATTCCGCCCAGACCCTCGTACTTGCGGGCACCGGTGGCCTGACAGAAAGTCTCATCGATGAAGTTCTGTTGAGGCAGGCCCGAGACGGCAACAGCAGCCTGCGGGATGACCTTGCCACCTTGGACGTAGATGCGGCGGATCTCCTTCAGGTTTCCGGCCTCGTCGGCGGGGAACTGGGTGACGACGGTGAAGGGCTTGGTCGTGTCGACGGCAAAGTCGGGGCCGGCGCCGTAGAAGTTCTTGGCCCCGTAGACGTAGGTGTTGTACCCGCAGCCGTTCTTGTCGCAGACTCCCTCAAAGGCGCACTCGTCACCGGTGCACCCGTACAGGCCGGTCTGGTTGCATACATGGGGGGCGATCTGGGTGGCGGGTGCGTTGGCTTCCCATATGTCCATTTCGTTGCAGCATATGCCCTTGCCCTCGACGTTGCCGACACCGTTGATCCAGGGTGTTACGTAGCACTGGGCGTCGCAGTATCCCGTACCGTATGCGGCACCGCCCGGGTTCAGTGCGCTCTTGCCGCCGTCTGCTGCCATTTCACTGAAGGGTTGTTAGACTGATGTTAACGGATATGGGATTGTGGTATTACTGACTCAAGGTACAGAGCTCCATTCATACCACAGGGCAGTTTTGACACGTCGACGTCGAATGTGAACTCCTTGCCGGTCAGCTGGAGCATCTCATACTCCTGCTCATTCTCAGCCAAGAGATAGATTCGAGGCGAGGCTGTCGAACCGTCTGGGCGAAGGATCTTCATAGTGACTGCATCTCCGCTGGCAAAGACGCCGTAGGTGGTGTAGTCCGACACGCCCTCCATGACGCAGTTAGCAGCGCATGTCTCGACATCTGGGCAGACCGTGGCGTTCGGCTTGTTGCCCCAGTCTCCGCATCCGAGGTTCTGGTTATCCTTTTGATGGATCCAGTGCGAAGCAGAGTCCAGGACAAGGGCGGTGTTCTTGCTCTTGCATCCGCCGGCTTTCGTGCACTCGTAAGTCGTCAGCTTCGGGTGCACCTCCTTCGACATTGTGCCGAGGGACTGTGCCGTCACGGCACCCAAGAGGGCCGCGACAATGGGAAGGGATCGGAGTGCCATCGTGAAGGCAACTGCTGCGGAAAGGACGGTAGGATTGAACGACGATGACAGGACCAACCTGAGCAGAGGACAACACTGAAGCGCAGCCGGGACAATGCGAGGACCTTATACTTTCTCGTTCAACCTTGCTCCTCCGGCCCAAGAGTCTGGATAATATCGCCTGCGGGAGGCGATGCTACATGACGTCTATGAAGCTGGGGGAACTGCCCACTCCCCCTTCGGCTCTCCTGTCCTGGTTCCGTTGGCAGCGCTTCATGACCTCTTGGCAGGCACAGAGAAGCCTCCAACGTGGCTTGAGCACTCACGGTCCGACTTCCGGAACGACGGGAAGCTCGATGAAGCTTGCGGGGATGCCAAGGGTGGCCCTAGGGAAGAAGGGGGAAAGGTGGGGAAGACGGGCGAAGGGTTCCGATTTGCCCCAATCGGGAAATAACCTCGCCCAGCAGATCTGAGGGGAACACACAATCTCCAACCAGTCGAGCCGTAGGATAAATGGCAAAGGAGATGGTCATCTGCACAACCTATCGTACCGACTTCCGAATGTTGTGGCGGTGTTGACGATGTCTAACATCCTCTGGTTGCACAGATACAATGTAAGGTACCTACACACCTCATCAAGGCACCATGCCGCGACCATCTCGGTTGCTATGCAGCTTGAGAAAGCGCGTCCAACTGCATGAGGGAGCCATAGTGATGCGGGAGACGACACTATCGAATATCTTGTGCAGTGAGATTTGCAAACCAGTCTTCCCAAGTCCGCATGGAAGTCGATGCGGGGAGGGCTCTATCATGGTCATCGTATTCCGTGCATTGGACTACGGAAGAGGAGGTGGTCATAATTCCTGCATGTAAGCTTCGTGGAACGAACTTCTACAAGCACCCAGCAGCGGAATGGCGTGTAACAAGGTGATTGGCATTTGGAAACATGGGAATCAATGACAGGTGAGAAGACTCCAGGCTTGGGTGGTCCTGACAAGCAGCTCAGGGGGTTCAAGGCTTTTTTCCATTCTAGGAGAGTTGTTTCCCTTCTACCAAAAACAGGCTTAAAGGTCGACGGTCCTTGTCATATCCATGGTCACTTCTTCATATCATACGCTCAGGCAAACCATTCATAGTCGGTCATTTGTTTGATAGGGTATGTTTTCCTCCTCCACTTAAGCCCTCATTGCCTCCCATCATATGCTGTGAAATACCGCAGCGTTAGTTCGTTCCCTCAACCACTCCGCTAACCCTTATCTTACCATACCATCTCACACATCCTCCACACCCATCAACCTGTGCGCCATGTTATACACCACACCCGGTCAACCACCACACCATACGTACGGTACGGTTCTATTGGA